>JAUPFV010000001.1:14617855-14986341 GCA_036936605.1 Limnanthes douglasii subsp. nivea | reverse complement strand
CTAAGTGGTTATTATGAATCTACATCGTCAAAAGGATTTTGTCATATTAAAAGACGATGCATGAAAATATGTAATATAAGATTATTATGTTTTATTTATTCTTAATTACTATATATTTCTGATAGTCGTCTTTACATCTAAAAATACCTCTATTATTTTTTAATCTTTTCAGTTTATTACCAAAAATATTGTTAGCTTAATTATGATGACTTTGCTCGTAAAATAGTATCGCAGGCTCCTTTTAAAATCTGAAAAGATGAATACTATATTTTATTCATATTAGAAGACTTCATTCTTTTAGGTTTTTGGACTATTTAAGACAAAAATATCCACATTCGAAAACTGTTGTTATTGTTGAAACTTGCATTGATGTTACCCAAGAAGATATAAAAACCTTGTTTCTCGCTCATGTAGAGTTATGCAATAGATTCAACATGGATCACCAATTCGTGTTAAAATTAAAACTATTAATAAGCGTCTAGAACGAGAGTGTATATGTCGTATGGTTCGATATACTCTGAATTCCAATTAAGATCAATAGTCGTGACACTTAACGAAGAAGATGTTTGATGGTTGTTCTTGACTCTGTGTTCCCTTCTTTGGATATTTTGGGATAGCTTAGCACGATATGTTGGGGCTAATCTGACACTTTATCGATTATATCTAAATAATATTGATCAACACGTACATGTCTAACCGCAGATCTCAGTCTTGAGGTTCTAAAACCCATAATCTTACATTTCACCGATAATCTCTAAATAATATTGATCAACGTGTATCTGTTTAACCTCGGATCTTAATCTTGAAAGTCTGAGACCCATACTCTCCACATGAATACGAAGGAATATTAACTCTCATACATAGGCACAAAACTCCTCAGTCAATGACCAAGAAATATAGTCACATATTGTTGGTTCTTAGAGCTATATAACTTTATAATTATTGTTACAGCTTTGGCCCTTGCTAGAGTGTCCACCTATGTGACATCTTTCATAATCGAAATGAAATATTATAGTAACTAGTGAATCTTTGTAAATGGTTTTGTAATGATATTATTCGGATACTAGTATCTTCCCGCAGACAGCACCACTGATAATCCTCAATAGTACTCAGAGCCTAAAATAACGTCCAGACCGGTCTGAACACCACAAAAAATGAGTAATACTATAAGGATATTCTTGATAGAGAAAGTTATATGGCTCTAAGAACCATTGATAATCCTCATTAGTATTCGGAGCCTAAAATAACGTTCAGATCGGTCTGAACACCACACAAAAATGAGTAATACTCTAAGGATATTTTAAAGGAAGAAACTAATTGTTCACAATTAGTGTATATTAATTATTTACCACTCTCAAGGTCGATAGAAATTCTATTTATACTCATAAAATGAGCTTTTAGTAAGTCCCAATTACAAAGAGGGAAAATAATAGACCAATGAGTACATCTGTTGTTAACGTATGGATAATTTTCAGGTTCAATAATCAATTCAGCGTATAATGACTCAAGTTATAATTCATGTATCAATAATCAAAACATATACATATATTAAGTGTTAGAAAAAAAACTCAAACGTAAACAAATTAATTTTGATACATGAACTATTCAGTTTATGTCTTTACTTTATATATAGCATGTGGATATAAATAAATTTTATTTCATGTCCCATAAGATTTGTGTAGGAAATTATGGATTGGTCTATGCATAATTATATATTTAACTAACTGTCAGTAGACAGTTTTATTAATAAATAATCTATTAATTAAAATAATTAGACATGGGACAAATAGATAAAAACTCGTTATATATTATGGAGATACTTGGTCAATATTTTGGACCTGTGAATAATTGAGCCTAAATATTTAATATTTAAGTCTAAATAAATTATTTATGGACTAAATTGAATAAAAATCAATTTTGTCAGCTTATGGTCCATGCCCATTGAGGTGAATAAATAATGTGAATGCAATTAGGATAAAGGGTAAGCCTAATTGATTTCACATATAAAGAGACATACAATTCTATTCCTTCAAACATCGTATTTTTTGTCTGTCACTTTAATGTTTAGAATATCAAAACCTCTATTTTCTTCCATGTGTTTTGTTATTCTTGTGTTCTTGCACATATAGTGGCACTTACTGTATTAAAGCACTCATCTTCAAGATTGAAAAACCAAAAGTACAAAGGATCACAAAAGGGCTCGAGTACAGAAGATCAAGGCAAGAACCAGTAGTTGTAATTGTCTAGTCTTACAAGTAAGTTATTTCTCATTTTTCTAGTAGTTTAATCGATAAAATGGTCGATTTTATTATTGAAACAAAGGTTAGATTGAGAGATTCAATTTAGTATATCAATTGGTATAAGAGAATATTCCTTAAAATTGATTAGCATAAATGTATATTTTGAACGATTTATTAGCATATTTTTTAATTTCAAAAAATAATCCATAACATTGGGAAATAATGTTGTTTGAGCTGATTTAAGATATGGCATTAGGATTTAAACGCATGTTTATGGTTGATTTGTTCATAAAAGTATGATCAAGGTTGTATATTTTTATGTTTAGAATTATGTGCATGCCAAAATTAGGGGTTTTCACTTAATTTAAGATTTTTTTGCTATTAGAAAATATGAATGTCACGGAAAACGTCAACTGAAAAATCAGAACAGTATGAGTTTGTTGCAACAAACCCTCATGTTGCCGCATTGACGTATTTTTTTAGCGGTTGTTCGCCGCAGCAACCCCTGTCTTTTCCATCGTGAAAGCATATTATTGCAGTGATAAGCTCATCATTGTAACCATACATTTGGGGGTTCTAAATAAGGTATTCCTTTCTTGGGACATGTGACTATATTATCTGTTTGGATATGCTGATTTTTATATGTGGTTGATTAAGTTGAGAGGTGTTTAAATGTTAAATGGAATGGCATGATTAAAGTTATCCTTACTATGGTATGTGAATGATGAAACCAATATATCGCCCCAAATTAAGGATGTTGGTGAATTGAGGAACCTAAGGTCTAAACAGTTCATGTATTAATCATACTGCAAGCAATGCCGACCCAAATGAATGTCGATATTTGGCATATTTAATCATGAACGAGAGATTATCATTTGTGGATTGATCATTAATATTTTAACTTAAATAGGGAAACCAACCCAAATGAGGGTTTCACCAGAAATAATTCAACTAAAAATTGATCAATAGTGATTTTTCTCAAACTCATAAAATGTGTGTTGATATGTTTACCCTAAGATATCATCTTATTAGCGATGTATGTTTTGTTTCACATGTAATATGTCATGTTTAAAACTATTTTCTAAAGATTATAGGTAAACTAAATGTGTGACTTATGTGATGTTTGTTATGTGTAAAGATGTATTCAGTATAAAATCCAATGTATGCAAGATATGGTATTGAATTTGAACAGTTTTGACCATGACCTGGAATTAAAGAATAAGAATCCTAAGCCTCTTACAGAAAAAGTTCTCATAAGGATAATAAATATTTGAGGGATATAAGAAGTCGCATTAGTTATTCTTGGTAATCATAAAAAATGAGTAACTTTAGAATCCATGGGCTTGCCCCGGATTTAGATCATCCATGCAACTGAGTCTCTCAAAATCACTTGAGAAACATTTTTCTAAAGTTTAATAAGGTGGAGATTAAAATTTTGTTGATGCAGCTCTCCATCATGAAGTTTTTGCTCGTTTTGTGGTGATTGATTAGTAATTAATGCATAAGTAACTCGTCTCTTGATATGAATTTCTTATCACTTCATTTAATCAAAAAAATTACAATAACCAACTTTGTTAAATGACTTCTTTCATCTCCTCATTCAGACAATATTTATGAATAAATTAAAATATTTTTATATATGAATTTTAAATAATGTTAAGATATAGTTAAAATATTTTCCAGTCGTAATTCTGAAATAATTGTATTTTATAGTCAAGCGAACGACCTCACACACATAATAATTTTGTTAATTTTTTTATTCTCATTTTTCTTAGGATTATTATGCTATTAGTCTTGTAATTTTAAACAAATCTGTTAGAAGAACTCTTTATCTCATGAGAAACCACTCTTAAATTTTTTATTGGTGTGATTTTTATAGTGTTTTTTGTTGTCTTTTGAAAAACATATCACATTAAGACTGAATTGTATTAAATAATTATAAAAAATTTCCTTCACTCGATAATAATCAGCATGTAACTCATCTCATGTGGAATTTAGTTTTATTTATATGTTGAACATTTTATCTAATGAGTTTTTATTACTCATTATAAAATTCTAAGTCTAAATATTTACTATAGTCATATTAAATTATCATTATTAGCAATATATATTCTAAAAAATTGAGTATCGTCCATCTTGATTTTGAATTTATCAATTTTCAAGACAAGGGTTTGGTAAACAAATCTGCTAAGTTCTCACTATCACGCACATACAAGACTCATATGATTCCACCTTGAACCAATAGTCTAAATTATTCATATATACGGCTTATAAGTCTAGAATATCCATTATAGATGTACTTATAGGCTCTACTAGTAATTTTTTTACTTTTATAATATATTTGTGCTGATATTTTCTCATTAGAAGTGAATAGTATTATCAATAATAGGTATCTTAAACGTTCAATATCTGGTTCATGACACTATACGATTAGACTCCATAGTTGAATACGATATGCAAGTTTTTTCTTCGGATCTTAAGAAAAACAACCGCTTGAAAATATAAATACCCATCTCGTAATTGATTTGGTATCGAATAGGTTGGTTATCCAACTCAATTTCATGTATCTCTCAACTACTCCTAGAAAATTAGAATATTGAAGATACATGTCTTGGTATTTTTCAAGTATTTCATAACTATTTTAATAATATTTTGATGTTTTGTACTTAGATTACTAGTACATTGACTTAATCTACTAAGTGTAAATAAAATAGTAGCTTTAGTACATATGACACATATATGCGGCTTCATAAGACGCTAGTGTATTGTATCTACTTTATTATTCGTCTTGCATATTTTCTAATGGTGTATTTATATCTTTTTCTTTAAATGAATAAACTTATTAAGTACATTTTCAATATGATAAGATTATCTAAGGGCATAACCCTATGATATTGGAGTATTTGTTGCCCCAAGAATAATGTTTATCCTTTCAAGATATTTCCTCTTAAAGGTATAATACATAAAACTCTTTGTTTATACAATATTTTGCATGCCATTACTTAAAATAATCTGGTCGTCTATGCATAAGCATTCAATATAGACCTTCTCGTTGAGATCTCTATTATAAATATCGATTTTGTATTTACTTGGTGAAACTTAAGATTGTATACCAACCAATCTAATTTAAAAAATCATTATTATGTTCGTGATTCTTACAATTAGAGATAGTGATTCAAAGTAATATATTCCTTATATTTGTTTTAAAAAATTGATTATCAATCTAACGTTGTATTCTTGAATGGTACCATATGTACGATAATTTTTTCAGAACACGTAATTGAAATTCATTCTTAGGCTAGTGATTCTCACAATTGGAGTTTGATGAGTCTGGATTCTGTCACCACACTTTATGGGACCCTGACAGGGTCAATTCGGACAATGTCCACCTCACCGGATAGGGGCAGTTCGGACAACTATCATCCACTGAACTATCCGAACAGAACTAAAGTACTTAAAACCTAATCATTTTTTGACTAAGCTGCCTATTTACTTACTTAGAACTAATGGGTCTTTAAACTCGACCCGAATCCATTAAACACGACCCGAAAGCCCATGTGGCCCAAATATAAGGGTATAAATACCCAACCACCAACATTAAATGAGGGTAATAAAAATTAAATACAATAAGGCAGCTCAATTCTCCCTCTACATTCTACCCAAGTATTAAATACTCTCAAAATTCCACAAAACTCTAAACAAAAATTACAAACTTACCCTCAAACAGAAATAAACCACACCAAATTGGCGATCACAGTGGGAGTACGACGGTGCCTGAATCTAGCATTCAAAACCATCAGAAAAACAAGTCCGAATGAATCCGGACGCACCAGAAGTACCACCAGCTTTGCTTGAAGTGGTGGGAGAAAATGATGAGTATACCGTCGAGGAGCGTGATAGGTTAAAGGGCGAGATAGAAGCTCTGAGGGCAGAGAGGGCAAAGATGGGCATAAAAGAGAAGTCAAAGGCATCAGTTTCTCATCATACTGAAAACTCTAGAGAGCATGAGCCTTCGAAGACCCATGTGAGTACAAAGAAGACTTATGCTAGCTCCAAAAAGTCTCACCGGTCCAAGCCGGTGGAGAGCTCTGATTCAGACTAAGAATCTTCCAGTAGCTCCTCGGGCGAAGATGGAGTTGAAGAATCTTTGTCCTCCAGCAGTGATGAGGGCCGATCTAAAAAGAAACAAAAGTTGGTTAAGAAGTATTCAAGAAAAAGGGATAGGCATGGAAAGTTAAATAGGCATATAGGCAAAGGGTCATCTCATAGCCGGAGACACATAGACCGGATGCTGGTGGATCATTTTGCCTTCCATGATGAACCAGGTATCTTTGCAACTCCTAACGAGGATACTGTTTTCAGTCGTGGCTGGAATTGGAGACAATCTCCATTGTCATCTAAGATTTTTTTCCGTAAACCTCCCTAAGAGGTTTGATAGTACAAAAATGGAGAAATACGATGGTAGTAAAGACCAGGACAATCACTTGGAACAATTCACAAAATTTATGATGAATTTCGATGATGACGATAAGTTGCTTTGTAGAGCATTCTCCCAGTCTTTTATGGGGAGTGCCCTGAAGTAGTACAACAGCCTACCACAGAGGTGCATCAGAAATTTTGATACCTTTTGGGTGGCCTTCCGGAGGCAGTTTGTTGGAAGTAAGGAGGTGAAGGGAAATGGGGATACAATTATCCATTGTGCCTAAGAACCGAACGAATCTACGAAAGAATACAAAAGTCGCTTTGTAAACACCAAAAATGGGTTGGCTGATTGCTTTGAACAAGTATCAATAGCTTCCTTGAGGCAGGGCTTAAACCCTGGAAATTTGGCTGATTCAATGACCAGAAAAAAAAGTTATGACATGGGGAGGTCTACTGAATCAGGTTGGAAAGCAAATTAACGTGAATGAAACAAAGAAAACTAGAGTGCACAGACATGTGAGGTCTGCCTCAGCTGCTCCAAAATCAGTCCAGGAACAAGGCAAGGGAGGCCGGGCAGGGTCATAACAGAGCTAAAGCTCAGTCTCAGCCAACTGCGCCTGCCCAGAGTCAGCAATCTATAAATAAAAGAGGGCCTTGGGTTCAACCGGAGTGGTTTACTGAGTTAAAAGAAAGTGTAGCCACCATTTATGACAAAACAAAGGAATAAGTACACTATAGAAGGCCGGTTGCGCTACAATCTCCTAGGGAGCATCGTAAAAATTACTTCTGTCAGTATCATAATGATACTGGCCATACCACTGAGGATTGTATTGCTTTAAAGCAAGAAGTCCAGAATTTAATTGAAAGAGGAAAGTTGGGAGCATATGTCAAAAGAAGATGAGGAAATAGGCATGGTAATGCTCATCGGGTTGCTCCAAACAATGCAGGCGCATCCGCTCCGGAGGGAGCTATGGTGATAATCGAGAGATTCGATGTAGAGTCAGAGTACTTGGACCCTGATCCAAATCGAAACAGATCCGGTGCCATTGAGGAACGTTGTAAAACAGTGTCCGGGCTTATTAACTTTTTTGAGTCACTCACAATTTTCGGAGGGGATACCATGACAGCACCTACTGCTTGTTCAAGGAAGAGGCATGTTCATACTTTAGCTACCCAACTGGAGGGAGGTATAACTTCCTATCAATCGCAGATTCCATTTCCCTTCATTGTTTTCGATGAAGATGACTTAAGGGATATAGCAGGTCCTCATGAAGATGATGTTATCATAGGAGCATCCATTGGGGGCAATGACACAAGATGAATTTTGGTGGATATTGGGAGTTCAGCCAATATCCTCTTTTTGACTTCCTACAAAAAGATGAAAAATCATGCGGTAATTCAGCGTTCGAACAGGTCAATTTTGGGTTTCACTGGAAGCTCATCAGATGCGGTCGGGAGTTCGAAGAGGAAGTTTTGTTGGGCAAGGGCCCTTTTAAGAAGATGGTTAGAATACTGTTTGTCGTAGTGGATTGTCCCACTTGTTATAATTCTATTCTAGGGAGGTCTTGGCTCTCTAGGATGCATGTAGTGGCCTCATCAGTCCATCAATGTTTGAAATATGTTGTGCAAGGACAAGCGGGAGTTGTTCGGAGCAGCCAAAAGGTAGCAAGATAATGTTATGCAACATCACTGGCTCCTCGAACATTGTGGGCAGTTCGTATCTGATGAGTCCGAATTTAGCATGCTCCCCGGACAGGGACAGATCAGTCCAAAGCCTCCGGACCGGACAGATCGGACAGGTCACATGGACCGGACAGATCACTTCGAACACTATGACCATAGGACTGTTCGAACTATGACAAAAGTACTAAAAAACCTAAACACTTCTTGACTAAGCTACTTGCTCTCCTACTTAGAGCTCATGGGTCTTTGAACATGACCCGGGTCCATTAAATATGACCCGAAAGCCCATAAGGGCCCAAACATCACACTATAAATACCCAACCACCCGCATTAACTAGGGGTAATGAAAATTAACTGCTACCAAGCTGCTTAATTATCTCTCTACTCTCTAAACACCTAAAACACCCACACACCACCACTTAAACACCCACATACCACCATAAAACACCAACTGAAATTACCAGCCTACCCTCAGGCGATTATTATCCTCACCAGTATCAATGAGGAATAACAATTTGAGGGGCTTTCTATGGGTGAGGGTGAAATTGATGACCCCAGAGAGACCCCTGGAGTTTTAATACCAGTTGAAGAAGTTGAAACACATTCTTTGGAAAAGGGAAAAAATGTTAAGATAGGGTCCAAAATGACATCCGAACTAAAGGGTAAGATGTTAAAATTCTTAAAAGACCATCAACATGTTTTTGCTTGGTGCAATGCTGATGTTACCGGGGTACCAGCAGATATTATATCCCACCACCTGTCCATCCGAAGAGACATAGCACCTGTGGTACAAAAGAGAAGAGCTTTTCCAAGGAAAAGGTTGATGTTATCATTCAAGAAGTCGACAGGCTTACTAAAATGGGGCACATAAAGGAGTCTCAATATCCTTTATGGACAGCCAATCCGGTCTTAGTAAAAAAGAAAAATGGCAAGTGGCGTATGTGTATTGATTTTACAGATCTCAACAGGGCTTGCCCAAAGGATTTATACCCGGTTCCCCAGATTGATCAGTTGGTGGATTCCACATCTGTGAATAAGCTACTATCTTTCATGGATGCCTTCTCCAGGTATAATCAGATTCAAGTATATCCGAATGATCAAGAGCATACTACATTTGTTACTGATAGGGGCCTTCATTGTTACAAGGTGATGTTGTTTGGGTTTAAAAATATTGGGGCTACTTATCAGAGGTTGGTAAACAAAGCTTTTGCTGATTAAATTGGAAGAAACATGGAAGTATCATCGTCGACATGATGGTAAAAAGTGTGGATGAAAAGCTACACTTGACAGATCTCCAAGAAACTTTTGCTAACTTAGTAAAAGTAAATTTGAAGCTAAATCCAGAAAAGTGTGTGTTTGGAGTGCAGTCCGGAAAATTCCTGGGGTATGTAATAAGTGAACAAGGGATACAGCCTGATCCGGACCAGCTTAATGCTTTATTCCAAATGGAGCCTCCTCGGAATATTAAAGAAGTACAACGATTGACTGGGAGGTTGGCTGCGTTAAATCGATTCATTTCGAGGTCTTCGGACAGATGTGCCCCGTTCTTTCAAACTTTAAAAGGTATAAAGGGATTCGATTGGACTTTACAATGTGATGAGGCCTTCAATGAAATTAAAAAACATTTGTCCTCCCCCAAGACTCTATTTAAACCTGTTGATGGAGAGACACTCTTCATAGACCTAGCAGTTTCCAGTTGTGCCATAAGTGTCGTGTTGGTGAGGGAGGTAGATAATTATCCCCGTCCGGTGTATTACATCAGCAAGAGCTTGATAGATGCAGAAATACGTTATCTGAAGCTTAAAAAATTAGCATTAGCTCTGGTGATTACTGGAAGGAAGATGAGGCCTTATTTCCAGGCTTATCCTATTATTGTCCGGGCGTCTTTTCCCTTAAAAAACGTTCTTCAAAAGGCAGGCGTTTCGAGTAGAATGACTAAGTGGTCAGTGGAATTGGGAGACTTCGATATTGATTTTTTCCCCCGGACAGCGATCAAAGCCCAAACTGTGGCTGATTTCTTAGTTGAATTCCATTCAGATAGGGATACAGAGCAAATAACAGGTACCAAAGATAACAAAGTCTTGGTCGTCCGAACTGATGGTGGATCAAGTACCATGGGATGTGGAGCGGGGGTATGCTTGACCTCTCTGTATGGTGACAAAATGTACCAAGCTATATGTTTTGCTTTTAGGGCTTCTAATAATGAGTCTGAATATGAAGCTGCTATAGCTGGTTTAAAGTTGGCTTTTATTTGTGGAGCCAAAAAGGTCAAGTTGATGAGCGATTCCCAACTTCTTATCCATCATGCACAAGGTCAATCTGAAGCCAACAAGGAGCAGCTGATAAAGTACTTACTTCTTAAGTTCAAGAGCGTCGTTTATGAGCACATACCCCGAACAGAAAATGAACTCGCAGACTCATTGGCAACCATAACCTATACTGAATCCTACCCTTGGATCCATGTGCTGGAGTATCCTTCCATAAAACTCAGTATGGGTAATCTCGAAGAGAGCTTCGATATACATACAAAAAAACCTCAAGATTGGAGGTTTCCTCTCCTTCAATATCTTTCAGATGGCATTTTGCCTCCGGATAAATCAATAGCAAGAAAATTAAAGTACAAAGCTCGTGGTTTTATCATACTAAGAGATGTTCTTTATAAGAAGTCTTACAGTAAACCGCTCTTACGATGTTTGGGGGTTGATGAATCTCAAATAGTGCTCTCTGAATTACATGATGGTGAGGGATCAGCTCACTGTGGATTCAGGGCTCTAACAAGGAGAGTTTTGTTGGCTGGTTATTATTGGTCGTCTATAATGCAAGATGCTAAGGAGCTGGTGAGGAAGTGTGACCCATGCCAGAGATATAGCAATGAGATTCATATCCCAGCCATCCCTTTAGAGTCAATTTCTAAGCCCATACCTTTTTCTCGATGGGGGTTGGATTTGGTGGGACCTCTACCCATGGCATCCGGAGGACGCATGACAATAATTGTTTCTATTGATTATTTTTCGAAGTGGATCGAAGCAGCTCCATTGGCAGGTACAACATCAAAAGCTGTTATAAAATTCATTTTATCCAATATCTGTTGCAGATTTGGAATTCCACACAAGATAACAACAGACAATGGGCCACAGTTCGATAACAAGGAAATGGAGAGTTTTTGTGCCTCTAGAGATATACAACATTGTTTCTCTTCACCTTTCCATCCACAAGAAAATGGTCAGGTTGAAGTGGCTAACAGGACTATACTGTCCGGTTTGAAGAAAAATTTAGAAGGGGCTGCTGGAAAATGGCGTATTTATTTGCAAGAAGTTTTGTGGGCTTACCGGACTACACCTGGGGCTGCGACACAAGAGTCACCTTTTGATTTGGTCTATGGGATGGATGCAATAGCTCCCATAGAAGCAACTCTCCCTTCATTTCGAGTTCATAATTTCTCCGAACACACTAACGAATGGGCTATCAGAGGCCAACTTGACTTGATAGAGGAAAGAAGAGTTAAGGCTCACCTTAGGGTTGTGCACTATCAAGGTCTGATGAGAAGCAGGTTTGCTTCTAAAATCAAGAGGAGGGATTTTCAACCGGGGAGTAAGGTGTTGAGAAAAGTTTTCCTACACACTAAAGAGAGGCAGTTTGGTAAATTGGCTCCAACTTGGGAAGGGTCTTATATGGTCATTGAAAAGCTTAAGCCTGGAACATACCGGCTCCAAGACAAAGAAGGAAGAATTTTGAACCACCCTTGGAATATTGAACACCTCCGGTTGTACTTGGAATAGAAACTATGTAAATATTTACTTGTTCAAAAGTCCATGTAAATATTTGGGGGCATAATCTTTCCTACCCTGGTGGCGCGGGGAGGTTTTAATGAGGTGTCCGGGCTTTTTTATAAAATTTGATGCCTTCTTAAAAATTCGGAGTGTTTTTACTTAATAGTTCATTGTTAAATTTTTATTTAAACACAGGCCGACTTAAATTGAAAGAGTGATGACCACTTAAACATTTATCATCGGAGAATTTAAACACTCTCACTTTAGAATGTTTATGAAACAACTAAGGGTTGTTTAAACATTAGCCACCAAAATTGAAAAACTATGAAAGAATGCAAGAATTGTGCAAAGTAAAGATACCCATTAAAAAAACCAAAATGCCTTGGCCATCCAAGGACTTTAAATTGTCAATCAAAACAAAAAAGATCTATCCGATCAAACACCGGACACAGTTACAAAAATGCCTTGGCCTTCCAAGGACTTTAGTTCAATCAAAACAAAAGGTGAAGAAATAATTGATATTCTATGACTGAGCCTTTGAAGATGGCTCAGCCTCACTCGTTTTCTTCTTCTTGAGGTCATCATTCTCCTCATATGGACTCTCCTCGGTGTTCTCTTCCTCATCGGATGATTCAGTACTAGAATAATCATGCAAGTCTCCATCAGCCATAGTATGAAAGGGAAGGTCTTCGTACTCTACATAAGTCCAACAATCTCTCAGGTTCCTCTTCGGGAACTTCTCATGAAAGAGCAAGACCATGTCTGACTTCACTTTGACATATATTTCTTCCTCTGTATCTATCACACTGTTGGTGTAAGCATCAATCTTGGCTTGGATTTTTGCCTCTTGCTCCCTTAGCAAATCAGCTTTTTCCTCTGCATCCTTGGACACCGAGTCCTCGAGTGCGATCTTGTCGTTGGTCAAAGTATGAATGACTTGGTCCTTGACCTTCATCTCCTCTTTCGAAGAGGAGAGATCTTTCTCCAACCCGGACTACTTTGCCCGGAGGTCTTTGATAGTATTTTCTAGGGTAGCTACCTTTGTGGCCCAACCCTCCTGGTTCTTCTTTAATTCCTCATTTTCTCTCTTCAAAACATCAGCATTTTGAGTGGCAATTAGGAGGTCGTTGGACAGTTTCTCCTTGTCAGAATTATGGGCAGTAATGATAGTTGACTGACCTCGCACTTGTTTCTCCAGAACCAGCATTGGCTGAATATTACTCAATATAGAGTGAGTTATAATATCTCTTTCACTTGAAACGGCAAAAGATTTACCATTGAAGGTAACGGTGTTCGAAGTGCTTGGAGGGAGGTAGGGCCCAGCAAAGTCATCTTTAGGGAGGTTTTCAAAGTAGTCACCAAGTCCCTGAAGCCTTGTAATGTCGACACCGTCAATACTGATGTCTCCTCCTCCAACCTCATCGGTTTGAAAGTCACTAGGGATCTCTTCTGCTCTTGTTGGATCAGTAGGGTCAACAGGAGGGAGGGGCTCCGGAGGCCGGAGAGAAATTTCATCACCCCTGGAGGTCTTTTTCTTTTTGGCCTCCCTGTCCTTGCTTTCTGCTCCCCGTTTCCTGTCTCTCTTAGGAACCCTTGGAGGTTTTGGAGATCATGCCTCTTCCTTAGTACTCTCGTGCTCCACAACTTCTAGAAGAGCAGCATCAATCTGACTTGGAACTGGCCCCTCTTGGTTTGTTGGAGCAGTTTCCTCCGCTTCGGTGGGGTTAACTTCAACCACACTCTTCTTGCCCTTACCTTTTTTGCCTTTCATCTTACTTGGGGCCTTGGCTCGACCAGGCAAATACAGTGACCCGTCTGGTGCGTGTGTTCTTTTAAGGACTACCTCCGAAGGGGTTGGAGTGGTAAGTTCCTCCCAAGATAAGTCTCTCCGGTCAGTAGTGTTCCATAGGTGGGACCTTGCAAGATTGCCTCCAATAAAGGCGTTGTGGAAGTGATTTCCCCACTTTTCAGCAGCCTAAGTGTATATCTTGGTGCAAGTGATCTGTCCGGCCTTTAAGTGATCATTAAAGTTTTTAGGCAGCACTGTCAAGAAACAAAAAAAAAGGCAAGTTAGATAAACAAATTTATAAAGAATGAAGATGGGAAGTAGAGATGGGATTTTTACCATCACTTCGCCATCTGCTGGTGAGAAGACTTGGGTTGGTACCAGCTTTAATCTTCCTCCCATTCTCCCAGGCGCCACTCACAAACAAAAAGTGAGTCCTTCAATTTCTCTCCGACTCGAGCAAGTCATCCACTGCTTTATAGTTATCACCCATGTTGAAGTGATAGAAGGGAATATGGTGGTTTCTGCAGATGCTGGCCACAGCTGCGAATTCCTTCATTGGAAGAGGAATTCCGGAGAGCCTGGAAGCCATGAGAGTGTACCAGGCATTAGGGCTCAGTTGACTTGGGCAAAGCTTGATGAGGTGGAAGTATCTGACTATCTCCGGATCTAAGGGAAACCTTAGTCCCCAGTTAAAACGTTCAGTGAAGATAACTATTTCACTAAGCTTGCAGTCCATCGGTGTTTCAGGGTCTATTGGGATCCTTATTTTTACATTCTCCGGAATCCCCCACTTTGTTCGCATCCGACCCAGTTCGGCTGTGTGGATGAAGGCATAATTAATTTTTTGCAAAGCAAATAAATACTTAACACTAACCTTGTGGAAACAAGGTCCCACTTTTCCCTCAAGGGTCTCTGGCAGATCTAGATGCCTTAGGCATAGCTTTTCTTTGCCTTTATCCTTCTTGGCAGCACCAGCATCACTCGTTTGTCCGGAGACTTCGGACTCAAACGGAGCCTCTTCAATAGAATCCTCCATTACTTCCTCCATTACCAAGGAGGGGTTTTCAGTTATTTTGGGTGATGAGAGTTTGAGATTGGCTCAGCATGCCCTCCGGATTGTTGGTTTTCACTGGCTTCTTGTACTCTGGCCTCCGGCTGGGGCTCAGATGCAGTAGTTTCTTTTCAGAGACTTGAGCTAGATTCCTCCGGTCCGGACAGCTTGTCTTTAGGATTTTCATGGGTGTCTCTGACCTTGTGTTGCTATCCTTGGCCCCTGATTTGGAAGGTGTACCTTTTTTGGCCTGCCCTCTTACCAAGCGACCTCTTCTCCGATCAACTAAATTATTTGGAGAAACATCTGCATCTGACCCCATGGCGATAAATGGAGAAGGCTTCTTAAAACTGGTAACTGCTTGCCCTGGTTCAACAGTGGGCTCTGATTCCTGAACCGACGCGCCTAAAATAATTGGTGAGAGGTTGGTTTAAAACAATCTCCTCGGTTTAACGCTTTTAGTTGAAGAAAATCCTTGGTCAGGCTCTGTGTTTGGAATTTCTGGTTTATCGACAGGGGAAGTAGGAGGGCCTGCAGCAATGCGCCTTTCTCGTTCAACTTTTTAGGCCTTTTCTAACTCTGATAGATTAAGCCACCCGCCTTTGATTAAAGCGTTCCTAGCTGTGAACATAAACTCACAACCGAAAAGAAGTATTTATTTTTTAGAGAGAAAGCTGTGAAATTTAGCAAAGTAAGGATGAAGAGGATGGTAAAACAGTAAAGGAATGATTAATTTATAGTAAACATACAAAAAGATGCTTTGATACCTAGGAGAATTCGAAAGGGTTACAATGATTAAGGAACAGCGCTGAAGTCATCTTCATTAAATGAAGAGGTTACTTTTGGAGAAGGTGGGAGCGCCATTCTAGGTGAAAAAACGGCTGATGTGACGAACCAGAGAGAGACACGTGTCCCGCGAACTCTGGCAAGAAACCGTTTAGTTTTTAAGAACTTTTTCAGTTCGGATAAAGCTATAATACAGTTCGAAGGACCTGTCCGGATGTAACTGTCACCAGTAACAGGCTGTTTTTTAGGTCTTGCCAAAGGTTTTTGAACACCACCTAAAAAAGGGGCTACTGATGAGTCCGGATTTTGTCACCACACTTTATGGGACCCGGACAGGGTCATTTCGGACAATGTCCACCTCACTGGACAGGGGCAGTTCGGAGAACTATCATCCACTGAACTATCCGAACAGAACTAAAGTACTTAAAACCTAATCACTTTTTGACTAAGCTGCCTATTTACTTACTTAGAACTAATGGGTCTTTAAACTCGACCCGAATCCATTAAACACGACCCGAAAGCCCATGTGGCCCAAATATAAATGTATAAATACCCAACCACCAACATTAAATGAGGGTAATGAAAATTAAATACAACCAGACAGTTCAATTCTCCCTCTACATTCTACCCAAGTATTAAATACTCTCAAAATTCCACAAAACTCTAAATAAAAATTACAAACTTTCCCTCAAACAGAAATAAACCACACCAGAGTTAATGTTTCAAAGTAATATATTCCTTACATTTGTAAAACATTTGGTTATCAATCTAAAGTTGTATTATTGAATGGTACCATATGTATGATATTTCTTTCAAAACACTCACTTAGAACCAGTTGGTCTTAAATCTAAAGATAAACAAGCATATTTTAAAGTGTGTTGAGATATTATTGAATCCATCTCATGATTTATGGTCTTTTACAAAAATATAAAATCTCTAAAAAATAATTTTCCCTTTATAAGATCTATGGTCGTCTTCTAAATAACAAAACACGACCAAATGTTTTGGATGATTTCTTCAGAACTACAATATGAATGAAAATCCTGTTAGGGTTCATTGAATACTAAAATTTTGGAACATTTTCTCATGTTAACTTTAATGAGGCTTAAAAAGGTTGTTCCACAACCAAATTTACTTCTAACAAAATCATTGTCTCATTTTCTATAGCAGTTTGATTCTTTATGAGGGAAGAATAAATCAACAAGAAGACCTTAAAAAGTTAGGGGTGTAATTTGTTAATATAGAAAGTCTCTTAGGAGACATTGATAATTATGTAATGTAAAAGGACTAATTTATAGCAAACAATAAATTGAAGGACAAGACCATAATTAGTTATTGTTAGACACGTGGGGCCCGATAAATATACTATAAAAGTACCACACCCATTTTGGAGAAATGGTGATTGATTAATGATTTGACAATTATTATTTCAACTTTCTCTCTCAAAAAGTAGAACTTATCTCTCTAGAATATTTACTAAGCAATTTTTATCACGAATTTATCCCTTTAAATGTTTTTTTTACTCTAACATCTCCTCCGAAGAGTTCTGGAACTATCATTGGCGTTGCTTGTAGGAAACAATTTGGTGCCTAGAATCATTTTCCAAAACCTTGTTAAAATTCTAAAAGAAAAGTGATGGAAATTCGAGGATATTTAGACATGAATAATGATTTTATGATTGAAAAAAAAAATCGAAGAAAAACCCGTTGAAAATAACATGAAGATCGATCAACAGCATGATGATTAGCATGCTGGTAAAATTTTGCAAGAGTCCATCTTGGTTGCTCGAAGAAATGAACTATTGGAAGAAATTGAAAAACTGAACTCTGAAAGAGATGCAGCGATGGCTTTCAAGAAAATTCGGTCTGAAGTTCGAAAAGATAATAAAACTGAGAAATATGAACCAGATCATAACCATCGAATCAGTAGTATGAAGGACAGATATCGGAGGCATCGTCGTTATTCTTCGAGAAAGAAGCTAAAGCAAAGGTACAGGTATAAATCGTCTGAATCAAGTAATTATTCACTCTATGATTCAAGTGAATCTTCTCTATAAATGGATTATTGTAGGAAGAAAGACATCAAAAAGAAATATGCGACGAAACATAGAAGAGAGCATCGAGCGGATCATCAAACTAAAAACTTGAAAGGGAAATAGCAGGGTTCCGAGGATCATGCAAAGAAAGATAACGTTGTATATACTCAGAATTTGTTAGGAAGTCAAAATTTTAAGTATCATATAAGTAATTAGTACACAGCTCCTTCCGAGGAGGACCTCTATATGATGGCTCATGAGGGTCCAACAACCAATGTTTACAAGGCAGACCATAATTGGAGGTCCTCTCCTTTGTCCGCAGAATTACTTTATGGTAATCTCCCAAAGCATTTTGACATCTCTAAATTGGAAAAGTTCAATGGACACAAGATCCTGATAGCCATATTGAAACATTTAAAAGTCTATGATTAATTTCGATGATGATGACAAGTTGTTATGTAGGGCTTTCTCCCAAACTTTTAAGGGTGTTGCTTCAAAATTGTACAACTGACTTTCGCAGGGTTATATCAAAAACTTTGACATGTTCTGGAATGTTTTCTAACAACATTTTAAAGGTAGTAAGAAATTTCAAGCTAATGGAGACACCATAATATACAGTAGACAAAAGGTTGGAGAAAGTTTGAAAAAGTATACCAACCGTTTTGTTAAAGAAAAAACTGATATGGAATATTGTAAAGACTTTGTGCCTTTAGCAGCATATCGAATGGGACTTCTCTAATGAATATTGAAGGACATTGTGGTTGAAATTCAAGTTATAATGTTTGGGGCTCTTCTTGATCAAGTTGAAAAAATAATATCGGTGGAAGACTCTTAGGCTTCAGAAATAGGTTCTAGTGATTAGGTGGAGCAGAATCAGTTCCAAAGATCTTTTGCTACTACTCAACCTCCTTGAATAAATGTGCAACCTAAAGCAACAAACCAGTAGCCCCAAACAACGTACACAACAAATAGCTAGACCAATGTCCAACAAATGGATTCGTCCAAAATATTTCACAGATCTGACTAAGTGTGTGGCCACTATATTTGACAAGACTCAATATCTAGTTTAATTTCACAAACCTTTCCCTATCCAAAATCTGAGGGAGCATACAAACAGCTGATATTGCAAGTATCCCGAAGATGTTGGGCATGGCACAAAATAATGCACTTCATTGAAGAAAGAAATACAAGCGTCGATTGAGAATGGAAAATTGACAAACTTTGTAAAGAAACACTCCCAGAAAAATATGATGGTCAAACAAGCATCGAAAGAAGAAACTGTGTTGGTAATCCCCGAAGAGATTGATTCTTTCGATATTGCAATAGAGTAATTTGATCCAAAAGAGGGAAGGAACGATATTAGCATGGTGGAAGAAATTATAACGAGGAAAGTTTTTAGTGATTTATGTCCTTTTTTGAATCTTTGGCAATTTTTAAGGGTAATACTCTTGCAGGAAATTTGAACAGCCCCTGGAAAATACATATAGTTAGCTTAACTACTCAACTATAAGTGGTGCTTCGGCACATATGCATCGAAATCCTTCTCCAATAATTTGTTTTGAAGATGATGATATGAGTAATGTGGCAGGGCGACATGAAAATACAGTGGTAATTGCAGCAGGCATAGCCGGCGGTCAAGTATAAGAATTATAATTGACACAGGCAGCTACGTCAACATCTTATTCATGAGCACTTATAAGAAAATTGTTGACCCATCTGTAATCCGAAGATCGGACTGAACTATTATGGGATTCATAGGGATGACAGCTGAAGTGGTTGGGGAGTTTAAAAGTATGGTCAAATTGGGTTGAGGGCCATTTAGAAAAGAAGTTGAAATTTTGTTTATTGTAGTAGATGCGCCAACATCTTACAATGCTATTTTTGGGAGGTCTTGGCTATCAAATATGCATGTTGTTATCTCCAGAGTTCATCAATGTTTAAAGTACGTCGTCGGAAATAATGTTGGAACAATTAGAAGCAGTAAAAAATGGCTAAAGAATGTTATCGAATTGCTTTATCTTCTAAGAAATTTCGGGGGAATGAATCAGAAAAAGCATAGCAAATAGTGCAAAATTCCTTGGAACCAACACATTTTGATGATCTGAGGGAGTCCCTCGGTCTATTGGTTCCAGATGAAATCTATAAAAATCATGTGTATCCAAATGATAAAGTTTTAAACATTAGAACAAAGTTATCTCTAAATTTAAAGGAAAAATTGATTGATTTTTTATCCACAAAGTTAGATATGTCCGCTTGGTGCTTAGAGGACGTAACTGGGGTTCCCTCGGAAATTATTTTCCTTAAACTGGCAATCAAGAATAATGTGAGGCCAATAATACAGAAAAGAAGACCCTTTTCCCAAGAAAAATATGAGGCGATGGTAGCAGAGGTAGAACGTCTATCCAGAGTAGGGCACATCTGAGAATCACCATATCCTCTGTGGGCGGCAAACCCAATGTTGGCGAATGTGCGTAGATTTTACAGACTTAAATAGGACGTTTCTGGAAGATCTTTTCCCTGTGCCACGGATAGATCAGTTTGTAGATTTCACATCAGGAAATCAGTTACTTTCTTTTATGGATGCATATACAGGGTATAATCAGATCAAACTGGATCCAAGGGATGAAAACAACACTTCGTTTATCACTGGAAGGGGATTACAATGTTATAGAGTAATTTCGTTTGGGTTAAAAAATTGCATGGCAACTTATCAACGTCTGGTGAACAAAGAATTTGAGTCACAAATTGGCCGAAACATTGAAGTATATATTGATGACATGTTGGTCAAAATTCATAAGGATGAGGATCATTTTGATGATCTACATGAAAATTTCATTAACTTGAAAATTGTGAACTTAAAATTAAACCCAGAAAAATGCACCTTTGGGGTTCGATCAAGAAAGTTCATCGGATATATAGTAAGTGAAAAGGGATTGAAGCCGGCCTGGTACAATTAAAAGTTTTAACGCCTATGACTCTTGCTCGGAATATAAAAGAAACAAATTTATATCTCGCTCTTCGGATAAATGCGCTCATTTTTTCCAGGTTTTAAGGTATACAAATTGTTTCAATTGGAAAAAATAGTGTTCGGACGCCTTCCATCGGATTAAAGAATACCTTTCTTTCCCAAAAATTCTTACAAAACCCATTCTAGGGGAATGATTATTTGTTTATATAACAGTATCAGACTATGCTGTGAGTGTGTGTTAATCCGAGAGGAAGATAATGTTCCAAAACCAGTGTACTACATCAGCAAAAGTTTAATAGATGCAGAAAAACGGTATTTAAAGTTGGAAAAATAGGCTCTTCCGTTAGTAATTGTTGCTCGAAACTGAGACCATATTTTCAAGCTCATTTTATCCTGGTACGAACGTCTTTTCCACTAAAAAAATATGCTTCAAAGACCTGATATCTTGGGGATAATGACCAAGTGGTCAGTTGAACTAGGAGATTTTAATATTGAGGTTGAACCCAATAATGCAATCGAAGCACAAGATTTAGAAAATTTCTTAGTAGAGTTTCATTCTGAGCAATCAGATTTGGATACTAATGAAGACAATTTCAAAGCAGAATGGTTAATCCGAACAGATGGAGGCTCGAACACATCACGAAGTGGGGTTGGGTACAGTTAGTTTCTCCATAAGGAATATCAATATATCAGGTTATTCATTTTGGAATTAACGCAACAAATAATAAAGCAGAATATGAGGCAATTCTAGCAGGATTAACGCTTGCACAAATATGTGGGGCTAAAAAATTTAAGCTAGTCAGTGATTCACATCTCCTCATTAATCATGCATCTGGACAATCCGAAGCTCGAAATGATCATCTAGTAAAATATTTGAAAGCGCTAAAAAATTATCTTTAGTCTTTGAAAAAATTAATTACGAGCACGTCTAAAGAGAAGAAACTTATGTGGCAGATTCCTTAGCAACCGCTCTGTATTCGAAGACATATCCATGGATTATTACACAGGAAAGATCGTCGATTATTAAAATTTCAGAGCAGGTATTGGGATGATAGATGAAGACCCTTGAGTATGTTTATGAGGAGGAAGATTGGAGACTAGACATCATCAAGTTTTGGGAAAATGATGAATTACTATATGTTTCAAATTTCATGGGTATATGATCCTTGGAGGCATCTTGTACAAAAAAATATTTCAGTAGACCTTGTGAGTCATCTCCCAATGGCTTCTGGGGGGCGACAGATGATAATCATCGCAGTAGATTACTTATTTCAATGGGTTGAGGCATAACCATTAGCAGGAACAAAAGCCAATGATATAATCAGATTTATCACTTCAAATATTTGTTACCGTTTTGGGGTTCCCATGAAAATCACTATAGATAATGGGCTTCAATTCGATAACAAAGTTTTGAAGAATTTTTATAATTCTCGAGGGATACATCAGTGTTTTTCAGCTTCTTTTCACCCACAACAAATAGGCAAGTAGAAGTCACCAACCAGACAATTCTTGATGAGCTAAAGTGAAACTTGGAAGGGAAGGCAGGAAAGTGGCCTGATTATCTGCAATAAGTTCTTTGGGAATACTGAACAACTCCTCATACAGTAACATCGGAATCCCCACTCGCATTAGTATATGGGATGGATGCAGTTGTACTATCTGAGGCTGTTTTTCCGTCTTATCGAGTTATGACATATTCTGAATAGCTTAATGATGCAAATAGAGCAAGACAGCTAGACTTGATTGAATAAAAAAGAAGACAAACACAAATAAAGTCGTTCCATTATCAAACATTGATGAGAAGTAGATATGCTTCCAAGGTTAAACGAATGGAATTTAACGTAGGCAATCTAATGTTAAGAAAGGCTTTTCTTCATACAAAAAAATCATCTCAGAAAGTTAGGTCCTAATTGGGAAGTCCCCTATGAGATAACAAAGAAGGTAAATACTGGAACATATCTGATTAAGGATAAAGAAGGAAGAAATCTTAAGCACCCTTGGAATATAGAGCATTTTAAATTGTACTTAGAGTAAATATAATGTATATATATATATATATACATGCATATGTATTTTGTGTAAAATATCGGTGGCATAGTCTTTCCTACCCTGATAGGCACATGAAGGTTTTAACGAGGTGCCTTATTAGCCGACTTATATATATACAAGTTTTTTGCTTAAAAAACTTTACAATTTTGGACCTGGAAGTTCTTCCAACGAAATTTGGTCTACAGTTATTAAATTTTGGACCCACAAGGTTTACTAACAAAAGGTTGGTCTTAAACTATTAAATTTTGGACATACAAGGCTTTCCAATGAAAGTTGGTCTTAAACTATTACATTTTGGACCTACAAGTTTTTCCAACGAAAGTTGGTCTTAATTATTCGAAGCATTGGGGAAGTATAGTTAAAAATCAGTACTTCATAAATTATGAAAACGTTTACAGAGCTACCTCGAAAATTATGTGGACTTTTACAAAAAATTCCTCAAAGATTTTGAGGGCTTTTACAAAAACATGCCTTGAGATTTTGACGACTTTAACAAAACTACCTCGAACATTTTGAGGACTTTTACATTTTGCTTACTTCGAAGACTCAGAAGAGTCACTGACATCAGATTCCGAATCTTCAGTATCACTCAATGATATCTCAGTTGGATGAAATTCGACCAGGACGTATTCCCAAAAGCTACCCTGTTAAAATTTGGGTAGCGCTCGTGAATTTATTTATTCTACCCGGATCTAACAGTTTCGTCCCTTGCATTTATCTTGTCTACACACTTAGAAGCGTAAGCTTTAACATCATTGTCTTTTTTCTTTTTAGCATGAGCTATAAGTTACTTCTCTTTTGAGACCCTTTCAAAATCCTTGAAGCAATTGTTGAGACCATATGTAGCTTGATCATTTCCCTCCTCGTAAGCTGCGATAAGCTTGTCCTTAGCGGCATTCTGCTTTGCGTAAAGCTCCCTTTCTTCTTGAAAATATTTTTCGAGGAGCATAACATAATTCTCAGATTCAACCATTTTTTTTTCAAGGAGTACATCGGCTTATTTTTCAATGGTTAAATGTTCTTGTTAGAGCTCTTCGATTTTTGATTTGGATGATGAGGCTTCATATTTATAATAGCTTTTCTTATCCTTGAGATGTTGCATCTTTTTCCCAATGGTAACAGAGGTATGAAGCAGCTTGTGCAGGTAGAGAGAAAACTCCTCTTCTCAAGGAATCTCGAAAGAACTATCCGAGGAGTCAGCCTCAAAAGGAACCAAAGTGGAGGAATCAACCTTTTGAGCATCACTTTGAGGTTCTTGAACAACAACAACATTTGGTGGGAGTTGGAAGGAGTCAAATTTAATGATTATATTTTTTGGTAAGGTTTTCGTATGATCAGCTTCTTTATTTTTTAGGGATCTAACAACCTCGGAAGTTTATGGAATCTCTTCTAAAATTCCCTTTAATTTTCGTTGGCATTTTCTCTTCGGAGGAGCCTCACTGGGGATTTTTTCGTCTACTTGGGAAAAAAGCTTTTTGGACCCATCAGCTTTTGAATTTTCAACATCTTCATCATCCTCATAAGTTTCAGCCCCAAAATTTCTTCTCCATCCTCATCATCGTTTAAATGACTCTTGGCCCTGTCTTTCAATAGAATAAAAACCACAACGTCTTTTGCTTTCAATCAGTCCAAGACATCTTGTTAAGAAGGAGGAATCATGAGTTCCTCCAAAGATAATCGCTTTGATGGATTCATCCTCCACAAGCGAATTTTGGCAAGGTTTGTAGGAGTACAACAGAGTCGAAACTTGTTGTACCAAGCAACCTTGGCCAACATATGAAGCTCACTAAAGATAGTTTTTGCTTTAGAAAAACAATCGGCATATGGCTTGGCTATACCAGTCATTACTGTTTATAATTAAGGAGAGTGTATAAGAATAAAATACAAGAAAAATCCGGAGAAAAACAAAAGGTAAGCATACCTCTATTTGTCCAAACGAGAGATAACTTGTGTGGATTGTGAGTAATGGCCTCAGATCCTATTTCCCAAATCCCTGAGATGAAAATGAAGTGTTGCTTCCATTTCTTGTATCCCTCAAGTATATCCTTAACTACTTTCTAGCCCCGTCCGAAGTTCAAGGAATAAAAAGGGAAGTATGGGTTCTTTGGCAAACCAGAGAGGCCAACTAATTCTTCTAAGGAAAAGCTCACCCCTGAAATTCTAAAGGCCATGACGCAGACCATAAGAGTAAACCACATGTTGGGATAGGCATGGCTGGACAACGATCGATCATCGAAAATTACTCTACGAAGAATGGGTCCAGGGGATAGCGCAACCCCCAATTAATCAGCTCTGTGTGAACAATCAGCTCATTGTCCCTAACTGATAGCGAGGTCTCTCCGGCTGTTGGAAAATGAATGGAAATTGAAGAAGGAATTCCTCATCGAACTCTTAGTTTGGCCTCTTCGAATGAGTCGTAGTATATATACTGCACTTTTTGCAAGGCCAACAAGTTTTTATTATCAACCGCTTTAAGTGTATTCCCCACTAAAGTATTGATTCTCGGGGCAATTGAATATCTTCATTTGATTTAGCTTTTTTCTTTGGAGGAGAATTCTTTTCCTCAGATTGAGCAACAGCATCGATATTTTTCTCAAGAAGGCCTGTGGTGGTAGTATTCTCTACAGTAGCTTGAGAAGTGGTGGCAGTTGGTTTCTCCTCGGAAAGTGAGACTAGCGTCCCATCGAAAGTTATTGTTTCTTTTTCCTCAATATCAGGATGAACAGGGGATACATTGGATCTAATTTCTGGAATTGATTCAAGTGGTTTCTTTGTCATCCAAGCGACATCAATTCTTGTCAACTTCCATGGAGGTAGCTCTGCGGGGCTGAGAGCAAATATTCGATGAGTTAATTGTTGATGAATTATCTGGGGGTGGCCAGGTACCATAATATAAAATAACCGAGGGTTGGGGCTCTGGTTCGACGTATAAATCGGCAGCTCTCCTTTCTTCGAATTTCTGACTAATGGTTAACCACTCTAGTATGCAAAAATCCTTTAGCATAAACTATTTCTCTCTCTAGAATAATTTTTTCAGATATTTTTCTCTCTAAAAATGTTATGAAGATATATGAAGAGATATGGATATTTATAGGAGACGAGTGAGCTTTGAAAGTTAACGAGGCTCGGGGTGGTGAAGGGTTGTTTGCATAGGGCAAATTGTCCAAACTAGGCGCAATAAATTCCTAGTGACATGTCACGCTTCCCCTAGTCTAGCTCGTGTCAAAAAGAAGAACATGCAAGGGGTATCCCAATCGACATTTGGCAAGGGAAAGCGTTTTCATTCGTTGTGCCAGAAAACATCATGATGTCACAAGCATGAAACTTTTGAGAAAACGTTTGGTATGGATATCGAAAGAACAAACAAGATTCGAAGGCCTTTACTGTGAACAGACAAATCAAAGCCCAAATAAAATTCGAGTAGAGTGTTTTGGATAAAAATTTGAGGAAAAATCTAATCGTTCAAAAATTCGAAGAAGATTCATTTACTTAAAACTTTGGGGAAGGTTTTTGGGCCAAAAATTTATATAAGCTTTTGGGTCTTGAAACGGTCGACAAAATCTGACGAGGATCAGCAGGTGAAATGCGGTGAGAAGTCATTCGAGAAAACGTTTCTCACTTGACAAGTTAACAGTTAAAGCACTAAGTAATTCGATGAAGACAAGAATGATCATACAACAGTCCTTGTTCGAAAACTTTCACAAGGACTGGGGGGGCTAATGATGAGGGAAAAATAAATTAATAAGAAGATCTTAGAAAGTTATGGGTGTAATTTTTTAATAAAGAAAGTCTCTTAGGAGAAATTGATAATTATGTAATGTAAAGGGACTAATCTATAGCAAACAATAAACTTGAGAACATGACCACAATTAATGAATTGTTACACGTGGAGCCCAATAAATGTACTATAAAAGCACCATACTTTTTTTTGGAGAAAGGGTGATTGATTAATTATTTGACAATTATTACTTCAACTTTCTCTCTCTAAAAAATAGAACTTATCTCTCTACTATATATTTACTAAGTAATTTTTATCACGAATTTAGCCCTCTAAACTTTATTTTACTCTAAGATCTCCTTCAAAAATTTCTTGAACTATCAATTCTTATTACCATTATGTCAATTAGACTTAAAAAAATTCAATTTATCTAGTTTTAATAACCGTGTTTGACTCTAAATTTAACAACATATAAGTTTTTTTATCTGTTGTGTATCCATAAACAGTGAATCTTATGGATTTAAACCTAATTTTAATCTTTTTAGATTTATGCTATCATAAAATGCAAGCCTAACACTTTTGAATTAACCGATTTTTTTCATTTCATAACTCATATCGAGATATGTCAATTTTCATGTCAATCATAATGAATAAAATGATATACTCTTAAAATGGCCTCACTCTGCATTTTTACATGCAATTGAACATTAAACTAATATTTCATAGCACATTTTTGTTAAGGTTTTATTTGTATTTTTAATTTGTTATGTAAAAGATGAAAAATACTAACTCACGGTTATCATTCCATTCCATTTTAGATTTGTTAGTCTTTTTTATCTAAACCTCTCGCATACCGCTAGTTTATTCAATTGATTTAAATATAATTTTATCGCGAGAAACGTGCAATGATGTACATGTAGGCTTTGAACAGTACATCGTCCCTCGACTATCGCGTTTGGTGGCAGATAGCCCCTTGACTTTCAAATGTCTGTTGACAGTCCCTGGACTATCGCGTTTGGATAAAGTTAGTCCACCAGATTCTCGGATCCATGAGAGGCTGCCACCTGGCACCATAGTCCCCAGATTTTTGTATCACCACTAGTCCCTTGAGTTTAGTTATCCGTAATATTCTACATTTTGGGTTTGACCTAAACTCAAGGGACTAGTGGTGATACAAAAATCTGGAGACTATGGGGACAGGTGGCAGCCTCTCATGGATCAGAGGATCTGGTGGACTAACTTTATCCAAACGCGATACTCCAGGGACTGTCAACGGACATTTGAAAGTCAAGGGACTATCTGCCACCAAACGTGATAGTCAAGGCCCAAGAGACGATGTACTGTTCAATGCCTGCACATGTATCATACCACCAATCAATGATTTTGTCATTATTCCCACAATTTTTTGTTCTATATTTTACGTTAGAAGATTTCAATTATTTATAAAATGATATGATTTTCACAAACATATCATATATATATATATATATATATATATATATATATTCTTTTTGAAGTTAATCTTGTTCTTTTTTAGTATTTTTAGTAGAAATTTATGTTTATTTTATTTTTTTCGCAAAATTATGTGGACCCTCTTTTATTATTGGATCCTTCTTTCATTTTGTTTTTTACCCACAATTTATCTTATATATCTAAGTATTTTGTGATTTGCGTTATTGTACATTCATCAAATTTGTAGAGGATTATATTTTCGTACTTTTTCAATAAATGAGATAATTTTTCTATATGTATTTCAGTTTAGAAAATAAATGGAAATGTTACTTCCGTAGACATACGCTTATTAGATATTACTTCGAGTTTGTAAATTTAGACGAGAATATTTTTTCTATCTTCAAAATTATAATCAATATATTTACATAAACACAAACTTGTACTTTCCTCCTCTTTCTATAATTCTCTTCTAATGTGTTATAAATCTTAACCGTCAAGTTTTCGTTGGTATGGAAATCATCGATCTAAGAATATGTTCTCGAAAACTTTTGTCATTTTTTTCGCATTTGTATTTCCTCATTTTTTTTTGGAAAGTCATTGGAGTCTGCTTATGAGGCTTTGAACAGCACATCTTCCCTCAACTATCGCGTTTGGTGGTAGATAGTCCCTTGACTTTCAAATGTCCGTTGACAGTCCGTGGACTATCGCGTTTGGATAAAGTTAGTCCGGAGGATCCTCTGATCCATCAGAGGCTGCCACCTGTTACTATAATCCCCAGAATTTTGTATCACCATTAGTCCCTTGAGTTTAGATACGATTTTACCCTTTGACTCAAATCTTTGTTGGCATTAGGGTTGCTATGTGGCCATTTAAGTTGACGTGGCACAAGCTAAATAGGTTTTTATGTTATTTGATTAAATAAATATTGTAACCAAGCTTTAACCCACCAGTCTTCTTCTTCTTCCTCTGTAAATCTTTCTTTTCTCTCACCTTTTTCAGTTCTTTTTAACCTTTTCTTTTTTCTCATTGTGACCATGCTTTAACCTACAATTGTTGATTAAGTTTGAATCCCGACCCAAAGCTATTTACTTTTTTTTCTCTCTAAATCTATAACATTTTATTTTATTCAGATTTTTTCTCTCTAAATTTATAACCTTTTATTTCATTCCGATTCCTGAATCAAATTCTTGGTTTTGTTGTTTTTTGTTTTAAGGTGTTCTACCCAAAGCTTTTTACAGTTGGAATTCATTTCACAATTCATTTTTAGATCATTAAGCACATGTCCAGTTAGTATATTTCTAAATTCCTTTACGCATATTACCAAGCAACAGGATAAACACACTCATCAGGTGTACCTTCCTCCAACTCTGTTGATTTAAGAAACTTAAATAACCATTTTAATGTAGCGATTTATGTAATAACGACAATAAAAGAAACTCATTTGACTACAATTTAATTCGAAAACCCAAAACCCTCTTAATGTCAAAAGCAACAAAAACTTAAAAAAATCAAAAAAAAATATCAATCCAAATTCAAAGCTATTGAATTGATATCAGTCAAGACATAAAAGAAGTTAATGACATAAACTTCGGTTCACATTCGGTTTTGTTTTTTTCTTATTCTTGGATCCAAACTAGAGAGAACGCATTAATTAATTTCTGAATCTGATATTATCCTGGTTGAGCTCATAAATCAATCTATTTTCAAACCCAAAAACCCAAAGTGGACTAGAATTAAGAAAAAGCAAAAACGGATAAAGTCCAGATCTAAATCGAAATCGAATTCAAATATGACCAATCAATAAAAAGAACTATTCGATTCGATTCGAACGAAAATAAAGTTCAAATTAGATCTGATTCATGATTCGTTTACCATGATAAGAATATTTTTCTTCCATTAAAAAGAACGAGAGAGTAATACAGACCAAGAACTGAATTTTAAAAAAAACGAAAACAGTAGTTTGAGAGTTATACAGATTTAGGAGATTTAGGGTTCTGTTTCGATTTGGGTATAGATTTAGAAGCAGATAGCTTTGGGTATAGATTAGGGTTTAGATTTAGGGATTCGATTTGGAGATTTGATTTAGAACAAGAGAGAGTGAAGAGGAGAAAGTCTAGCGATTAGAATTCCACGTAGGATAAATAATGCCACCTGGATAAACACACTCAATTATTAACGCCAAGTTGGATATTATAAGGGTAGGTGGGTCATTTAATGTAGCAGACTAAGTTTTGGGTTTAACCTAAACTCAATGGACTAATGGTGATACAAAAATATGGGGACTATGGTGACAGGTGGTAGCCTCTAATGGATGAGAGGATCCTTTGGACTAATTTTATCCAAACGCGATAGTCCAGGGACTGTCAACGGACATTTCAAAGTCAATGGACTTTTGGTCACCAAACGCAATAGTCGAGGGACGATGTACTGTTCAAAGCCATGCTTATGAAGTTTAGTCAAGTCTAAATCAAATGTGTAAAATATTTTGAATAATGTAGACAAGAATTTCAACTTGTCTTGTAAAATAGATACCATCAAATCAAATCTTATATCATCACCCTACTAGTTGGCATCATATTTTCTATAAATCTAATGATATCAATATAATTTTGAGGTTTAAAAAAAATGACATAAACAATACTTGTATAAATGTATTAAAAAATGATCGATCGAAGATAACTTCTTTCTTTAGTTTTGGCATAAGAGACGGATTTAATAAAATTTTCAAAAATATTTTTCCATCAAATTATTGTTTTTCATTCTTCACAAAAACTCTTCTAAGATGAACCATTCTTGTAACTTTCAATTCAAACATTTAAAAATTAAAAGTATATTAATAAAAAAATAATAATAAATTAAATAATTGAAACAACAATAAAAATATAATATTTAAATTAATCAATATTTATATACAATAAACATTTAATTAAATAATAAACGAACATAAATAAATAAACTTATATTATTAACTTCTAAGATTCATAATAAATATAAATAAATATAATGTAGCTACTATAACGTCACCGCTTTTCGATAGAAACACCTAACACAGAGCTTCCTAATTTTTTAATATAAATATAATATTATATTTTGGGGCTCACTCTAAATCTACAACCACAAACATCGAGGTTGTTCTGCAGCTATTTTTATAGAATTTCGTTTTCAACCAAACCGACTTTTAATGTTATTAATTAATTACTATATAATATTTAATTATTGAAATAAATTAACAAATAAAATGTGATTAATCTTTGTCGCTGTCCATACGCAGCATGTTCCTTCGATTAAAATACTTATAAAAAATTTGTCCAAACTTATAAACCAATTTATGTCAAGTGGAATCGTGTTACATGATGTTGACGTATCTATATAATCCACTTCGGCCGAATTTAGCATATTAGTATGAAAGACTTACACCCACAAAAAGAAAACAAATTTGAAAGAGCTATTTGACAAATTTTATAATCTAAAAGACAATAATACAAAAAAAAAGGTAGGACCTATGGACCTAAAATTTATTTTAGTGCTTTTATGTATTTTTCTTTTAAATATTAGGTTAAAAACAAAGTTTTTAATGTTTGGCACTCGCAGTAAAATAGTCTTTTTAGGTTTAATTTTGTATCTTATTAGTTTTTTTAATATGTATTATTCACTTGTGAGCTTTTTTAAAGATAAATTTTTTACTTGTCATCTTTTTTATCTCTTTTAAACTATCAGTTTTGGATAAAGTTAGTTCACAAAAAAATTTGATTCACGTGAACGTGTCATCTATCACCATAGTCATGAAAATTTGGTGTCACCACCACTAGTCCTTTAACTTTATGTCACATGTTGTAGACTATATTTTTCCTTCGACCTAAAGTTAAAGGATCAGTGATGGTACAAAATTCTGCTGACTATGGTGACAGGTGGCAGAACCACATGAACCAAAGAATCTAGTGGACTAACCGTATCCAAAGTTGATAGTCCAAGGACTACCAGTGGACTTTTGAAAGTCAATGGACTATCTATCACCAAATGTGATAGTTCAGAGACGATATAATGTTCAAAACAGCACATGTGAGTATTGAGAAGCTCACATGTAACCATCTAAACATCAATATATTATTTTGTTATTGGTCCCAAAAAAATTGAAGAATGTGGTTCTGGAATTATGAAAATAGGAAGAAGATTATATATTTTTCGCATTATGGTTTAGGATTTTTAAAAGACCAATAATAAAATAAAATGTTAATATTTAGATCGTTAAATACCATATACGGAAGAAAAAAATTGTCCCCAAAGAGATAGCCGAGCTGGTTGAGTAAGACATGTTTGTGATCAAAGATCATGAGTTTGAATCCCTTTAAATGCACTTTTTTTTGTTGAATTTGTCACGTTGTGTGTTTTATTTTTTGACGTTGGTTTGCATGCTATTGCGTTAGACTGATGGTTTATTCTGTGCGCACCCATTGCACTCTCAATAACGGCTTCAAGTTCCCTCTAAAAAAATTATATATAAAAATCAATAAAAAATAAAATAAAACATAAAAAACGAATTTCATACAAATAGTTGGAATACGAAACATAAAAACTAATAAAGCCTTTTAACCGAAATATAAAATAATATGCTCACTCATTGACAATTTGATTATTAATTAACTTAGCTTTCACAGCAAGCTTAAAGTTAAATACAATGAAAGTTTAAAGAAAAAAACAAAATTAATTATTAATTAATCAATCAAGTGGAGCTGTAGAGATGGTTTCAACTTCCAATCACACAAGAACACCCACCCATGTGGCTAGATAAGTAGATTTCCAATAACTAATCAGAAAAATATTAATTTTTAAAAGTTAATTTTGTACTAATCAAGATTAGTAGTTTGTATTATAGCTTAATTAATAATTTATGAAGAAAATATAGTTTTATAGTTTTAATTAAATTACGAGAATGCCTCTATACGTGTTGGGTGAATTACATGCACGAGAAGAAAATAATAAATAATTTTTATTAGAATAAAATAAAGGGTAGTGTTTAATGTCTAGCTTAGGTGTCCTTGTAGTTTCTTGTCTTTTAAGGTTGGGGCATGTAGTTAGGTAAGTTTCCTACACAAGTTACCTAATTAACTAACTTAGCATTCTACACCAACTAATTAAGAAGATACAAAAATATTATTTTTGAAAAATCAGCTCGGAGACATCGTAAAAAAACTGAACTATGAACTGCTATGAAAAATTATCTGTCTTTCGAAGTTACAAATTAATGTTAATTTTTAAATTTTAAAAAAATTTAATCTGGCACAACAGTTTGCAAACCAAGTTAAAAAATAAAATAACACGTTCAAACATATGATTTGGTTACGAACCCACTCATGTATTCTACCGCGGATACCTTTTTCAAGACGAATAAAGTATCTTATTGACAAAAGATTAAAAAGATTAAAGTGTGCTAGTAATAAAAATATTAGAATGACTATACGAAAATTCATTGTTACTAAATATTACTAAAAGAGTATCTTTCGACAAAGAATTTAAAAAATTACTAAGAAATCTACTAAAGCTATCTGTATTGGATTTAGGAAATTACTAAAAACGACTAAAACTATTCGGTATTCAGTTTCGAAAACTATTAAAAAAATTAAAATAGTTTGTGAATTGATATTTTCAAAAAAAATTACTACGTAATATTATTGGCCTACTTTCCAGTGACAAGTTAGCATCTACCTCTCCATGCAGATCATGATATGTTTTTACATGATACATCGGTTAGTGCTAACAAACGTCTTCATACGTAGGTGTTTATATTCGATCCCTCGTATCCAATCTCCATATGGAAAGGGTTGGTTTGTGCCGAAAGACGTGTTCGGCATGAGAGCCGCATGAGCGCAATAGCTAAACCCATGACAGATGTTATCAGAGTCAGAATCCATCTCCGAGAGACGATCCGATGACTCAGCCTAGTCTGTAAGGTCGGCTCCATGTAAGTTGCAAGAGAAGCATATATTGAGATTCGGATGTGCAAAGACGACTTCTCATCGTGGAGCATAACAAATTAGCGAGTGCGTGCAGAGATTGCTGCTACCATGTAAGGCCCGAGAAAGGCATGTGGAGTAAGTGTGGAGTGCGCAAGGTGACTCGAGTTAGGTTTTGGAGGCAAGACATTGAGCATAAAATCACCGGACAAACAAGCGTGACAAGCATTGTTGGATGCAGGAGAAATGCCCCAACGTATGAGCTTCCCAAGCAAGTCAGGTGGAGACTTGCAATTTAACAAGTCTCGTTGCGAAGTATGGACGAAGCAACAAGACTTGGTCGTGACCATCCAAATCCAGTCGGAGTAATTGTGGTGAGGACACTCACAAATTAGATGTATTAGACTGTCATGATCCGAATTTTCCAATGGACAAGCTAGCATCTACCTCTCCATGCTAGCATCTACCTCTCCATGCAGATCATGATATGCTCTTACAACATACTGATACTAACAAACGTCTTCATATGCAAGTACTTATACTCAATTCCATCTATCCAACACTCGTAACTGTTTGCGTGTCATACAAAAAAAATGGGTTTGTACCGAAAAACATGCTCGGCATGGACAGCTAAGTCCTGTTATTTATTAAAAATAATTTAAAAACTTTAAAGGTCTATTCACTCTATTAGGTTTATACAAAATTTATGTTCATTGAAATCTTTTAAACCGTTAAAATTATATTTATTTAAGTTTTATACGACTCCTACCAACCGTCCCACATAATAATTTTGACCATATTTTGCGATTAATTATTTGAAAATTTTGTGACATTTATTTTTATAAATTTTAAAACGTATCGAATAATCTCCCGAGCTTGTCAACTTATGAACGGCTTTTTGATTTTCACCATAGTCAATATTCTAGACAATTGGTATAATCCTCTTGTTAATTCTATGGACAATTGGTTACTTGTTGGCCCTTTAAAATACCAAATGTCCACGTATATTATGACAAGTTTGGAAACGATATCGTACAATTAAACATCAAAAGGCCGGTTCACAAGATGGATAGTCAAAAACTAACTGTCCCAAACATAACATGACTGAAGACCAATCAAAAATAAAATTTGAATGTCTTTCGACTTCAAATCGTTACACTAGTGCATTTTATCGAATCACAAGTAATTTTTTTTGAACTACTCAAGATCAAATAAGCAAAACCGACTAAGGAAATGAAGAGCTAGAGCAATAATAACCATTACTTGGTTGCTAAGAATTCATATGCTAGGCTTTGACATATCTCAACATCAAGCCATATTTGACATTATATTCCTAAAGGAGTCTAAAAGAAGCTTTCAAAACTCTTTTCTTGATTCCTTGCTTGTTTTTTGTATGCTCTTTCTTATTACTTTTGAATCCATTACCAAACACACCACTAGATACGTATCCGTAAGTTACTACTACTTTACTAGTCAAGACACGAACACTTTTAGGACAAATCAAGAAAGGAATCTAGAACTTACAGGTCTCGTTCTATATCTAGACATGAACTTAATTCGAAAACCAAGTAAATTTTGCAGGTAATCACTAATCAAGGAACGTTTTACCACCTCATATAACCGTACAGAACATAAAATGCTGATTCACGATGAAATACAGACCATAACTAGACCTTCCAATTAGATGTTTTCTTATACTACGAATATTACAAATCTAAACTAGATAAATAATGACAAGCACCGCAAATTAAGCCAGAAAAGAGGTACCATTGACATAGTTCAATATTTAGTGGACTGTAACAATAAGCAGTTGAAAAGCAGAACGGAAGCCACGGTAATAACTCTTTAAGATTAATTAGAGAAGAAACAAAAACCAAACCTTCTTCTTAGCACCTCCAGGCAGAGACGGAGATGAGTTCACGCCGGTTCCAACATAGCACAAGCGAGGCTAGACACTTTTCAACATGAAAACCTCTAGCTTGTGTTCTCTTCACCAAACAGTCTGCTTGAGTTTCGGTGAAGTTGCTAAAAGTTAGAGGGGAGAAACCAGCTGAGGCAAGTAGTGTTTTCCAAAGTGGCATTTTTTCTGGTGAATGGAGGCGGCCGAGTACTGTGTTTTCGATTTTTGGTTGAAATAGATATCTCTCAATCTTGTTTACAGAATCGGAATTGACATTAATACCATCTAGTGATTCCAATAGGTTTATATAAGACTGTAGGGCTTGAAGAATGTGTTGAGTAAACGGAAGATCAAATCTATCGCACCCTTTATCTAAACAGACCATAATCTTTGGTGAAAGCTGTTTTATGTATCGAAGCAGCAAAGGCAATGCTGGAGGGTTATGCGAAGAAGACCAAATAGGGAAATTCACAGCAACCGCCTCATTCTCCTTCGATCCTAAAATGGGAAGGGTGTAGGAAGTTTGCTCTAAGGAATCAAAGTTGACAACTTCGAGCTCGAAACTCAAGCCAACCTCATTTGCAAACTGAGTTAGATTTTCGCGCATAAGGCTAAGTTCGATAGGATGGTGAGTCGAAGAAGAAACAAAAGCAGTGATTCTCAATGCAGGAGCTCCCTTACTCCTTAATGGAAGCTCTTGCATAAAAGAAGCCCACTGAGCACCAAAGCCGACATCGAAATCGATAATGTGGATTATATCAGCGTCGTCTAGTGCTTCGAGAAGAGCTTGGTTGCTAGTGAAATTAACAAACTGGATAAGAGGCGATGCCTCTGAGAAAACCTTATAAGCCCCAAGTTTGAAGATAACATCAAAAGGCATAGGAACCTTGGGTACAATAGTACCTGAATTCTTGTTAAGAAGCAATTGTAGAGCTTCCTTGAAGTAGAAAGCTGCCCTATGCAAGGGCTTACCTACAGGAGACAGCTGGTGATTGAGCCGCGCCAATATCCCTTGCGCGAGTGAGAAATTCCCCGTCGAAACCAACTCTGCTGTCTTGTAGAGCTGTTCGACCAAATCTTGTTGTTCTTGTTGTTGTTGCTGCTGCAACTGGTTAAGAAGGTGTTGTTGATGACCCTCTCCATGTCCCACAACCTTCTGCTTAGCCCCCACTAACGGCTGCAGAAGATTTTGGGAAAGAAACTGCATTGTATGATTACTACCCTGATGAGGAAACCCCATACCAAAACTTAAACCAGCCCCACCACCAACACCTACACCCATGTTCTGTTGCTGTAGGAAGAAATCTTGGTCAGAATCTCCAAAAGGGGGTTTAGGGAGCTGATGAGAAGGACTACCATTGCCTGAATTGTGCCTCTTTGGTAAAGGTTGTAAAAGATGTTGTTGCCCTAAAGGCAATGGCATGAAAAAGCTTGGATTTTGGGAGTGTTGGGTCATCAAAGCTTGTAGATTCAACATCTGTGGCTTCTCTTCCGGTGATTCGAAAACCGGTTCATGATGTTGCTGTTCTGGTTGATGTTGATATACCACACCAGGAGTTAAACCAAGCGGAGTAATGCCATTACTGTTGAAGCTTGGACCTTGAAAATTCTCAGTAGTTCTACCATTCCCTTGAAACCCGGAAAAGCCAGCCCCAACACCAACACCACCACCAGGAAGAAAACTACCAACCTGGTCGACTAACCCAGATTCAAAATCCACCAGATTGTTATTGTTGTTAATGTCAGTGCCTGTGCTTCCACTTTGGAGAAGAAGTTGCTTGAGCCCAAACGACGACGTGTCATCTATATCTCCTCCGGTGATCCACCGGAGGAGAGACTGTTCTTGGGTCGGAGAAGCGACCCCGGAGTCAGGCCACATGGTGGTTTCCCAGTCCTCGAGCCTTGCCGCTTCGCATGTCGGGTGGGGTTGTCCAGCGGTGAGAATAGGTTGCAACTCAGCCGCCCATTCTTCTTTCTTGCCGCCGCCGGACGAGAGGGTAGAAGCTGATGTGGGTGGGCTTAGCGATGGACTATTCACTTCTTCTTTGTCTCGTTCTCGTTCTCTTTGGTGTTGCTTTGTTGGTTTCCAGTTATCTTGTGTGCAAATCGAAGCTAAACTAAAGGGCATCCCTCTCCTCCTGCTACAACACAAGAGAGAGAAAGTAAAAAAAGCTAGAGAGAGAAAGTTAAAGGAAAGAACTTTTTTTTTCTTTTTTGAAGATTTGAAGATTAAAAACTCTAAATTTCTCTGTTTTTTTCTTCAGATTTGAAAACCCATTATCTATATACTCTTTCTCTCTCTAACCTCAAATAGCAGAGAGACCCATTTCCAAAACCTTAAAAAAAATAAAAACTTGTTCTTCTTCTTCTCTTTCCTTGAGTTCTTCCATTTCATCTACTCCTCCCATATCTTGAACCAAACACAAAAAAACACCATTTTTTCATCTCCATTTCGTTCGTGTTTCTCTCTCTAGATTCATCTATAATAGTAAGCCCTTCCTTCTCTCTATGTATATATCTCTCTCTGAAAATTGTAGTGTTGGTTCTTGGTTAATGGTTACCCTTTGTGTCAAAGCAGAGTACTCTGTGGCTTTCCCTGTTCTGCCATGGATGCGTGCATCATGAAAAAGGTAAAAATAAAGTTGCTCTCTTTCTCATTCTCTCTCTCTTCTTTTCTTTCTCACTAGTCGCTATCTCTCTCTCTCTCTATCTCTACAATTGTTTTTTACCTATTTTTATTTTCTCTTCACTTTTGTTGTTTTTTGGTTTGTTTTTTAACCATATCTATCTTCTTCTCTACTTCTGGGGTATTGTCTTTCACTTGTTTTTGAAAGCAAAAATCAATGAACCTGATTTTGTTAGGAATTAAATTTATTTTATAAATTTGAGGAGGTGCCCCACCAATGTTAAATACACTGCCATCTTTGTCACACTTAATTATTAGTTGATTGTTTATTTAATTGATTTAAGTAGCTTTTGGTTATAAGAAAATACATTAATGGTTTTTAGCATAGGTTTTGAATATTGGTTAGTTATATTATTTTCATAATTTTGAGTAATCAAGTCAATCTTTTTGGGAAGATTAGTTATATTATTCTCATAATTTAGTCATATTTAAGTTAGAGTTATAACTAGCATTTATTAATAGTTATATTAGTTTTTAAAATAAAAATGAGTGAATAGTATAAATTGAATTTAATAGTTTATGTGTAGTAAAACTCTTTTTTTTTTATATTTTGATTTTGTCAAACCTACAATGCATGAGTTGATGGTGCAGTCAAGGGATGGAACTTTAGATTTATTTTATTGAAATTTTATTGCCGAGTAAAAAAAAATTGAAAAAAGATCAATTTTGCTATGTGGATAATAAACAATGTCGTAAAACTAGACAAATAAAAACATTAAAAAAATAATGATCATACCATTATTTTTGAATTTTTCTGAGTCGTTCGCCATAAATCAAAATGATTCGAGCCATGGCATGAAGGAATATATTGCTTAGAGAATCCTAAAAAACTTGTTTAGAAAGTGTATTGTATAGCAAAAGAAACACAATAGCATATCGATTCATCTGTATGATATTCGTCACAAGGTGTTCGTGCAACAACGAGCTTTGGCTTGTTTGGTCAACAACGTGAGATAAATTATCTCACCGTTGAATTGATTAAAACTTGGACGGTTAAAATGAAAAACAGTTTTTTTTTTTATAAAATGCAATATTTCATTGTTTTACAATGTTTGTCTTACTCTTTTTTTCCTTAAATCAAAATCTTCTTTACGATTCTCATTTTGTAAGAAAATATCTTTGTAATTGCTTTAATAGTTTGAGAATATTCTGAAAGTAGTCAGAGATGACTTAGAGTGTTCAAAACAGGAAAGATCAACTCGGAAAGCAACGAGAGCTTTAATGTCCAAGTTCGGGAGACGTTATGTGGGATAATTTTCCTAAAATTATGTGAAGGTGGTGCTGACAAATGCACAAGCAACCGTTGTTTCTCAGGAAGCGGCCCCACTGAGGAGTAATATCCAAGTGAATATGGATGAGATTTTATCATGAAAATTGTTCATTAGTCATGTGATGTTAACGATCATTAATCGTTTGACATTTTTTTGTTCGAATACCAATAATCATCCTGAGTCCATATTTATTAAATAACTCACACTATAATTATTTGGTTAGCTAGTTTCAAAATTAAATTCATTCAAACATTGCTTGATAACTAGACTAGTAAATTAGGAGGAATACGAGAAAATTGTATAATAAAATACAAATTATACAAATATGCAATTTTATTCTTGAAGCACTTCTAAATATCCTTCATCCATAATTTTTAAGACAATGAAAAGCACACCACCTCCTTTTCATAATCTAATCACTCCGGTTTCTAATATCGATAACAAAAATATATTAACCTCAGCTTATTTTCCCAATCCGATTTTGTAGTCAAAGTCGCATAAACAAATAAAAGAATTTTGGTAGTATGATTGGAATGATTAGAGTAAGGTAGTAATGATTACAATATATGGAGCTTGGGGTTAGTTTTTAAAGATAGTGCAAGATTATATCAAAAAGTAAAAGACTAGTTGAAACTTCCCAAATATATACAAGTTCAAGATACACGTACTCATAAAAATGTCATTCATAAATACAAAGTCACAACCTACATATAATGTGAGCCAAAATACAACAAAATACAAGGGCCCAACAAAACCTCAACAAGACCTAAAAACGACCTTAACATCGCTCATATCGCGTCAAGAAGTGAGATCTTTTTTCGAGTAAAGATCGATGACCTATGAACCCTTACCTGATCGGTTGTCGTTCAACGTTGATCTTCATCGATAATATACTCCTTTAAAATAAAATCCAAATTGAAACTATCTAAAATGTATAGACATACCTTTCTATGTATGTATTTAGCAATATGGTTATTTACGGTTTGTAAACAAATCTTTGTTGAATATTTGTTTTAGTTGTATTAATAAATAATGTAACTAATACATTGAAGTTCTTCGGTCGGTTATAGGAGGAAGATATATAACAAATCATTTAAATATATGAAAGTTTAGTGTTTGATACATTGTTGTTATTCTTTCTTAACTGATTGATTTTAAATCGAGATCTTCGTGAATTACTACATTCATGAGAGATTATACATATCCGGCTTTTACATCTTATTTTAAAAGTATATTTTTAGCTAGATAATAGGATGAATTGTTTATACACATATATAGTATTTTAAACTAATAAGAGAGATAATATAAAAGAGGATCAAAGAAAAAAAAAGATGGACAAGTAATATTCAATTACGAGAGTGTCATTTCGAGCTTATAGTCCGAAGTTTTTTTTATTTATAATATAGGTTATATTTGTAATGGTTGATTTTATATATAATAATTATTAAGTTAGGTTTTAACTGGTTTTAATACAAAATTTATTGTTTAAGTGATATCCCACCGATCATACACTTAGAATTTGATTAAGTTATAATTTTAATCTCTTAAGCGTTTATCATATTCATTATACTATCATATTCATTATACGATAGAATTTGATAAAATTATAATTTTAATATTTTATAAGTTACGTTTCACCTAAAATATAATTCTAATCTTTATTAATATTTGTATTAGTCTTTACGAACTAAATGAGAGAATATTATAAATAGAAACCTAATAATCTATGTATACCTGAATTGATGTTTTGTTTATTTTGAGTTTGTCGAGCCTATAATGCATGGATTTATGGTTCGATCGATTGATGAAACATTGGATCAACTTTATTAAAAAATTATCTCCGAATAAAACTTTTTTAAAAAAAGGTCAATATTGTCAAAGGAAAAAATTGTGGAAACATATAATAAACTATCAGAATAATCGGTAAGCTCTTTCGAATTGAAAAGATAATGTTTTTAATTTTGTCAATGTAAATAGTCATTTTAATATTTAAAAGTGAAATCACAGTTGTAAACTTAGTGATGTAGTTGCACGGGCCCATGGCTATATGGATCTTTTAATTAATCGGAAACGGGTTTTATTTTGGGGCCCCGGTATCCGAATTAGGTCATGCGACCACTCAAATCGAACGCGTCGAAAAGCCTAACGATTTTCGGAAGCATTAGGGGGCGAATTCCGGTGATGAAGTTCAGGCCAAATATTCTACCGTTTAAGCCATTTTTTCCTGTTTTTTATGATTTTTTTACATTTTTCTATTTTTGTTGGATTTTATTAAATTACTTAACCAGCTCCAATCGCTTTGAAATTGGGATGGACTTTATTTTATTGCATAAGGAAGAAGCTTTAATTTTGTGCTAGGGTTTCAAGCACTTTTATTAAAGGCTCTCAAACCCTAGTTTTGCCGCAGACTTTTTTTGAATAGAATTTGATTTTCTCTAAAGACTCTTTTACTCAGACCTAGAGTTAGAGCTATTTATCTTTCTATGTTTCGTCCTTCTTTCTCTGTATTTTCCGTCACATGTTCCATCTCGTAGCTTGACGCCACCACATAGCCAAATAACAAATTTTAAGAAAAAAATGATTATACCATAGTTTTTGGATTCGTCTGAGCCATTGGTTGTAAACCAAAATGAGTTCTTTCGTGCAACAAATAGCTTTGTATTGTTTAGCCAATAAGGTGAGACAAATTATCTCAGCCGCTGAATTTATTAAAACTTGGGTGGTCAAAATGAAAAACAAAATTATAAAATGCAATATTTCACTGCTTTACAATGCTTGTCTTACTTTATTATTATTTTCCTAAATCAAAACCTTCTTTATGATTCTCATTTCACAAGAAAATATCTTTGTAATTCTTTCAATAGCTTAAGAATATCCTTGAGATAGTCAGTATGAGATGACTCGTAGTGTTCAAAAGATGAAAGATCAACTTGGAAAGCGATAAAAGCTTTAATGTCCAAGTTCATGAGACTTTAGATGGGATAGTTTTCCTAAAATCATGAGAAGGTGGTGTCAGGAATTTCACGAGCAACCGTTGTTGATCAGGAAGCAAAGCCACTGAGGATTAATATCCAAATGAATATGGATGGACTATTGTCTTGAAAATGGTTCACTAGTTATGTGATGTTAACGATCCATTATCGCTTGAAGTTTTTGTTCAAGTACCAATTTTCTTTTGGAGTCGACATTTTTTAAACATCTCACACTCTATTTATTTGGTTTTCCAGTTGTGGAATGAAATTCATTCAAACGTTGTTTGACAATTAGACAATAAAATTAGAAGGAATATAAGCAAATCGTACAATAAAATACAATTATCCAAATATGCATTTTTTATTCTTGAAGTACTTCCAAACATCCTTCATTCATAATTTTTAAGACAATGAAAAGCATGTCACCTCTTTTTAATCATCTAATCACTCCAGTTTTGAATATCAAGGACAAAAATATATCAACATCGGTTTGTTTTTCCAACCTGATTTCGTGGTCAAAGTTGTATAAACAAATAAAGAAAGTTCGATAGTATGATTGGGAATGATTGGACTAAGGTAGTAATGATTACACCATATGAATCTCGGGGGCTATGTTTTAGATATAGTGCAAGATTATATTAAAAAGTAAAAGACACTTTCCAAATATATAAAAGTTTAAGATACACGTACTCATAAGAACGTCATTCACAAATTGAAAGTCACAACTTACATATAATGTGAGTCAAAAGACAACAAAATACAAGGGCCTAACAAAACCTCAACAAGGCCTTAAAACGACCTCAACGCCCTCATATCGTATCAAACAATGGGCTCTTTTTTCGAGTAACGATCGATGACCTATGAACCCTTGCCTGATGAATTTTTTAACGTTTAACACTTATGAGATCTTTACCGATAATATACTCTTTAAAAATAAATCCTAAATTAAAACTATCTAAGATGGCTGACAACACCGTATGAGAAAAGTGCATTAAAGCTCTTATATTAGCGCACAAAACAGTAAAACATTTCCTTTATTAAGGTTAGTTGCCTCGTAACGTAATAGGTGTCCCAACACACATACCACCAGTAATTTGTTAAGCAAGAAACAGTTTGGAAAGCGTTGTGGCTAAAAGATATGAAAAGAAAAAAATACATAGACCTTATAATCTTGAGTGCATATGCTTGTAAGTTTTTTAGGAATATTGTTATTAAGTGTACATTTGTTTCATTTTTAAATACACGAGCCATACATTGTATTTATTAAAAAAATAAGTACTAATATTCTTAGGAAATCCATATTTGTTAAACAACTGACGCTCTAATTCTCTGGTTGGCTAGTTGTGGAATAAAGTTCACCCAAACATTGATTGGTAACTAAACCATCAAATTAGAAGGAATATGAGCAAATAATACAATAAGATCCAACTTATTCAAATAAGCATTTTTATTCTTGAAGCACTTCCAAACATCATTTATCCATAATTCTTATTAGAGGAAAAATAATATCATCTCGTTTTTATCATCTAGCCATTTTGGTTTCCAATATCGAGGACAACGATAAAACATCAAGCTCATTTTATTTTGTCAACCCAGTTCATATAGTCAAAATTGTATAGAAAATAAAAGAAGCCTAGTAGTATGATGGGAATTTTTGGGTTCAGGTAGAAATGATTACAATATGTGAGCCTTGAGGGATATTTTTGGAAGAAAATTCAAGATTCCATTAAAAATTAAAATGTTAGTTAAAACTTCACAAATATATAAAAATTAAATATACACACATTCATAAGAATTTCTATGAGTGGTGGTAGCTTAAGATATATTTTCCCCCAATTGAGTAGATGTCTGGATATGACCACATGTTGCAACAACATTTTGGTAACCCTCAACTTGCATTCCTCGAGTTTGTACCCCATAACCAGTTAGTGCATGCTCTTGCACTTGGTGATACACAATTGTTAAGTACATCAATTTTCTATGATACAAACGATGAACCGTTATCTTCCCAATAGTATCATGAAGTATCTTGGTCACTACCCCTCCATAAGAATAATATATTTGGTCTCGTCATCATGTTCTTCACTTAAGATGCCTCATTAAACACCAACACTTTAAGCAACCGTCTTATCTGGATTCATTCATTTACTAGACTAATTTTTTTTTAAAGTAGTCCCAACAAATTGGAAAAGCTTTGAAAGTCTAGTATTTCTACTAACTAGAACAATCTTATCGATTTGGATTTTGGATACACCAACATATTATATTATTATTTTCACATATCACGTGGTTTTGTTGAATAACTAGTAGTTTAACTCCTCAAACCAAGCTCTAATGAGTGGCTTGGATAAATCAAAACTATCATAAAGTTACTTAATCTTTAATCAAATCTTGTGATGGCTACTCAAAGATTCATTAGTACGTTCATCTTCCCTGTTCAGTTGTCCAAGATGCTTATCTTAATAAATTTGATGAATTACTTAATTATCCTCTAGTCAAATCCTTACCTTCCATATTGGTTGAAATGCCTACTTTTCGTGTCTAAATCATAGGCGATGACATCAGTATTTGGCTTGTTAATAATTTTTGCTACATTAAGCCCTACGATGACACCGAGATCCTTAGTGGCTTGTCTCTGGTAACCGTTGAGGTAGGCGAGAATAGTGACAACAAAATCCTTGATCTTATTTCCAATGAAAACTCCAGTTGTCTCTTTCAACTTAACCAAAATCATAGCTTGAAAGATAAACAATATATAAATAAAAGTTGAGTACAACATTAATGTTTAATATTCATGTATGGCTTAATTTAAAAACCCTTATCAGATATGTTTTTATTATATGAAAAATTATAAATAATATATTAAAACCCTTCATGTTCTTTAAGAGTATGGATCAAAATCTTTCAACTCAATTTTTTAAACTCATTTTATAATGACAACGAATAAATACTTGTATATCTATTATAGTTATAGTTTTTAATATGATCGAAACACAATATTTTACATCATACAAAAGCATAAACAAAATCAAATTATAAATATATGAACATATAAGGTGAATACAACTAGAAAACTTAACCATAAATCTAGTCTTCGACAATTGAAGTTCTCGGATCTTCTCTTCAGACTATAGTACACCAGACTTCAACAAATCTGCCATATGGTAGGTATCCCACCGTAGAGTTTTGATATAGGTATGTCATTAAGTGCTGATTTAAATTTTGGAAGATTTTTCCTTATTGGAATTTTTATATATTGTTTTGAGAAGAAAAATATTCTCTAAGAACCAATTGTCTCCAGTGGAGTCACCAATTTGGTGTAGTAAACAATTGAATCACTTATTATTAAGTTTCTCATATTTATGTATAAAAACCCATAAATTATTTATATTTAAATAAGATTGCAATTAATATTCTTTTGACATATAAGCATAAAAAAGTTACAACTCATAACTACTGAAGCCAATAAGTTCCATAGTTGTAACACATTTGATATTTATTTATTATAACTGTTATGGTCTTCTAATATCTTTGTGATCATTTATTTTCTTTTAGTAATTTTACAACTCATATATTCTTTATAATTTAGCATTCGACTAAATACTTTGTTGGGCTTCAGATCTGTTGAACAACTTTCAATTGTTTAATGGGCTCAGATCTTGTTGACCATATACTTTCCATATTTAATAATATTATTTATGAAATAATTTCAAAAATCACAGCTAACATTATAAAAAAACCTCTTATGTGTCTTTCATTGACTATGTCCAATCGACTTTTATCGTTAGCTGAAATACCTCCGACAATATTCTATTATTTCAAGAACTTCTTAGTTACAACACAATCATAAAAGGTTTGTGAGTTTCTCAATCGGTTTTCATTCTTAGTTTCCTTAAGGAGCTTCCCTAACAACTTAAATGCTTCATATGGTCAGGTCATGAGATAAAAATCTATGAGTCTTAAGTTGTTTGGTCAAAAGTTAACTTATTCGTAAAAGATGGCGACTTTGGGATAATAGATCTAAAATTCTCATAGCAGGCGACCATCTTTAAACATATTTGGTCCATACTGAGTGGAAAAGCTAACTCAATATGATATGACTAGATTAAGTCTGAAATAGTTAAAATAAAAAGATATCTAAAACCTACATCTTGGGTCATCCCATAGTTGGAGAATATAAGAAAAATATTTCTCTCAGACCAATTGCTGCAAACCTCTATAACTCTATGATAGACAATGATGAAACCATCTTACTATGGTATGATCATCGGCTATTTTCCTCCTTTATTGTCAAATATTACGGTTATATTATATTTCATGATGCTAGAATCAATATAAAAAATAAATTATTAGATTTTATTATAAATGACTCCTAAATAGTCCTGTTATTGGGTTGGTTTAGTGTGAGTTCGGACTAGACTGAAACCGGCTCGGTAAGCTACCAGGCATATGATTCCATCCATCATATTTGCATAACAAAAGGCATATGTTTCCATCAACCAGTTTAAATGGAAACCAAAACAATTTATTTCATTAATCCATATAGCAAAAATAATCTGAGATTGTTAATAAAAATTAATAAACACAAACCAAACAATATGAAACATAAATTTATTGAAAAATGAGGATAAAGACCGATCAAGATTAAAAGAGGATGAAGAGAATAGAGACGATGAAGAGATGATGAAGAATACTTTTTCTTGCAGCGTGGAATGCTTTTCAGAGATAAAGCTTAGGTTTAGTTTAAGGTTAGATTAGGATATTTTTTATAAACCCCCCTTATGGTCTATTACTAGGCGGTTCGGTTCATCATTTGAGTTCCCAAACCGCTCTCTAAGCTTCCCGAACTAGTATCGATAAAGCCTTACTAGGCCGGTTAAAGGACTAAGAGGTCCAATAACAACTCTACTCCTAGAACTAACTAATCGTATTAAATTAGGAAACATAAGACATTTTATCCATTTACACGAAATGAGTAATCTCATCCACTTTCTTTCTCCTCCCAAAGATAGTGATAATAAACCGTGTTGACTTTCCAACAAAATAAGTAACACCTCACTATTTAAAGTACCTATAATGCAATCCGGCAGTCGGGAACCTAAGTTAGCTTGGCATACCTCATATGGAATAAACACAACATTCTTGGATACTCTCAGTTATAGATAAGTGAATGCTTGGGGTTTCAACATCTCCTTTGACTATGTGTTGCTTCACTTTTGAGTTATTACATGTTGCCTGTCTCACTTTGACCCATATCTAGGAATGTCATGTGATTTTGTAACTTTTCGTAATAATTTATCATCGGAGAAAACCCCAACTATGTTTAAATTAAGTACGTTTGTTTAGAGAATGTCCCGAGTATGTGTAACTTATGTACTTTTATCTGGAGAGTGACATGTTTACTTGTAAAAATACTTTTTAAATTAATTTATTACTTTTTATACAAAAAACATCACTCCACTCAATAAACAAAGCATTAAAAAAAGTAAAATAACTAGTATATTATTAATCTGAATGGGCTTATCAGTGAATATAGCCTTATCAGTGATCAATACTCATAACTTAGAGCCATCAAAATCAGAGTACTCGAGATACGACCTCCATCCACATGTTAAAAGCAAAAGGAATTGAGATCTATGAATGGGCTTATATTTCACCAACTCAGCTAACCAAAATGGCGGGAAAGGGTAATTAAAGGAGGGTAAGGATTATAGATCTCGAGCGGGAGGTTTTTTGCAAAAAAAAAAGAAAGATAAAAAATGGCTAGGAATTAGCCTCTATGGAACTAATAACAACAACTGTGGAAGAGTCAGCAAAAAAATAAGATACCGAATTATTTTGTTACAAAAAAACAAAAAAAAAGAACTCTTATTTAATTTAAATACCTTTTAAACTAAGGATATTCATATGAAAATAATCAATAAAAGATTGTACGTAAAAATGTCTTGATAATTTTTTTATAACCATAGAACTTGTGTCCATATGTTCTATCATAATCTGATAATTAGGTTTGTTTAACATATTGAAACTTGATGTTTATATGCTTAAACTTGTCGGAATTGCCATTGTTGTTTGAGAATATGTGTGTTGAACTATTTTCACAATAGAAAAAAATGATATTTTGATTCATTAAACTTTAAGTAGTCTTGCGAAAAATTTCATATACCATAACGTATGGTTTGATGCTTCAAAACATGATATATATTATTCTGTCATGGTAGAGAATATGACAAGAGTTTGTTGGATCCATAAGTGTCTACACAATCAATTAGATATGCATAAAAATACCATTATTTCTAAACATATATGATCTAATATATGTCAAGCTATGATTTTTGGGTTTTTCCAAGTACAAGAAGACTTTTTTTAGTATTATCTAACATATGTGATGGTTGCAACAAGAGTCTGTTTCACATTATTCCTCAAAATTTCACTTTCATCCAAAAGTAATACGTATCCTATTGTGAATCCCTGAGTGTTCACACAATCGTTATATCTCATAATCTATAAGTTATCAGATCTCATTTATATCAACCTGTAATGCTCAAATTTCGTTAAGTATCAGAGGAAACTTTTGAGTGTTATCTATGGGTCAACACATGAATTTCTCAACTACATACCTAATATCCTTACTATAAAAAATATATATGGCATGGTATATGCTTGAGCACACACGATACTTGCAACAACCAAAGCATATACATATATTTACATAAACTAAAATTTTAATTTTATCTTGGGATACTTACTTAATGAGAACTTAGAAACTTTAGTTATAGGGGTATCCATAGTTTTGATGTTTTCAAGCTATAACATTGTTATTTGTTATCAATATAAACTTGTTAGTAATTTTGGATATGGTAATTAATTATTCTATTTAATAAAAGTAGATAAATCATCAATGTGGCAATAGCTACAATGGTTACAAAAAGAAGAAGAAAACTTCAATTACTAAATGTATGGTTCTAAAAGTTTTGGCTATAAATTCATTTTACATTGTCATTATGATTTCATACAGAAAAAACTTTATAACTTCAAAATGGATCCTATAATTATTGTCTCATCTGATGATGACTCCAGTTTCAATGATTCTGATGATTTATCACTAGTTGATATGTCACTAGAACGAAAAGACAACTGGAAAATGACAACCACAGAAGAATACTCTTCATCTTCTTCTGATGATGAAATTTTATATTTTGCTAATAAATTGTGTTTTCGAGAATGTTTTAAATATTATGAAGATGAAAAGAACCCAAATGATGATTCTTGTCAATCTCATGGAAAAGGGAAATTTAGTGAAATGGAAGAGGATTCTGAAGAAGAAGAAGAAGAAGAGTGTGAAGAAAAAGAGTGTGAAAAAGAAGACTCTTCATCTAATATATGAAAAAATGATTTCAAAGTTTGTTTTCACCCCCAACTTCACATAAATTCACAACCTAAACCCAAAAGAAGAAATAATATTACGCAATCCAAGTACATGTAGTTTCAAAACCGAACACACTTCCTAAGTACGTAACCATAAATGTTCTTAATTTTGCAACCCAATGCAATATCTAATATATTGTATTTTTGTCACCCTTTTACGCAACCACTTATGACAAAACTTGTAATCCTTTTACATAACCACTTATAATGTAATTTTGAAATCCTTTTACACAAAACCTATAACGTATATTCGCAACAGATAACACATAATTTCGAACTTAAATCTGTTAACCCAAAAATGATTTTTTCCATATATTTATCAAACCATTTACGTGAATATATGAAATCAAAGAATCAACATGAACAAAATAATCATATAATCATAAAATAATAACAAAATAACTCGATACAATCAAAAATACCAAAAACAAAAACAAAAGTTATCCGGAATCGACAAACAATCAATAAATGCAGAAAAAACAAATGATCGACAATTGGAGAACATATAATCCAAAAATTGGTAAAAATCACCATTAATCCTCCATGTTTTGCGTTTGTATCAAACTTATCCTCTTTGTTCACTTTTATCTTCCAATAGTCTCATGTGTTATAAGACTTTGCATGTTTAGTCCCTCTTTGTTAAGATCTGTCATGTGGCAGCTTAAATAGTAAATTTTTATCACACACTTTATCCTCCCAATATTGTTCAATAATACACACTCAATATTTTGCCAATAGTATTCCCATCTAAATAACAGATATTATTGGAAAAAATATTTACTATTTGAATTATCTGTAGCAATTCTTTAAATAATTGCATATACAAAATGAACTAACCATATAAAGTTTAAAAATATAGGAGACTATTAGAAAGCAAAAATGGATAAAATAACTAAATAAAGATAAAATATAAAAACTAGTGCTGATTTGTAGAAAACAAATATCGTAATGTTTCGTACATCAAGAATATATAGATGATTTTTTTATTATTGAAGAGAATTTATGGTGAAAATGTTCAAATAAATAGTAGAAAAAGAGACTTTTGTGTCGGTCTATGGTTTCGTGGTTTTTTTTAAGCAACTAAAAAAGTTTATTTAAAGAATTCCCAAAATAGGAAATTACAATAATGTTAGGACCAAATTAGAAAGAGAAAGAAAGTTTGGGGACAAGAAAACAAAAAGCCTAAATGATATAACAGAAGTCTCTCGATTGTTTACATCGAACCAGAAACTCATCTTCTTCAATCTGAGCTATCAAACATCATTTCATCACCAATCAATCTTTTAGTTCAAATTAATGTAGCACAGACCTAGACCCTCAAAAAGAACCATTGTCAACAATTCATTTGGAGCATTGTAGCCATTAAGACGCTGATTTTGCTTACAGTTGAGAACCTATTTCGCTATTAAGTCAGAAGCTTGATTCTGGGTTCTGGAGATATGACGAATCGTCATCTGTGGATGAATTAAACTTCTACACAATAAGATAGTAGATTCGAGTTACGAAGCAACATTTCTTTTGGCCATGAGATTGATGAGGGTCATGCAGTCAGATTCAACACCTAAATCAGTTCAATTGTTTTGCTTGCAATGGATTAAGCCTTCCAAAAGCGCTCTGCATTCTTCTAGCAAAGGGTTTAATTTCCCGCACAAGCATCTCGATCCCAGAATGATATCTCTTTCTTCGTTTTTAATCAGAATACCTCCGCTTGATTCGCCATTCAAGCTGCAAGCACCGTCCACATTCAACTTTAATCTACCAGGATTTGGGGTAATCCACTTGAGGTAACAAATTTTCTTTTTCCTGCTATCGATTATTCTGCAACCTAGTGCAGTTCCTGCATCAATTGCATTAGTTCAGGGCTTAACATATATCATGTTGGTCATATCTATACATATTATGATATTGACAACTCTTTCAATATCACACTTGATTGTATCGTGGTTGCCATTGTATTTTGAACAATTTATGTTTTTCTACATTACCCAACAAATAATTTGTGGGATAGTATGGGTAACATGAAATTTGTTTTTTGAAAACCAGAACCACGATCTGAGAACGTGTGAAAGAGTCATAAAGCGACCAATATTCATGTTGAAAAGGCATCCAAAATAGTTCTAGATACTCCAGGCAAAGCTGTAGCTAACAAAGAGATTATTTTTCTCTTCACTATTGCAGTAGAACTGACATTTGGAAACTATTGTCAGATGGTTTTTCATGAGAATGTTGTCAATTGGGATGAAGTTATTGACTAACTTCCAACAAAGAAAATAAAATTTTCTGGTAATATAGTGACTCCAAATCTTTCTGAATAAACTAGATTTATTATGCTTGTGTCAATTGTTCTCCCAATTTAGCTTAGTATTAAAGTCTAGGTTGTTTGATAGTTTCTAAACCATTTTATCATCCTGATCAGGAGTGATTTTATAATTGATGACATGATTAACTCTGTGGTGAGGAAGAAAAGACAGCATAGTATATAATCCCAATCATTGTTTTTCCAAAAAGATTTGACACTAACATTTAAAAACCAGTTATTAGGGCTATTGTGACTTATCAAGGGAGGCAGGTTGTGCCACTCTTCAAGCCAGAAGTCCATAGAGCTTTTACTTAGAATCCACTTAATGTTCCTATGAGTAGAGACCTTAATTTCAGAAAGCCTCTTCCACACAAGAGAATCAGATTTCTTACAATTAGCTTTTAAAGGATGCATGTTAGGGCAGTAAATATTATGCATCATCTCAGCCCATAAACTGTTTTTTTTTTCTAAAAAGAAACCAGAGTTTTTGGGAGAAAGTGAGCTGAATATCAGCTAGTTTTTTTTTATATTCAACCCACCTTCTTCAAAGGGTTAACAAAGATTTGACCAAAAGTTCCAGTGGATAGATTTTTCATTATAATTGGATATTCAAAGGAACCTGTTAAAGCATAATTCAAGATTGTTAAGGATAGTTTTAGGGATGAGACTATTTTGCATCCAGTAATAGATGATAGGAAGTAAAACAGATGATATAAGAGTCATTCTGTCTCCAAAAGACTGATGATTCATATCTCATTCAGTAATTTTGTTATGAATTCTATCTAGAAGAGAAATGCAATTCTTTCTTTTGTTGTTTCCACAGAGCGTAATACCAAGATAGTTGACAGGAAGGGTGTCCACGTTGAAGCCAGTTAATACTTTGAGGTTGCTGATCCTGGACTGGTGAGCTTTAGATGAGGTAAGTAACTTAGTCTTCTCTTTGTTGATAGCTTGACCAGAAACTAACTGGTACTTATCTAAAAACATTCTCAGCTTGTCAATTGAAGAATGAAGGTTGTTGGTGAACACTAAGGTGGCATCTACAAAGGCAAGACTTGGCACAAGGTAATTTGTTCTTCTATTATACTTAAGACTTTTGTTAGTGTTGAACATATTAAACAGGGCCCTCATTAGTACTTCCTCATCAAGAATGAAAAAGCTAGGAGATAAAGGATCTCCCTGTCTTAAACCTTTCTTTTGATGGAAGTAACTAATACCGGTACCATTAATAAGAATATAAATATTGACTTCAGTAATCATTTTCTTGATTAAACAAATGAATTCAGTAGAAAACCCAAAACATGCAAGGACTTTAAGAATGAAAGCATGTGACATTCTGTCACATGCTTTGGACATATCCAATTGGATCATGATATTTCCTATTTTAGGTTTTCTATTAATATCGTGAATAAGTTCTTTTGCAATCAATATATTTTCATGTATAAACCTACCCTTTACAAAAGCCCCCTGAGTTTTAGAAATAATGTTATGAATAATGTTGACTAACCTCTTGTTCACCAAATTAGATAGCACCCTGTTAAATATACAACATAGGCTAATAGGCCTAAAACTGCTCCAACCAGTAGGGTTAGCACACGTATGGATCATGCAAATGCATGTAGAAAAAACACCTTTATGAATACTATTTCCTTGAAGATATGAATTCAAAGAATTACAAAGATCAATATTGATTATATCCCAGCATGTTTTAAAGAAGAAAATGTTAAACCCATCAGTGCGTGCAACACTATCATTTTTCATAGAGCTGATTATGCTCCAAACTTCATCCTTGTTAGTAGTCTTAAGTAGAGAACAATTGTCATTATCAGTGAAAATCTTAGGGATGTTATTGAATATAGAATCCGGAATCCTGAAATCTCGATCATCTTTGTTAATATACGAATAAGTAGATAAAGCTTTTTCAAAAAATCTTGATCATGTTATGGTTTCGTGGTTTATAAGGATATCGTAACTACCTAATATGTTTTGGTTTGGTGTACTAAGAAATTTAACAAATATACTAATGTGCTAATTAACAAAGATTGATTCAGTTTTAGATTTGCAAACAAAATCTTAGCCTGGAGTTAATTTATTGAATATAGTTTTGAAAAACGATTTAAAGCTCATTATTAGATTTACAATGGATAACTTTACACTTACTGGTTTGGAAAAATAACTATATGAAAACACACATTTCCTTCACTAACTTGGTAAATATAGTTTTGAAAAATAATTAAAGTTGTTTATCACGATTACAATAAATAACTTTACACTTAGATGGTCTTAAAAAATAAATAACTTTACATTTACATGGTCTTAAAAAAATAACTATACAAAAAAACACATATTTTCTTAACTACAACAACAATGATGAGTTTTAATTTTTTTTCTATTAGCTTTAACAATACAAAAAATACTTTACTAAAATTAGACACATATCATGACATCAGAGTATTAGATCCATACGAAAATTCACAAGTTTTTGGAGCTATCATCACCGAAAAAATTATGAATTAAACGTTGAATTTACGGTTAAATATAAAAATTTACTTTAAAAGTAATTTAAAATTTTATATACAAATTAATGAAGTTGTATAAGTTATAAATTCACAAAATCAAAAGTATCTAGCATAATGATTATCCGTCAAGAATCAAATCTGCAGTAATTCATCTTGATCAAATGATGGATGAGAGACTGTCAAATAACAAAATAAAAAGGAATCTAACTACTACAAAGCAATAAGACACAATTACTCACAAAGATACTTCATCAAATACTATTAGTCAGTCTGTTATACAACATCAAGATACCAAATCTCCTGAATCTGAGGAGATTATAGAAGCAATACAACTTTGGAGTATGGTTATAACTTATCTACTTCACAAGATTATGAAAACTTGATGGCAGGTAATATTACTCCAAATCAGAGCAACATTGGCAGCCTCCCTATCTCTCCTATCTTTAGATCTAAATATACTGATAAAGGATTTGAAGAACTGCTCAACAAGAAATTTAAAGAAGCTAGAAGAAATAAAAAGCCTAACAAATTGGTCATCAAATCCTTGAGGTTCTCACGAAACAACAAACCATCCACTTCTACTCCTAATGATGATAAAGATGCTTAATTGTAACTTTAGAGGCATAAAAAATAAGCCTTCTCTCAGAAGATCGCGTCTATCATTCGCAAAAAGATGATTAATCTCATTGTCATTCAAGAGCCTTAAGTCATCCCTAACAATATGAAGGGATCTATAGAAAATTATAAGGAACCTTGCTACTTCTCATATGTATCAATTCCTAATTTCTTTATGCAATCATATCTCTGAATGCATATTCAGGTTTTAAAAGGAATAATTTAAGCATTTAAAATGATGTCTCCTTCTTTTCTGAATCTTACATGTTGATCAATTGTTTGTGAGTTTGGTGTTTCAAGAATATTATCTTCTAATTCAATGGAATTGGAATTTATTCGAGCAAGTCTATCAAAGTTTTGCTCCATCAATTAAGATTTGTTCTTATTCCCGATCTTCCCCTTATTTTGACCTAAATCTCATTGAAGGGTTCTTCATCAATCTTTGTTGCTTCAAGGTTCCCCCTCACTTTCTAGCGAAATCTCTGGTCCTCGATCATCTCCCAACTGTTAGATGAAGAATTTGAAGGTTAAATATTTTCAGAATTCAGGAGAAGAGAACTCGTTGGAGAAGAGTTCTTGAGAATAATGTCTTTCAATTTCTATTTCATTAATATATTATACTACGTTCGGCATGATCGATATAAAATAGAGAAATGATACTAAAAGTATCTACTCACAAACTATATTGTCATGTTATATCCAAACTATTATTTATGTTTACTTAAGACTCATCTCAACTAAATAATTCACATTAAATATCCATTTTTTAAATAATACCTCAAATAACTATGTTTCATCAGTAGCCATGCAACCACTTCTAATTCTTGAACCAAAGTTTCTTTTTCTTATATTTATTTATTTTATTTTTAAAAGGTCTATATCTTTCAAACCGGAGCTCGAAAAAAAATGTGAAAGTACTATCGATTTTGTTTTTTAAAGACGAACAAAAGTAGATTCATTGATGATATTACAAAAATTCGCCAGTAACATGCAAGTTCAACCATGAGAGCTCTGTATATTTTTAACCGTGCGAGTTCGTTGAATATTGGAAACGAGAGTTATTCATAATAATCTAACCGTGAGAGTTTTTTTATTAGAGTCTTATGGTTCCAACCATGAGAGTTCTGTATATTATGTTTCCAACCATGAGAGTTATGTTCATTTTTAACCATGTGAGTTTATTGAATAATAAACATGAGAGTTCTTCATTATAATCCAACCATGCGAGTTCTTTGTATGCCCTAGCACAATACAACTATGTAAGTTCTCGGTACAACATCTAAAGAAGATATGAGTTTAATGTATTTTCAAAGGATGAATATACGAGTTTATTGTTACTTTCACATGCACGTTGACAGAAAATTGAAAATTGAGTGTCGCATGGTTGGTTTCCATAGTCTCGCATGGTTGGTTATGCATGATTTCGCATGTTATGGACAAAAAAATCCAAAACAAATTCCAAAGAATATCATTAATGGATCTACTTTTGTTTGTCTTACAAAAACCAAACTTATTGATGAGTCCGAATTCAGCATGCTCCCCGAACAAGGGCAAATCGGTCAAGTCTCTCCGAAAACCGGACAGGTTACAGGGACAGGGATCGAACAGGTCACTTGGACCGGACAGATTTCTGTGAACACTATGAACTTAAGGCAGTTCGAACTATGACAAAAGTACTAAAAAACCTAAACACTTCTTGACTAAGCTACTTGCTCTCCTACTTAAGAGCTCATGGGTCTTTGAACATGACCCGGGTCCATTAAACATGACCCGAAAGCCCATAAGGGCCCAAACATTACACTATAAATACCCAACCACCCGCATTAACTATGGGTAATGAGAATTAATTGCTACCAAGCTGCTTAATCATCTCTCTACTCTCTACACTAATCATTAAACACCCACATACCACCGTTAAACACCCCCACACCACCTTGAAACTCCACTTGAAATTACCAGCCTACCCTCAGGCAATTATTATCCTCACCAAATTGGCGACCACAGTGGGAGAAGAGAGGTGCCTGAATCAAGCATTCAAAACCTGCCAAGAAATTCTGTCCGTATGAATCCGGACAATCCAGAGCTTCCACCAGCTTTGCTCGAAGTGGTGGAAGAAAACGATGAGTACACTGTCCAAGAGCGCGACAGGTTAAAGCTTGAAATAGAAGCTCTGAGGGCTGAAAAGGCCAAGATGTGCGTGAAAGAAAAATCCAAGGCTTTGGTTATTCATCACACTGATAACCCCAGAGAGCATGAGGCTTCCAAAACTCATGTGAGCACTAAAAAGACTCATGCTAGTTCTAAAAAGTCTCACAGGTCCAAGCCTGTGGAGAGTTCTGACTCGAGCTCAGAATCTTCGGGTAGCTCTTCGGACAGTGAGGGAAATGAAAAATCCTTGTCCTCTAGCAGCGATGAGGGTTGAACCAAGAAAAAGCAAAAGCAGGTTAAAAAATATTCAAGAAAAAGAGACCACCATGGAAGAATGAAAAGGCATATTGGAAAGGGGTCATCTCACCACCGGAGGTATACGGACAAGATGCTGATGGATCCCTTTGCCTTCCACGATGAACCAGGTATCTTTGCAACTCCCAATGAGGATACTGTGTTCAGTCGTGGAAGGAATTGGAGGTAGTCTCCACTGTCTTCTAAAATCCTGTCCGGAAACCTCCCCAAGAGGTTTGACAGTACTAAAATGGAGAAGTACGATGGCAGTACTGATCCGGACAATCATCTGGAGCAATTCAAGAACTTCATGATGAACTTTGATGATGATGATAAACTACTGTGTAGGGCTTTCTCCCAATCTTTTACGGGGAGTGCTCTGAAATGGTACAACAGCCTGCCTCGGGGTTGTATTAAAGATTTTGATACGTTTTGGGTGGCCTTTTGAAGGCAGTTTGTAGGGAGTAAGGAGCTGAAGGGCAATGGAGACACAATAATCCATTGTGCCCAGGAGCCAAATGAGTCCTTGAAAGAGTACATAAGTCGTTTTGTGAACACAAAGAATGGGTTGGCTGATTGCTTCGAACAGGTGGCAATAGCATCCCTAAGGCAAGGTTTGAACTCAGGCAATCTGGCTGATTCAGTGACCAGAAAGAAGGCTATGACCTGGGGAGTATTGCTAAATAAAGTTGGCAAACAAATAAACGTTGATGAAACAAAGAAGACCAGGGTGCACAGACAGGTGAGGTCCACCCCAGTGGCACCAACTCCAAATCAAAACCAGTCCGGGAATAAAGTAAGAGAAACCGGACAGGGGCATGGTAGGGCAAAAGCTCAGTCTCAACCAGCTGCTCCCGCTCAAAGTCAACAATCCAGAAACAAAAGAGGGCCATGGGTCCAACCGGAGTGGTTTGCAGAGCTCAAAGAGAGTGTGGCCACCATTTTCGATAAAACAAAAGATGAGGTGCATTACCGGAGACCTGCAACCTTGCAGTCTCCTAGAGAGCATCGTAACAACTCCTTTTGCCAATATCACAATGATATTGGCCATACCACTGATGATTGCATATCGTTGAAGCAAGAAGTTCAAAACCTGATTGAAAGGGGAAAATTGGGAGCATACGTTAAGAGACGAGGAGGCAACAAGCCTGACAACACTCACCGGGTTGGTCCAAGTAATGCTGCCCCGAAGGGGGCCATGGTTATAGTTGAAAGGTTTGATGTGGAATCTGAATACTTGGATCTTGATCTAACTCGAAACAGGGTAGGTGCTATAGAGGAGTGTTCTAGGTCGGCTCCGGGCTCATTAAATTCTTCGAGTCACTTACAATTTTCGGAGGGGACACTATGACAGCTCCTACTGCTTCTTCGAGAAAGAGGCATGTTCATAATTTAGCCTCCCAGCTAGAAGGAGGCATGACATCTTATCAGTCACCAAACTCATTCCCCTTCATTGTCTTTGATGAGGATGATTTGAGAGACATTGCTGGCCTTCATGAGGATGTTGTTGTCATAGGAGCCTCTATAGGGGGCAATGAAATAAGGCGAATTTTGGTGGATACTGGGAGCTCAGCCAATATCCTTTTCCTAACCACTTACAAGAAAATGAGAAATCCAGCTGTGATCCAAAAGTCAGACAGGTCAATCGTGGGCTTCACAGGTAGCTCAGCCGATGTGATCGGAGAGTTCGAAGAAGAGGTGTTATTGGGCAGGGGCCCTTTCAAGAAAATGGTTAGAATACTCTTTATTGTGGTGGATTGTCCCACTTGCTATAATGCTATTCTAGGGAGGTCTTGGCTCTCTAGGATGCATGCAGTGGCTTCAACAGTTCACCAGTGCTTAAAGTATGCTGTTCAGGGACAGGTTGGGGTTGTCCGGAGCAGCCAAAAGATTGCAAGAGAATGTTATGCCACTGCCTTGGCTCCTCGAACACTGGGGGCAGTCCGAATAAATGATCAATAGCAGTTTGAGGGACTTTCTGGGGTGAGGGTGAAATTGATGACCCCAGAGAGACCCATGGAGTGTTGATTCCAATTGAAGAGGTTGAAACGCACTGTTTGGAAGAAGGAAAGAGTGTCAAGATAGGGTCCAAAATGCCACCAATGTTGAAAGAAGAGATGTTGAAATTTTTGAAAGACCATCAACATGTTTTTGATTGGTGAAATGCTGATGTTACTGGAGTTCCATCAGAAGTGATATCTCATCACCTATCTGTCCGGAGAGATGTAGCACCAGTGGTTCAAAAGAGAAGAGTTTTCTCAAAAGAAAAGGCTGATGTCATAGTACAGGAGGTTGACAGACTCACTAAGATGGGGCACATTAAAGAATCTCAGTATCCTTTGTGGACTGCCAATCCTGTCTTGGTGAAAAAGAAAAACGGCAAGTGGCGCATGTGCATTGATTTCACAGACCTCAATAGAGCTTGCCCAGAAGATTTGTACCCGGTCCCCCGGATAGATCAGTTGGTAGACTCTACTTCTGGGAACAAGCTGCTTTCCTTTATGGATGCCTTCTCCGGGTACAATCAGATTCAAGTGGTTCCAAAAGATCAAGAGCATACCACATTTGTCACTGACAGGGGTCTGCATTGCTACAAGGTGATGCCATTTGGTTTGAAAAATGCTGGGGCTACTTATCAGAGGCTAGTCAACAAGGAATTTGCTGATCAAATTGGAAGAAATATGGAGGTTTACATTGATGATATGATGGTGAAGAGCGTGGATGAGCAGTTACACTTGTCCGATCTCCAAGAAACTTTTGCCAACTTGGTAAAAGTAAATTTAAAGTTAAACCCTGAGAAATGTGTCTTCGGAGTGCAGTCCGGGAAGTTTTTGGGTTATATCATAAGTGAGCATGGAATACAGCCCGATCCGGACCAGTTGAATGCTCTTTTCCAGATGGAACCTCCTCGAAACGTCAAAGAAGTACAACGGTTAACGGGGAGATTAGCAGCTTTAAACAGATTTATCTCCATGTCTTCGGACAGGTGTGCTCCTTTCTTCCAAACCTTGAAGGGTGCAAAGGGTTTTGAGTGGACCCCATAGTGTGATGAAGCTTTCAATGAAATCAAGAAACACCTGTCCTCCCCCAAAACTTTGTTCAAATTAGTTGATGGGGAGACTCTTTTTGTGTATTTGGCAGTTTCAAGTTGTGCCATCAGTGCTGTGCTAGTAAGAGAGGTCGATAGGTATCCCAACCCAGTCTACTACATCAGCAAAAGCTTGATTGATGCTGAGAGGCGTTACTTGAAACTCGAAAAATTGGCATTAGCCCTGGTGATAGCTGCAAGAAAGATGAGGCCTTATTTCCAGGCTCATCCTATCATCGTCCGGACATCTTTTCCTTTAAAGAATGTCCTTCAAAAAGCAGACATTTCAAGCAGAATGACTAAGTGGTCAGTAGAATTGGGGGACTTCGACATAGACTTTGCTCCCCGGACAGTAGTAAAAGCCCAAGTTGTGGTTGATTTCTTGGTTGAGTTCCACTCCGATAGGGATTCAGAGCAAGCTACTGATACAAAAGACAAGAAAGTCTGGATCGTCTGAACAGATGGTGGATCTAGCACTATGGGATGTGGTGCAGGAATATGTATAACTTCCCCTTATGGAGATAGTATGTACCAGGCTATTTGTTTTGCTTTCAGGGCATCTAATAACGAGTCCGAATACGAAGCAGCTATAGCTGGGTTAAAGTTAGCCTACATTTGTGGGGCTAAGAGGGTCAAACTGCTAAGTGACTCCCAATTGCTTATCCACCATGCCTTAGGCCAATCTGAGGCTAGAAATGAGCAACTTGTGAAATATTTACTCCTCCTCAAGAGTGAAGCACTAGAATTTAAAGCTGTTGTCTACGAATACATTCCCCGGGCAGAAAATGAGCTAGCAGACTCATTGGCAACAATAGCATATACGGAGTCCTACCCATGGATCCATGTGCTTGAAATCCCTTCTATTCAACTTAGTAAGGGTGAAAAAGAGGAATTTTTTGAAATACAAGTGAACCGGCCTCAAGACTGGAGATCTCCTCTCATACAATATCTGTCCGATGGTATTGTGCCTTCAGATAAATCACAAGCCAGAACATTGAAACACAAGGCTCATGGTTTCATTATGTTGAGAGAAGTGTTGTACAAAAAATCTTATAGTAAACCTCTTCTTCGTTGTTTGGGGGATGCTGAGTCACAAGTAGTCATCTCCGAATTATATGATGGTGAGGGATCAGCCCATTGTGGATTTAGAGCTCTAACAAGAAGAGTATTACTCTCCGGATATTATTGGCCATCGATTATGAAAGATGCTAAGGAATTGGTAAAGAGGTGTGACCCATGCCAGAGGTACAGCAATGAAATTCATGTACCAGCCATTCCTTTGGAGTCCATTTCTGAGCCCATCCCTTTTGCTCGATGGGGGTTGGACTTAGTAGGTCCTCTCCCTGTGGCGTCCGGAGGACGTAGAACTATAATTGTGGCCATTGACTACTTCTCAAAGTGGATAGAAGCAGCTCCTATGGCAGGGACAACATCAAAAGCTATCATAAAATTCATTCTGTCCAACATATGTTGCAGATTTGGTGTCCCACAGAAAATAACAACAGACAATGGGCCACAGTTTGACAATAGAGAAATGGAAAGCTTCTGTGCCTCAAGGGGTATACAACATTGTTTTTCTTCACCTTTCCACCCACAAGCCAATGGGCAAGTTGAAGTGGCTAATAGGACTATACTGTCCGGTTTAAGGAAGAATCTGGAAGGGGCTGCTGGGAAGTGGCCTAGTTATTTACAAGAATTTTTGTGGGCCTACCGAACAACGCCTGGGGCTGCAACACAAGAATCACCCTTCGGCTTGGTCTATGGAATGGATGCAGTAGCCCCCATAGAGAAGACACTCCCTTCCTTTCGTGTTCACAACTTCTCCGGACACGCTAATGAGATGGCCATCAGAAATCAACTTGATTTGATAGAAGAAAGACGGGTTAAAGCTCGCCTAAGAGTGGCACACTATCAGGGCTTGATGAGAAGCAGGCTTGCTTCTAAAGTTAAAAGAAGAGATTTCCAACCAGGGGACAAAGTATTAAGGAAGGTCTTCTTACACACTAAAGAAAAGCTCTTTGGAAAGCTGGCCCCTACCTGGGAGGGTCCGTATATTGTGGTTGAAAGAATTAAGCCTGGAACTTATTGGTTGGAAAACAAATATGGCAGGGTTCTAACTCATCCTTGGAACATTGAGCATCTTCGAATGTACTTGGAATAACACTTGTGTAAATATTTACTTGTTTGAACTTCCATGTAAATATTTGGGGGCATGCTCTTTCCTCCCTGGTGGCACGGGGAGGTTTTAATGAGGTGTCCGGATGGTTGAATAAAATTCGATGCCTTCTTCAAAATTTTCTAAGTATTTTCCAAGTTCTATCTCTTGTTATACTACCCGGACTGAAATATTAGAGGGCTATTTAAACTCTAGCCAGAGAATTTAAACACTCTCACAATACAACAACTAAAAGCTACTTAAACTCTAGCTATATAAACTAAAACAAACGATGAAAGAGGTTGATGGTTGTGCAAAATAGAAACATTCATTCAACAACTTAAAATTGCCTTGGCCTTCCAAGGACTTTCCAACAAGTTAGGGTACATCACAAAAAATCTGTCCGGACAAATACCGGACACCACAACAAAAAGAGTGCCTTGGCCTTCCAAGGACTTTAGTTTGAATAAAAGATAAACCAAGTAAATCATAAATTAAGATTGAGCCTTTGAAGATGGCTCCCCTTCATCTGCTTTCTTACCCTTAGAGTCACTCATCTCTTCGAGTACTTTCTTGCCCTTGGGATCATTCTCCTCTTCACCAGGGCTCTCTCCGGTCTTCTCTTCATCATCAAATGAAGACCCACTGGAAATTCCTTCCTCATCAACCATTGTATAAAATGGAAGGTCATCATCATCCACATAGTACCATAAGTCCCCCAGGGTCCTCTTCGGAAATTTTTCATGAAAACGGAGAACCATATCAGACTTTACCCTTTGGATCATTAACTCTTCGCTTTTAATCATCTCCCTGGCATAGGCGTTGATCTTGGCATCGATTGTGGCCTCTTGATCCTTTAACAAAGATTTTTTCTCCTCAGCAGCCTGGGTCACTGCGTTTTCTAGAGAAATCTTGTCAGTGGTCAAGTTGTTGATGATCTTCTCCTTTGCAATAGTTTCTCCCCTTGAGGCCGTAAGATCCTTCTCCATACCGGACAGCTTCCCCTGAAGATTTTTAATGGTTTCTTCTAGGGTGGCAACTTTTGTGTTGCTTTCATCCTGATTCCTCTTCAGCTCCTCATTTGCTTCCTTAAGCAAATCAGCATTGGTAGTAGCAGTGCGGAGGTCTCCGGACAGCTTTTCCTTCTCAGACTTGAGGTCTTTGATGGTGTCTGCCTGACTCCGGACTTGCCTCTCCAATGTAAGAACTGGCTGCACATTACTAAGCAAGGAATGGGCTATGATGTCCTTTTCACTAGAAACCATGAAAGTCTTACCATTGAAATTGATTGTATTGGAGCTACTTGGAGGAACGTAGGGCCCTACGAATTCGTCTCTGGGGAGGCCAAGGAAATACTCACCAAGCCCAGCTAGACCAGTGATGTCCATTCCCTCGAGGTTAAGATCTCCCCCCTCTACCTCATCAGTATGAAAGTCCCCTCGGATCTCTTCGGCCAGAGTTGGGTAAGAGGGGTCAGTGGGGAAAGAGGGCTCCGGATCCCGGAGAGCGAGCTCATCTCCCTGTGAAGTCTTTTTCTTATTGGCTTCCCGATCAGCATCTTCACCTACTTGCTTGCGAGTCCTCTTCGGAGCCCTTGGAGGTTTTGGGAGGCCTACTTCCTGCTTTTCGGTCTCTTGCTCTACCACTTGCAAGAGGGCTGCATCGATTTGAACCTGGGCCGGCCCCTCCGGGTCTGTTGGGGCATCCTTCTCAGCATCGCTCTCCACTTTTTTACCTTTTCTCCTGCCTTGCATTTTGCTTGGGGCTTTAGCCCGGGCAGGCAGGTAGAGAGTCCCATCTAACTCGTGGGACCTTCTCAGGATAGTGTCTTCTGGAGGCTGGGTGGTGAGCTCCTCCCAAGTTAAATCTCTTCGACCTGTGGTGTTCCACAGGTGAGACCTTGCTAGATTTCCAAGGGTGAAGGCCTTGTGGAATCGATTCTCCCAGTTCTCTGCGGCCCAAGCATTGATTTTGCCACAGGTAGTCTGTCCGGCCTTTAAATAATCCCCGAACTCCTTTGGCAGCTCTGTTAGAACAAAAGAGAAACTGGTTAATTTAAAACTAACTTTAAAAAAAAGGAGAAGAGAGAAACGGACAAAGATTTAAAGTAAGGAACTTACGGTCACTCCTCCACCTACTCCTGAGGAGGCTTGGGTTCTCTCCAGCCTTGATCTTCTTGCCATTTTCCCAAGCACCACTGACGAACAGAAATTGACTCCTTCATTTGCTCTCTGGCTCCAAGAGATCATCAACAGCCTTGAGATCGTTCCCCATATTGAAATGGTAGAAGGGAAATTGGTGATGCTTGCAAAGGTTGGCCACTGCTGCGAACTCTTCCATAGGAAGAGGGATCCCAGACAACCTAGATGCCATGATACATGACATCAAAGTAAACCAGCCATTGGGGCTCAGCTGGCTCGGGCAGAGCTTGACCAGGTGGAAGTATCGTACGATCTCCGGGTCCAGTCGGAACCGGAGTCCCCAATTAAATAACTCCGTAAAGAAGACTATTTCATTTCGCTTACAGTCCATAGGGGTCTCCGGATCGATGGGAATCCTTATCTTCACATTTTCTGGGATCCCCCATTTTGTGCGCATTCGACCCAAGTCATAAGTATGGATGAATGCATACTTGGACTTCTGCAAGGCCAAGTGGTACTTGAGCTCAACTTTGTGAAAGCACGGCCCCACTTTCCCCTCAAGGCACTCCGGCAGGTCCGGATGCCTCAAGTACAGATTTTCCTTGCCTTTTTTGGCAGCAGGGGCATTAGCGGTCTGTCCGGAGGACTCGGACTCAAAAGGGACTTCTTCAGCAGAGTCCTCCATTTTTTCCTCCATGATTGTTGGGGGAGCATCTATAGTAGTGGTCCGGGGAGGATTGAAGCTTGGCTCAGCCTGACTTCCGGACTGCTGTCTTTCTGTATTTCTTTGACTTCTCACCTCAGGTTGGGGCTCAGAGGCAGAAGTCTCTCTTGGAGGCACCGCGCTGCTGGCCTCCAGACCAGATGACCTCTCCCGGGGAGCTCTAATGGGCACTCCAGACCCAGAACCACTGGTTTTCGCCCCCGATTTGGAGGGAGTATTCTTGGAGGCTAGTCCCTTGACTAGCCGGCTTGGCTTCTTGATAACTAGTTTCTCCGGAGAGTGATCAGATTCAGATCCCATAGCTATAAAAGGAGAGGGTTTCCTGACGCTTGTAACAGTGACTCCTGGCTCGACAGCAGGTATTGACTCTTGGACTGAGGAACTAGAAACTATAGGCGAGAGAGTGGATTGAAAGAGTTTTTTGGGCTTAGTACCTTTGGAGGAGGATGAGCCTCGATCTGATTCTGTAACAGAGACGACTGGTCTCTCAACTGGTGATGATGGTAGCCCTGCTGCTATTCGTCTTTCCTTCTCGACCTTTTGCGCTTTCTCCAACTCTGAAAGGTTGAGCCAACCACCTTTGATCAATGCTGTTCTTGCTGTAAACATAAACTGCCAATGGAATTTTTTGCTTTAGAGAGAGAAAGCTCTGAGTAAATTTGCAGAGTAAGTGTAAAAGAGATGGTAAAATAGTGGAAAATGAGTGTGAATTTATAGTAAATTTAAAAAGAGGAGTTGATTCCTAGGAGAATTCGAAAAGATGGGCAATGATTGAAAGACGGCGCTGATGTCATTATTTGAAATTGAAGAGGTTACTTGTTGGAGAAGGTGGTGCGAAATTCAAGGTGAAAAAACGGCTGGAGTGGCCAATCAGAGAGCGACACGTGTCCCACTAACTCTGGCAAAAACCGTTTTGAATTCGTAAAGCTTAACCTGTCCGGGTATCCCCATAGTTCTGTCCGAATTGAAAACCACCTCAGACATCGGACTATTTTTCAGTTCTTTGACAAGAATACTTGCTCAAACACCTAAAAAAGGGGCTCCTGAAGAGTCCGAATTCAGCATGCTCCCCGAACAAGGGCAGATCGGTCAAGTCTCTCCGAAAACCGGACAGGTTACAGGGACATGGATCGAACAGGTCACTTGGACCGGACAGATTTCTGTGAACACTATGAACTTAAGGCAGTTCGAACTATGACAAAAGTACTAAAAAACCTAAACACTTCTTGACTAAGCTACTTGCTCTCCTACTTAAGAGCTCATGGGTCTTTGAACATGACCCGGGTCCATTAAACATGACCCGAAAGCCCATAAGGGCCCAAACATTACACTATAAATACCCAACCACCCGCATTAACTATGGGTAATGAGAATTAACTGCTACCAAGCTGCTTAATCATCTCTCTACTCTTTACACTAATCATTAAACACCCACATACCACCGTTAAACACCCCCACACCACCTTGAAACTCCACTTGAAATTACCAGCCTACCCTCAGGCAATTATTATCCTCACCACTTATAGTACTTTCGAATTTTGTTCACGAGCTACGGTTTGAAATATACAAACTTTTTTTATAAAAAAAAGTAAGAAAGAAAAAATTAGTTTAAAGAAGGAAACAAAGTTACTTGTGTTTTTTCACCTTGATGGAGGTATCTATTGGCAGTATGCAATTTTTGGGTACTACGTGGTAATAAGATAGTTTAGTGTGTATTTACAGATGCTTTTCCCTAAAAAATATACCTTCAATAGTCTTAACAAATTATACATTTAATATATCTTATCCTGCTAGCTGCATTGTAGTATCGAAATGCTTATGTAAAAACATTATTTTTAAAAATACATAATTGATCTTTCAAATATATTTCTCTGGTCCCCTAGATATTATAAAATTTTATATAGACCTAGAATTAGTTTTATTGTATTAAGATTTACAAAATAAAAAAACAAATTATAATATCAATAACATTTACAAGTTTAATGCCCACTTCCCATTTTCAAATCCTCAAATTACATCGATACCCATTAACAATTACTAACTTTTCCCCCTCATTTCTTATCTGAAGCATAAATAACACTAAGAGAAAACAAATTAATTCATTTTAAACCCCAAAAGAAGCAAAATATCTATGAAGATGATATACAAGCACAAGCTACAACCTTAATTGAAGTCAACGAAGATGAACCTGTTATTTTAGAAGAAAAAACATTGAGCGAGAACAACCTCCTAAAAATAATAAGACCATTGATGAAAATACTATTTATGAAACTATTGGCAAATGTATTGATTTCAATTTTTTTATACGAGATCATAGTTTGGATAGAAAAATTGAGTCTTGTGATCCAAATAAAAAAGATTTAGTTATCATGGCATATATTGATCTTGGTCTATATCGAAAAATACAAGTTTATCCTTACTCAAGCCCTGAACAACATCCTCGTCGATTTCAAAAATATTGGTTTCAGAAATTTCTTTGGTTAAAGTATACATGTGATAAAGATGCAACATACTATTTTTATTGTTTTCCTTTTGCGAAAAACCCATTAGGAGGGCGTGGTTCAGATACATTCATTGTCAAGGGTTTTAAAAATTGGAGGAAAGTAAATAATGAAAGAGATTGTGTTTTTATGTCATATTAGGAAAGGAAATAATTATAGTTCAACCCATCATTTTGCGGCCAATTGTTTTATAATCTGAAAAATCAACCATGTCACTTGGAAAAGATAGCTAAGAAGATAAATGAAGAATAAATTAAAGGAAATCGGTTGCGTCTTAAAACATCAATAAATGTAATAAAATTGTTAATAATCCAAGTTTGTGCTTTTAGAGGATATGATGAAAGTTGTAACTCAAAGAACCAAGAGAATGTTTTGGAGATGTTAAATTTGGCATCAAACAATAGTGAAATAGAATAATTTGTTTTTGATGAAGCTCCAAAATATGCCATATACACTTCACCGAAAATCTAAAAACAATTTATACATGTTGTTGCAAGAAATATGCAAAGTATGATTCATGAGGACTTCGTAATGCAAACTATTATTTAATTTTAGACGAATCCATATCTATTTAAGATGGGGAGCAAATGACAATTGTAGTTAGATTTGTTGATAGTTTAGCTTTTGGGAAATTGTTATTCTTGTATTTAGTCTATGTTAAATATACGGATTCTTTAACTTTATAAAATTAAATTTGTGATATTTTGTCTCATCATAATCTTAGTACTATGAACATCAGATGTCAAGGGTACGACGACGCTAGTTATATGATGGTTGAATGAAATGGGGTACAAACATCATTTCTTAAATATTTTCGTTATGCTTATTACATTCATTATTTGGCATATCAATTAGAGTTAGCAATTGTTACTACAACAAGAGAGGTGCCTCAAATTCACACTTTCTTTCAACACTTAGTTTTTATTATCAATGATGTGACAATTTCTACTAAAAGTCATGATGAGTTACAGGCTAATCAAATTACTGAAATTGAACATTTAAATGATATTGAGGAGATTCAAACGGGCAAAGGTCTAAATAAAATTGGAACACTACAACATCCCAAAGATATCAGATGGAGCTCGAATTTCACAGCAATGTGCAGTTTGATAAGAATTTATGGTGTTGCCTCATTATGTTTTAACTATACAGATGCTCAATGGACAAATTTTGCTCCACGAGGTGATGCTTTGAATGCCATAAAAATATTAGTGTCGTATGAATTTGTGTTTATTGCAACAAAAAACCATGATATTATACATGTTATGCTCTTGGTTTCTACTACAAGGCTGTTGATCTAAAAATCAAAAAGTGATGGTTGAGAAAATATTTAAAAGAATATGAGATTATTTTATTAGAGATATATTATCCAGATTACTAACATGGTTGATCTTTATTTTGATGTACTAAAATATCTTCGGCAATAAGGGAAACAAATATAAATGAAAACAGAACATCATTACAAAGTACAAATATTTTTCGCTGCCATGGATAGATAATTGCAGGAGTTAAATAATAGGTGTAGTGAACACACAATAGAGATTTTTGTTTTGGGTACATCATTGAATCTTAGAGATGGTTTATACATCATTCAATATAAATAATATTTGTATTCTTGCCGAAAAATCTATCTTGATGATTTTTTAAAAGAAGATTTTTTTTAATGAAGTGTGAATTACAACATTATGGGCTAGATATTCCTACTTATCCAGATTTTAATGATATTTATACTCTTAGTGATTTATGTCAAGGAATGGTGACAACAAATAAAGCCAAAGTGTATTCACTATTATATAGACTTTTACGTCTTATCTTGATACTTCATTAATCTGCTGCAATATCCGAGAGGGATTTTTTTGCTATAAAAATAGTGATAACAAGTCTTTGTAGTCGAATAGAAGATAGATATATGAGAGATTACTTGTTAGTATATATAAAAAAGAGATTGCAGATTCAGTAACATATGATAAGATCATTGAAACATTTAATATGATAAAAAAAGATGAGCACATCTCAAATATTACAAGAGGTTTTCTAAATTTTATTATTTTGAGTGAGTTCCACTTCTTTATGTTATTAACTGTTCTAACATGCTTATAGTAGTTTGTGACTTACACTTTTGTCCTCACTTACTGGTTGAATAAATTAAGTTATTAATATAATTTTTTGGTCCCCCTATAACATAATCCTAGTTTGGCCCTTGTGTACAAAATAATTTAATTGTTAAATTTTTATTTTTGTACGGTAATAACACAATTTAGAGAAACAACTTCTGATTTTAACTACTTTGACAAGATTTTGAGTACTTAAAAAGGTTGAAAATAGTTTTTAGGAAGATGAACACTTTGATGGAATTTATATTGATCACCAAATATAATTTATTACAAATACGGAATAATAAAATCTTACTTGTGATTAACTAATATACATATGATAAAGTACTCACAGGTTTGTCTGCTCCCATCGATATTCTTGATTAAATCTTCCTTGAAGATCTTGTTAGATGTGAATATGGTTGTAGATCTTATTTTTAGCAAAACGGAGACTTACCTTTTAGATTTAGATTGAATGAATATTTTAAACTTAGTCTTCTTTGCAGATGAAATACAGTTAGAAACCTTAATTGTATTAAGCCCATATATGTTAGTCGCTTTCTCACTCGAGATCACAACCACTAAATTGATTTAATCAGTTTAGTCCATGAATTATCAGTTCAGGCTTAAGTGTTGAGATTTGGGCACAATCCTTCATAGTTCCTAATATCAATCCGGTTACCACACTTATACCTTCATAATATATTTTTACTTATAGGCCTAATTCGTACTTAATTATATGTGATATAATTAATTTGACTACCTTATGATAATAGTTATATATATAACATATTGATCCATAATTATTCTAATAATCCTCACTTGGATTGTCATATCCTACTCAATAATATATTTAACTTCAATGGGTATATTGAATCCATTGTCAATAGGTGAACGATACAACCCCGTATATGATAAATAAACAATAAAGAACTAAATACCTCTTTTGCGTAATGTGAATCCATTGTCAATAGGTGAACGGTACAACCCCGTACATGATTAATCACATTATTTCCATCAATCAATTACTTGGGCCAACTATAGGGTGTAGTTTTAAAATCACATAAAATATAGTCATACATATTTACTCATAAATGCTCATACCCTGGAGATCTAGTAGATTAACATATGTCCATAAATTTAACCAAGCCATATATTTTAATAAACCTTTATGTATACAATATTTCATATATTAATCATATCATATTACAAAAACTCTCATTGAAACTAACAATCTTCTTAATAAACTACACCTATCTCGCTGATGTGTTCATATAAAACCTTAGGGAATAGTGTATTTATAAGAGGATATAATATTATGGAGTTTGTACCGATGTACTCTATATTTACATGACCCCTATGAACTCTTTAGTTAACATATAAATTTTTTATGTCTATGTGTTTAGATCCAGACGAGCTCCTGTTACTCTTAGAATACTGCATTACAGATTTATTGCTGCAGTATAACTTCATGGGACCTTCCATCACTTTTACCATACAAAAACCAATGACAATTTTGCAACTATAATGACTGATTCGATACCTCAACGCACACAACAAAATAAGATAATACTAGTACTTCAGGAGCTTCAACATGTTTTATAAAAAAAATAAAGGTAATTTTGAGACAAAATATAGTCTTTGCCATATCAACAAGTCCATATATTCCTTGCGAAATAAAAATATGGGATTATTCTTGAAAGGGATCATAAATAAAGTCATGAACACTTCTAAAAGTAAACAAAATTTTGTGTGCTCTAGATATAATACAAATAAGAGGCTCACACGCTCCTTAAAATATATCTTCTTATGAACTTGATCACTTCAAACGGAAAAATATTAGAATTTAATGAAAAATACATATTATTAGTAACAAGTTATAATATCAAAACAAGACACAAAATATAAGGGAAAATACATAAAAGTTAAAAATTACAAAATTTCCCTATAAAATAAAGTTTGTTCAAAACATAAATATTCATTGGTATGCAAGATATTAAAAAGTGCTAAAAGAAATCATAGTTACGCTTGGATACTGAAGCATCATTTTATTTGCAGGTGCAAGAGGTGTTAATCAGCCAAAAGAGTTGGAATAATATTTTCAACTAAAAGAGAAATCTCATCTACGATTATCCTAAATGATAACACTTGACTTGATTCACCAGGATGCATAATCATTAGACCCTTACCAACTTTAAGAGTATTATTTTCTTCATCGAAATAATAACTAATATTGACAATTTGTTTCTCTTCGAATTTTTGTAGAAGGTCAAGAACACAATAACCTCTTTTCCTCGATCTATCAAGAGGTTCATGATTTGGAGAATCAATATAAGGGCAATTTGGAGGTCTATATTTTTCAGAAACATAATACCATAACTCATCCATGATTATATCTGAATGAATCTCATGAAAATCAAGTATTACTCTGGAATCAGCCTTAATAATTTCATCATAAGCGTCGCCAATAACTTTTGTCTAAAACCTAGATGCGATATCAACCCATATATATCGTTCACAATCCAATGTTACTTGCAATTCAATATTCTTGTCCGATCTCGCATCCATCTTTCGCTGCAAGCTATCACTTTCGACTAATACTTTAGCAATATACTTATATTGATCAGTTTGCTCGGATGCCTAAAGCCATTTCTTCTTCTTTTATATTAGTGGTTGAATATTTTAGTTCATGATAGTAAGCAGATTTTCTTGTGGAAATATTTAGATTAATACGTCGCTCTTATGCTAACATGAAGGAATTAGAAAATACCACATTCTTCAACTGAATTTTATTTCTCTCATCAGTTTCTAATTTTAGTTTCAATTGCTCCTTATTAACAACTTTGTCTTGACTCTGAAGCCTCAACTTTGGCTTCCAACATGTCCTTTATTTTTTAATTATTATCAAAAGAATTTGTAATATTTTTCAATAATGGAGAAAGATCTGGAAGTACTAAAGCTGGTTGATAAAAAATTGATAAAGCAAAATAAATACGTTCAATATAATATACAAAGTCAACACACTTCAGCCAAGTATATGATATTTACAAATTTGTTTGTCTTTTGGTTAAGCCCAAAGTAGATAGCTGAATAAGCATATTTCTTTTATTGGCCGAAACTATAAAATTATTTAGCACTTATGGGATTTGATTTACAAAATATTTTGAATCAATAACACATGTTAAACCGTAGACTAAGACAACATTAATATTAATTGACAAATTAAATATATTCACACCATGCGTGTTAACTTAAAAATATAAGGGTATACATTTGAAGCATGAGCTTTTGCATCATCTGCACCATATATAGCCTTCAGCTCCAAAGTAACTTCAATATTTTTTTCAGTAAGAAGAGGTACATAAAATACACGAGCAAGAGTAATAGATGCATCTTTTTTTCTTTGTAATCTTCGTTGATCTTAGAAACATTGCTATGTACATGATACATTTGATTGTTGAATCCTTTAATTTATTAACAATTTTTTTTTATCACTATGCGTTTCGGCACCCGAAGCCTTTGCGTTCTTGATAACAATATCATCATTATTTGCTTCTTCATAACGATCTCTAGTATTTGCTTGAGGAGTTACACTTTTTCTCTTTTTGACCTAACTTTTTTTGTCAGAATATTTTCAGTAGCAATATAGTTGGCATATACATTTCTTTTAGGAGAGTGTCTTACAACAACTCTTTTAACAAGGGATCCCCTAGCTTTCATAACTTTGGTACTTGTTTTTTTATAGCTTTCTCAAATGAGTTCCATCATGATAGTTCTTACAAATAGAGAATCCTTCAATCCAAGCAATACTTGACCATCATTTATAAATTGTCTACGAACTATCAAAAATTTGTATGAATATTGAAAAGCAGTCGCTGCCTCTATTATTTTAAAATATTGCTCCTTCACATAATCTGTTCAAGATTTAAAATGAAGAAATATAAATAGCAAGAATAAAAAATATAGCATCAAGGTATGATTTACACAAATGAATGCATAATGTTATATATTATAGGAAGAGTAGAAAAATTACATGACTGCCAAGTCCAAGAACACATTGGAATATATTTTTTAAACTCTGGTTCCCAACAACTTTATATATACACAAATTCCATCTTCCCCACCTTATTGTAGTCAAAGATCATTAAAATATCTAAAACACCATCCATAACAAATAATAGAAAAGATCACCCTTTCAGCCTTTAATGATGTTTAAAGCTAGAAAATCGGTACGGTAGAATCAACAATATATTTTCCGAGAAAAAATTATGCTTTTCATCACTACCCTTCACGTGTTTGGAACTAATTGACTAATAAAAATACAATTTTTAAAAAATAAAGCTAACATGTCTCAATATAATGGAAATCTAACACCCGTATAAAGAATATATGTGCAAACGGCTACTTCATCTTCCTTCACCCATAATGGGTTTTACTTATTCGTAGAAATCCAACCGTGAAATTTTTAGAAATTGCCTAGTATTTTCTCTTGTTCTTATAATCAGATGGATCGATGTACTCATACTTAAAATTAATAACATTCAATGTTTCAGTCTTTTCAGACGAGTTATTAACAAATATTACCGATGGTCCTTTAATTGATTCAGATAAAACTACTAAAAATGAAAAACTAGTAGAGATATCACCAAATTTAGGAATAATATCGATATGTAACACTGAAAGATAATCTACTTTAACGGTTTAACTATATGTCACTTATAGCGATAAACAAGAAGCTTTACTATTTTTTCATAATCATAAGATTTTCACTATATGAATCGTCACTTTCATGATATATGGCATGATTTACATTTATTTTATTTACCATTCTATAAAAATACAAGAAAAATTAGGAAAAATATCAGCAAAACAAATTTGGTTAATATAAAGCGAAAAAAGCTTAAATATTTAAGTAAAAAAAAGCAAAAACCAAAGCTTAGTTCACAATCATACAAAGCTATAATGGTTATTTGGGCAAAAATACCCAAATGTAATGAAAGCATATTTTATAGAAAAAAGAAAAAAAAAATCAGAGTCATTAATTTACTTTAACCCAACTGTTCAGATGTTTTTTAGATGAACGAATTATATTATTTTGCAAATAAAGGATTGTGATTTGAAAATTGCTAACGAAAACGTGCGAGAGTTTCAACTAACACATACACGAATTAACCACATATTACCTTCAAAAAAGTGTTTCAACTTTTACTTTTATTAAGTTTTCTGTTTTTCTTCACATTTCCAAATCAAATAGGTAACTTTCAAAACACACACTGATAGTCAGTCTTCTCCAAACTAATTAAACATCATATAATTTTGGAAGCATTTAGCTTTCGACGATGTAGATATTATGAATTAAGATTATGTATTTATTTTCTCTAATATTTATTTGTCATTTATACATAATTTGAAATGGCTATAAGGGTTACTATTCTATATCCACCAATAATTCGAAGTAACCTAAAGCAAAATTGGAGTTTTTTTTGTTAGACAAAATGTCTTAGTAATTTTAGGAGTATGTTACTTGTTAGCAGTAATTTTTCATTTAGAAAAATATTTTTTTCCTTAATGGAGGTTTCAATCACGAAAGGTTTTTCAATGAGGTAGGAACATGGTCAGTACAAGCTAATCCAGATACGTCTTTGAGGTTTGTTCGACTAGAGGAAAATAAACTCATCAACATGTAACATAAATATATTATACCTTAGTTGTCCGACTAAAAGTGGTTGTAAGACAATTTGGTATATCTTGGGAAAAGGCATTTGATTACAACAAACAAATCTTCAGCAAAGGCTCAGAAGCTAATGCAACAACGTTCCTTATAAAACAATTCAAGTGTTTAAGCATATTCATCCAATCCACCAATAATTCTTTTGGTCCATAAGATCAGATTTATAAAAGCTTAAGCATATTCAACCAATCCACCAAAGGCCCATTCGACCAATCCATCAATTGGCTCATTCGCCTAATTCATCAAGGTCATATTCGGCCGGTCTATTGGGGATAGTTATCTATTCAACTGTATGTTCAAAGAAGTAAAGAACAACTCAAGTATATTAGTAACAACTAATATATTCGTATATCAATAATTGTTAGAGATATGATCTTATTCAAATCAGAATAAAATGTAGTTTGTTATAAATAAATTCTAATCTTCCTAGATTATATGAGATATACTTTGTGCCTCTATAAATAGAGTTAAATTCAATGCATAAATATTCGAATCCTTGATTATTATTTGTATTATTTGGTGTTAAATTTTGCTACCCATATTAGATATCAGAACTTCATCCGGATCTACTTGAACAAAATTACAGTAACCAATAATATATATTAAAAATAGTGCTAAAAATTATTTTCTTGAGGATTCCAACTTAAATACTCGACAAAACTCAAATTTAGATAGATTTTTATTTTGAATGGAATAGTATGTAACCAATATTATTTTTCAAATATATATTAAATATATTATTGTGATTCTTTATAAAAGCTTTATTCGATCTGATTAGGTCTCAAACAGATTATTTCAAGAATTACATCATGAAATACGTAGTGATTTTACTGAAAATTAACAAAATAATAACAAAGTAAGAGAAAGTTTGAGCACACAAATTTATAGTGGTTCAGAAACTTACTTACATCCATTCTGAGCCACAACGAATATAATTCACATGGTTGTTCAACAATAACAATACTTTACAAGATTAAGATACTAGATTTTTTTTTCTTCTGAAACTCTAAATTCACAGCTCACATTTGGTACTCTTCCAAGACCTCTCTATGATCTACTACATATCTTCTCTCCCTCTCTCTATCTGTGTTGCACATTTTATGAAAGTCTCGTCAGATTCTTTGAAGTTAAAAAAGAACTATACATAATGTTTGGTGACAATCTTTATCCTCAATATAATGTAATAAACTCCTCGACATAAATAACCATTTTTGTTGTAACAATGAGTAACTAAAGCTGGTATAATAGTAGATCGATCAAACCACTGTAACTGAAACCTTATACCACTTGTTACACTTAATAGATCATGTCCAGGTTGTCACATACTTGGTAAGTAAAGAATTTACATCATCCGTAGTACTTTTGTGTGAAGCAACCTTTACTTCTCCCAAAGAACCCTTATGCCCATGACCTCGTTCAACATTTACTAATGTCTTCCCAATCTTAGCAGCCAATGCATTTACCGTAGTCTTCTTGGCTTATGAACTTGCTCAATTTGACCAATGGCTTCCTAGTTGAAGCAGCAAATGCCTTGGATGATGCCAGTCTAGTATAAGTAGTTGTTTTGGCTTAAAAAAAGTCTTCCAGGCTGAATCAACTAATATCTTAACTGAAAAAACTTATGTTTGGACAATATTTAGGCATATACAGTTGATGCCTCAATGACACCTACGCATACTGAACTGAAGCACTCAATCAATTATGTTTTGTTTGACCAAGTTAGAACTATGCTTTTAAAATTCTCCATATTAGTATTGAATTCTCAAAATACAAATACAATTGTGGATCTTACTATCTCCTGCAAGGGCCTTAGATGCTTCGGATATGAACCAAGTCCAAATAGTGCTTGAACTTTCTCTTTGTCAACGGTTTACTAAACACATTTATTGGATTGTCAATCGTATGAACCTTTTCTAGCATAATTTCTCCATTCTGAAGAAGAATTCTTATAAAATAGAGTTTAGCATCAATGTGCTTAGTCCATTCATGAAACATATAATTCTTTGACAAGTGTATTGCATTCTGATTATCACATTATACCGTTAGAATTTCCTAATATACCACAAGCTTCAACAATATTATTTTCCAACTACATAGCTTCCTTTATTGCTTTGGTAACAACAATATATTCATCTTTAGTAGAGGATAATGCTACACAAAAAGATATACAACCAAAGATTTCATAGTTATAATCAACAAATCCCTTAATGCATTCTAGTCCCAAAATAATCTTTCCATATATCAGTCCCAAAGTAATAGATCCATTAATATACCACGAGACCCACTTAACAATTTTCCAATGTTCCCAAGAGGGATTCGATATGAATCTACTCACCAAACTCAAAGAATAATCCAAATCATGGATATTAACCATGACATACATTATAATTTCCACAACATTAGAATAAGAAACATCTCCCATTTTCTACATCTTCACGACTTCAGCATCAACCTTTAAAGATGTTAATTTGAAGTTTTGAACAATAAAACATATAATTGGTTTCTCCTATGTCATTCCAAACCCGTCAAGCACATTCCTCACATAAAATTCATATAATATGAACAAGGTCTATCTATGTTTATTCATAATTATTTCCATTCTAAAAATATCATTGGTTGAACCCAAGTCCTTTATCTTAAACTTTCTCCTCAACGTTACTTTTAAGGACTTGATTTATGCTTTGTATTTGGTGAAAAAACATATCATCTACATAAAATAGTAGATATATATTGGAAAAAACAGTCTTCATCACATAAATACAATTGTCATCACTGCTTTTGCATAACCACTATTGACCATTAAATCATCAAAACACTTATACTAGTGCCTACGATATTGCTTCAGACCATACAATACTTTGTTCAAGAGACATATCATCTACACTCATTTCCTTGTTTATAAATCTTTCAGGCTGCTTCATGTAGATGGTTTCCTTAATATTTTCATGTAGGAAAATTGTTTTGACGCCCATCTGGTTGAACTCCATGTCAAACTTGGCATCTGTTGGAAGTAGGAAAATGACTGAACTATGTTTTGCTACGGGAGAGAATATCTCCTTGTAATCTACATCTTCCCATTGAGCTAATCTTCTACAAAACAATTTGGCTTTGTACCCAGCCACTTCAACCCCATAAATTTATTTATTTATCTTGAAATTTCACTTCCAATCAACCAATCTCTAACCTTCAAGTTTATCTACTATATCTCATGTGTTATTCTTCTAAAGTGAAATCATTTTCTCTTTTATCGTAACAAGTCACTTGGATTTATCCTCACTTTATATTTTCTTCCTAAAGTACTCACGTTCAGAGTGAATCACTTCAGATGAAACATCCAATACAAAAGCTGTGAGATCGACAAACCCGTACCTTTACAGATCTCTGACGACTCTTCAGGTCATGTCATTTGCTATATAATAGCTATATTGAGTCTGACTACCTTCGCGATTCATACTCTCTTTTCCATGTATATTTGATTTCTCAGATCCCCTTAAGAAACTAGCAGGTTCAAATCTATGTGAATCTACCAAAATATCAAGTGTCTCTCTTCCATCAGATTGGGTTTCATGCATTTCACCACCTAAACCAGGATAATCATTCTCATTAAACATCACATCCCTACTGACCACACACTTTCTATAACCCACTTCGAGACACCATAACATGTAACCCTTGATGCCTTCAAAATATCTATGAATAATAATTTTAGGGCTCATGGTTGCAGTTTTCCTATCTAATATGTGTTTAAGTAACACAACCAAACACTCTTAGATTAGAATAATCTGAAGGTTTCTCGTACCATATATTGTGTGGGGTATTTAGCCAATCCCAGTAACTAGATATTTGTTTATGATATAATATATAGTCATTACAAATTCAACCCAAAAATGCCTTGGGAGCTTAATAATAACCAACATGTACTTTGCCCTCTCAAGAATGGTTTTGTTTATTCTTTCAGCAAAACCATTTTGTTATGGAGTGTCTTGTACAGTCCTATACCGAGCACTCCATGTAGCTTTGCAGTAATTAGGAAATTTATTTACATAGAATTCAAGACCATTACCCTTCGTGAACTTCTTTACCTCTATACCAACCTATTTGTTTTAATCACTATCCTCCACTGTTTGAACCTATGAAAATTTATCATTTCTAATTTAACAAATATATCCACACTTCATTGAGTAACCAATAATGATTGAGAGGAAGTATTTATTCCCTCCAAGAGACTGAACTCTTGTAGGTCCCCATAGAGATCAACATGTATGTAGTCAAAGGTTCTAATTATTGTATGCTCGGATCAAGAAAACTTGACTCTGCTACTTTTCTTGTAAACAGGATTGGCGAACTTCAAAGCCATTCAATTTGACTTTTTCGAATAGACCCTCTTTATGTAACTCCAACAATCCATTCTGGCTTGCATGCCTAGTCTCCTATGTTATAAGATTGTACTATTTACCGGTCCTTCAGACAAACTAGCCATTGTGTCTATAACAGTATCAACAATCAAGGAAAAATAGACACTAAATAGTTTCACATTCATCATGTCATGGTACCTCTAACACTTTTCATGTTACCATTCTCAACTTTAATAAAACAGGCTAAGTTGTCCAACATGCCAAGGTAAATTAGATTTGTTCTCAAATCGGAAACGTACCTCACATTCGTTAGTATCTGTTCACAACCATCAAACATTCAAATCTTCACAGCTCAAATTACAGCTATCTTACAAATGAGTTGAACTTGTCTATGTGTAGACTCGTATGGAATAAGCATCCAGAATCCAGAACCCACTCCCTATAGCCTTCATCTAAAAAGTTCACCATAACTTCCATAAAGTAATATCATTTTAGAGACAACAGAAAAATCTTCCAGATATGATCCACAATCACCTTTACTTCTCAGTCGTTCATGACACTCTTTCATGAAATGAACAAAATTCTTGTAATGATGACATCTAATATTGAACTTATCAAACTTATTTGATGACTTCGTCTAGATTTCCTTCTGACCTTACCGATATCACTTCTGTTTGATCTCCCTTTAATATTTAAAGCTTAATGGGAACTACCAAAAATTTTAGCTCTTCGACACTACATGAGTTCTAATTTTTTGGATCTAATTGCAGGTTCCAACTAATACATTAACAATGTTTTTTTTCTATAACGAATGATATTCTTTATTTTCTATATACATAAAGAAATGAGTTCAATAAGACCAATATATGATCTTCATTAGTGAATTTCTCACTTATGTTCGTCAAATCACTACTATTTTGGAGAAGTCGTCAAGGTTCCCATAAAAAAACGTGTCCTCCTACCTCTTGCAACCAAAAAACTTCACCTTCCAAATAGATTTGATTTGTTAGAGACTTTGTCATGTATAGATTCTTCAGTTTGTTACACATTTTAGTTGCTTTTTTGAGACCTACCTCTACATATTATCACTCTGATACAAAATGGTCGTGTTGTAAGTAGTTTCGAGCATTTCATACTTCTCAGGCTCAAATAAGTTTTCAAGTAGCTTAGTCTCCTCTGTTAAGGCCACAACAACCTTTCGATGAACCAAGACTGCTCGCATATGATGTTGTCAGATTCCAAAATCTCCTTTCCCGTTAAACCTCTCTATTTTGAACTTCATTTGTCCTATTTCAACTATAACAATCACTTCGCAACCAGGATATGATACCAATTGTGATAATTTATACAAGCTCTATTCGATATGCTCAGGTCTCAAATAGATCGTTCTAAGAACCGCGTTAAGAACAACTCCACTGAAAATTAACAAAGTAATAATATAGTAAGAGAAAGTTTGAAAACAAATATTTTAGTATTTTGAAAACTTCCCTACGTCCATTTTGAGCCACAACCAATATCACTCCCCTCGTTGTTCAATAATAACAATATTTTACAAGATAAATATAACGGAGAAAATAAAGTGTTTACAGAAACTCAAAATCCAGAGCTCACACTCGATACTCTTCCAAGATCTCTCTCTGATCTACTAAGTATTTTCTCTATTTATCTCTGTTGCACACTCTACTAAAGTCCCACCAACTTCTTCAAAGTCCACAAGAACTATATATAATGCTTGATGACAATCTCTCTCCTCAGCATAATGTAACAAACTCTTCAATAGAAATAACCGTTTTTGTTGTAACAAGGAGTAACTGATTCTGGTGTAACAGTATATCGATCTAACCACGTTAATTTACACCTTATACCACATGTCACACTTAACATCTCAGGTTCAGGTTATCACCTACTTGGCTAGTGAAGACTTTAATTCATCCGTAGTATTTTAGTCAAAAACAACTTTCACCTCGCCCGAAAAACCCCACCCCATGACCTCGCTCAAATTTTACTAATGTCTTCCCAACCTAAGCAACAAATGCCTTTTTCGTAGTCTTCCTGACAAATGGACCTATTCGATTAAACAATTGCTTCCTAGCTAAATCACACAATGTCATAGATGATGTCACTCTCGTATAAACAGATATTTTGGTTAAACAAAAACTTCAACACTAAAGCAGCCACTACCTTAACCGAACAACTGATTTTTTGACATTATTAAGACCTATAAAATCGATGTCTCAACGACGTCTAAACATTATGTTTTGATAAACCAAACTAGAATGATACTTTCGCAATTGTACATTTATTTTTCGCAATTGTACATTTATTGTACTACTTCTTTTTCTTATATAATTACATTTATCTAAATAATTTTTTTAGTAGCATCCCATTCAATAAAAGATTATATTTTTTATTAAAAGTATAAATCAGAATTATTAAAGAGCCAATAATTTTTTAACTTATTTATCAGACTATAAAAGTAAGTTAAACTCTTTTTTTTATATATATATATATAAAGTTTGTCTCTTGTGCTCATTTTTTATATTATCCATTTACATTTTAAGGATAAACAATTCATTCAATAAAAATAAAATGAAAATGAACGTTAAGAAAAAACTTGGTTAATTGTATTTTCGGGAACATGTTGGTCCATGGCTGATATCGGTAAGAACAATGATTTGGATTTTTCAATGGACCACGCTTTAGTTGTCTGGTCCGTATTAATACTAATAAAGCATTCCAAAAATGTTTAAAACTACTTTTCTCCAATTCTTGACAAATCTTTATTTCGTGCGGTTCGTGTAACGTAGATAACATTGATCGGAAAATAACAAAAGCAGGAAAACAAAACTGAATGGACGTTGCGTATTAAGCGACTATAAAAAATGAAAATATAAAATGTGATTTTATACAAACCTCTAAAGTACGAGGATGAGATATGTATCTTAACTTTTCTGAGGATATGGAAACTTTAAAATGTGAATTTATACAAATGCAGGGATTTCAATAGACTTTGGGCCACATAAAAAATTACTCTCCATCGGAAGTATGAATTTCAAAAAACATATTTTTTACTTTATTCTAGGGTAGTTCTAAAAGTAATTTGAAACCTAAGTTTCTCTTAAAATTATCCTATGGTTTTTAAATTAATTAGCTTTTTTTAATAATTCGGTTTTTTATATATTAATTAATTTTTTTAATGAATGTATTATGGGTTATCACAACCGTCTTATAAATAGAAGAAGATAAAGCTATACAAAATGTGAAAAAAAATCGTGAGCATCATATTCTGAAGCGAGAAATAGCTTTAGTTTTTGTGAGATAATTTATGTGAGAAATAAACACCAAAAAGAGGGTTTTGTGAATCAAGTTATCTTTTATTACAAAGACTAATTGATGCTTTTGTGTTTGAAAGTCATTTTGTAACCTAATTATTAATATAAAAAAAATGTTAATTGCTCGTGGATGTAAGACAATCTGACCACCTTAAATCTGTCTTTTGTACTTGATTGTATTTATTTTTTCTTTTATTTGTTGCTTGTTTTGAACATGATTAATTTTTTTTTCTCCAAATATTTGTTAAGCTATCCATCGGTTCATGTTTAGTTCAAACGGTGGTTTTACCTTAAGAAGTGGTGCGGTGAGCATGAAACAAAAGTAGATGAAGTAGATATATAGGCGATCTGAAGGTTAAAGAAGTAGATCTCTTCTGGAAACCGAAAGCCACAAAAGACGAGTTCCATGAAGCTTAACATAGAAAATTCGATTAATCAAATAACTTTAACCTCTAGAGAATTAAGGTTAAGGATTACCAAGTACATAAAGGATTGATTGTTTCCGTCATTGATAGATCTACATAGGTCGATGTCATGGTACTCTCTAAAGCTCATATTATCTTCATACGGAGCTTGGGAGATGAAGTGCTACGAGAGGTACCTCGAGAGCCTATATTATTGGGGATATAGAATCAGCTAGAGGCCATATACATGAAGAAGTCCTCGATAAACATAATGTATTTGAAGAAACCACTTTACACACTATCTATTGATAATAAGCCATAGATCCGAAGGCACCTAGATGATTACAACTAAATCATACTCGACTAGAATACAATTCGTGTGAAAGTGGAGGGGAGAATGATCAAGAAATCATCCTCTTAATTTCTCTCCCAAATGAGTATGAACATTTTATAAAGACCGTGCACTATGGTAAAAACTTCTTTATGATGGTCGAAGTCAAGAGCGTCTTGAACTCTAAAAATATTCAATGGAAGAGTGTTCTGAATGGTGAAAATAAAGGGTAAAGATTGAGTGTGAGGGGTCAACTAGGGAAGACGCATTCAAGTAATAGGAGAGAGAAGTCTTGGTCAAAGTCTAAAGGGTTCGGACGGGTTTAAAAGTAACCTATTGGGTATGTAAGAAGAAAAGAACATAAGTTGAATGATGTCTTATGATTGTGAGTACGGTGATGGTCTAATGACTTCTTATTTTTGCATGTATAACGATAAATGAGTGTTAGATTCCGGTGCATTGTTTGACATGACGTGAAATAAGCATTGGTTTGAAGACCTGTGAATGCTTGATGGTAGAAAATTTATCCACGAAAATGACGAATCCTGCAATGCCAAAAGGATTGGAATGGTTTGGCTCAAGTTGTCTACAGGACTTGAGAGAGTAATTAACAACATAATGCGTGTACCCGAATTTAAATATAACCTTATTTATATTGGGACGTTAGATGACGAAATATTTACCTATATGGGTATAGATGGCAGACTTAGGGTCTTACAAGACTCATTTGTTGTTATGAAAGCTAATAGGACTAATGGTGTGCTAGTTCTCGAGGGCTTCATTATTGTAGGGGTTGTCTAGTATGGTGAATGATTACCAAGTTGTGGTATCATCGGCTGGTAAGTCAGTAAGGACTCAATGAACTAAGTGAACATGGGTTGTTAGATGGTACTGCAATTTAGAATATGAACTTTTGTGAAAGTTGTGTATTAGAATAAAGTAAGAGGGTGAAGTTTCTATCCAGCAACCATGCATCCAATATAATACTTGATTATATTCATTCAGACCTTTGGGGTCTAACACATGAACCTACCATAAGTAGTGCAAGGTACTTTATGTCGCTGATTGATGACTACTCCAAGAAAGTACGGGTTCTACTTTTGAAGACCAAGAATGAAGTATTTGCTTCTTTTATTTACATATGAAGAATTTGGTAGAGAATCAAATCGAGAAAGTGCCTAGGAAACTTCATACTGATAATAGCTTGGAATATGTGAATAATGAGTTCACTATCTATTGTAAAAAGCTTGCCATTTATAGATATCGAATTGTAAGTGGGTGTCCCAAACAAAACGAGCTTTTTGAGAGAATGAATCAAAACTTGCTAGAACGGGTTAGATGTATGCTTCATACAACTAGAACGAGTTAAACGTTCTAGGGATTAGCCATGACAGCAGCTACATATATCATTAATTGGATTTCATCTATGATGCTTAAGTTTTTTTGTCCTCAAGAGGCCTAGACGGGAAATAACCCTAATTTTGAATATTTGAGAGTGTTGAGACGTGCTGCGTAACCACAAGTGAAACAGGATAAGCTTAGGCCAAGAATACTAAAATATTTATTTTTCTCGACTGTCTAGAAGAAGTAAAAGGATATAAGCGGTGGTGCCTTGAACTTGAAAGTCAGAAAGCTTTGATAAGTAAGGACGTGGCTTTCAATGAAGAGAATATACCACTGAATAAAACGATGAAAACTCAACCTAGTACTATCGAATAGAGATGTGAAGTTGATGGTGGATCTAATCAACAATGTGAATATGGAGACGTTCCTGCCAAATAAGATTTTGGGTTTGGTTTCATTTCGGATCGTTTGAACGAAGTTCAATCACTGCATGAGTACAAATTTAGTATAGGGTTCGAGAGTCTTCAAATGATAATATGTAAGATCAACATGATCTTGACAGTTAGTAGCTGGTGAAGGAGATAGATCACATAAACCAAGCAAACATTCGCAAAGGTCTGGTTTTCCTAGTATAATGAGTTATACTTTATCTATTAAAATGCAAGGACATGTTTTGAACCCAAAACATAGCATGATACTATCAAAAGTAATGATAAATAAAAATGACTCACAACCATGAAAGAAGAACATGGATCTCTCAATAAGATGAACACTTGGATTTTTGTGAAACAATCAAAGGGTCAAAATGTGGTTGGGTGTAAATGGATATTCAAGAGAGAGCCATGTATTTTTTATATTGATTTACCCAGATACAAGTCTAGGCTCATGATTAAGGGCTTTACGCAAAAGGAGGGTATCGATCTTAATAATATATTTTTTGAATGTTATGAAATAAACCTTCACCAGGTTTCTGCTGTCAATTGTTGCTAGATTTGATCTTGAGGTATATCAAATTGATGTTACTAACGTCTTTTTACATGATGAATCACGAGACAATTTACATGTATCAACTGAAGAGGTTTAAAGAAGGGAATGAATATTATGTGTGTTTGTTGAAGAGACCCCTCTATAAGCTGAAATATCTACCGAGTCAGTAAAATAGAAGATACAATTATTTTATGAGAACCATTAAATATATTCATAGCTGCTATGAAAACTCTGTATTGGAATGGGAAGACACACATAGAGAGACACATGCTATTTTAGTTGTATGTTAATGATATACTAATACCTGGAAAATATACGAGGATAATTTAGTAAAGACTCAGCTAAAATAAGAGTTTGAGATGATGAATATGGAAGAGGCTAAGAGGATACTTGGTATTGAGATAAAAGAGGAACAATCTGAAAGTGTATTTATTATTATGACAACAATAATATATATAAAAAGTTATAACAAAGTTTTCGATATCCGAAGAAAAAATGGTTAGAATCCAATTGGTTCCTAATTCAAACTCGGTGTCATATAAGCATAAACCAAAGCATCATATAAGGAGTATATGTTGAGGGTACCTAATGCCAATATTATTAGTAAGATTATATATTTAATGGTATGCACGAGACATTATCTTGTCTACGTCGTAAATGTTTTGAACATATTCATGTAGGGGTGAGATTCGGTCGGTTCGGTCGGTTTTTTTATAAATTTTTAAACCGAACCGAAATAATTCGGTTTTTATATTATAAAACCGATTTAGCAATAAAAAAGTCAATTTTTTCGGTTTCGGGTTGTTCGGTTTCGGTCGGTTTTTCGATTTCAACAGAGGTGCGGTTCGTTACGGTTCGGTCGGTGCGGTTCGGTGCGGTTCGATCCGGTTTTTTTCAAAATATTTATTTAGTTGAAGAATTTTAAAAACAAAATTGCAAAAAAAATTATAACGTAAACTAATTATTAATTTTTTAAATTTATAGTTATAATTTTAATATAATAAATACTATAAATTGAGAGAGAGAAATAGAGAAAGAAGTCGGTCGCAGAGTAGGTTTTCACCTCGTCTTCGAACACTATACCATCGATACATAGAGAGGGAAAGGTCGCAGAGATCTCAATTAGTGGCTTGGCGATCATGACTCCGAAGGTCGATGCGGTGGGCAATACAGATCATACATCATAGAGCGATCATACAAAGGAGATCCAGGAGGATGGGAGCGATAGCGACACCGATTACTGCGACTGCAGTGATGAGTGGCGTCGCTATTCGAAGCAAGTGAAATCAGGCGATATTCATCTAAAGGCTGAAGCTGACAATGTGAGGATGTCTCTTAAACTCTGAGAATCAACCGATATATGTTATTTTTTGCTAGTTTTGTTAATACAAAATTCCTACTGATGTATGGTTAGTAAGAACTTGCATTAAGCCTAGTTGTATAAGTGGCAGTCTATGGAAACCCCAATATCAGTATACATCAAACGACCCTTTAAAACAATTTCTGAACAATCTCATTTTCTTCGATTTTACTAAAAAAGTGTAACAAATAAAAAAATATATGGTATAAAAAAAATACATTAGTCCAAAAATGCACTTGTAGGGTTCAAACCCATGCCCCCTTTCCATAACTAGTTTAAATATTAATATAGGACCACTAGGATAAAGGATTAGTAGTTGTAGAAGTGGTATAAAACTATATATAACTTCGGTCGGTTTCAGTTTTATTCGGTTCCTCTTACCAAAAAACCGAAAACCGGCCGAATTTATTTCGGTTTGAAATTTTAAAACCGAAACCGAATATTATTATTTTTAAACCGACCAAACCGACAAATTTCGGTTTGGTTTGGTCGGTCGGTTCAGTTTTTTTCGGTTTTTGCTCACCCCTATATTCATATCAAATATGAGAAAGCCGTATTTGCAAGCACTCAAGTGGCGTATGAGATACTTAAATGGTTCGACTCCTGTAGGGTTGTATTAAAATCAAAACGATACAAGTGATATATTGTTGAAAGGGTATGTGGACTCCGATTATGCACGCTGTTTCGACACAAGGTAGTTTACTTCAAGTATTTTTTAGACTGTGGTTTGAGGAAAGGTTAGTTGGAAGTCTTGTATACAGAAGATCATTATACTGTTGTCTATGGAAGCCGAATATATGGCTGTTATGGAAGCCATGATAAAGCTATTTGGATGGCGGGCTTGTTGAGTGAACTCACTATTGTAGAGCAAAAAGTGGTTATATTATGTGATAATACTAGTGCCCTTCATTTGATGAAAAATACGAAGTTCTATGACCAAACTAGACATGTAGACATTAAGCTACAATTTCTTCAAGTCGTGGTGGAGAAGGAGAAAATGAAGGTGGATAAGACTCGTAGCGACGAAAATCCTTTGTATGCTATAACCAAGGTGTTGCCGATTCAAAGCTCACAAATTGCATGAGAGTAGTGCAAGTCTCGGATATGTGTGAGTTGGTTGCTAAAGAGTAGAAATTTGGGTGCAATGGATACTGAAGTTACTATAAGCCTAGGTAGATAATTGTTAAATGTAACCTATAAATAAATCGACGTAGAATCTTATACTTAAACAATCTCTTATATTAATTAGATTTTCTATATTAATTAGATTTCTATATTAATTTAATCTTCAACATTAATTTGATTTCCTATTGATTTGGTCCTCTATATTATTATATTTTATGTTAATTGAGTTTTTTATATTAATTAAATTTCTTAATTAATAGATTATAAGTTTTCATAGTCACACTATAAATTGAAAAATATATTGCTATTTAAAGTGTGATGAAATTCATGAGCAATATATTTCGAAAGAGAGAGAATCAAATAATTATAGTTTTTGTGAGATACGTGAAATGAGAGATAAACACCGAAGATATGTTTTTGTAAAATATTAATTGAGTCTGTGTGTTTGAGAATCTTTCTGTATCCTAATTATAATTAAAAACAGTGTTTGTTCCCCGTTGATGTATGATTATTTCCACAACCTTAACCACGTTAAATTTATCTTGTGTACTTGGTTTTATTTATTCTCTTTTTGGTTTGATGTCTGTCTCGAGCATGGTCAATTGTTTTCTCTGAAGGTTCGTTAAACATGGTCAATTGTTTTCTCTGAAGGTTTGTTAATCGATAAATTGGTTCTTATCTCGATAGATAATGATTTTTCCGAACGCTTTCACAATTTAAATCCCTTCAAAAATATTTTAAAACATGCTCCCATTTTCTATAAAGTTTTTTGTTTTAAAATTTGATTCTCGAGGTATAAAAAACATAAGGAAAATATTTCAATATAAAAACCTAAAACCGTATCCAATTTTCCATTAATATAAACATTCACTAGTCTAAGATTATAAAATAAGCATTCAAAAATTTAATTTAAAATGAGATTTACAAAATTTAACTTCAGATGTTGGTCACATGCGTATTAAATAATCATTTGTTAAGAACTCCTTTTTAAATATAGTGTTTTTAATAAATTTAACAATTATACAACGAATGTTTAGTAATCAATACTCATATAATATTTTTCTTAAAATGATTGTTCATTACAATTCATATACCGACAATTATTACTCGTTATCATTAAATTACTTACAATACTTCGTTAAAAATATCTTTACTACTAAAAATATATAGATAAATATTTTAAAATTTGAAAGTACCTCGACCATATATCTTTCAAATAATGGTTATAACGTGACCTATCCTAAAATTAAATTTCATCAAAGAAAACATTTATATGCAATTTGAAAATTTTCAGGTTTATATCAACGATAAAACTTTGTCATTTTATAATTTTAACTATCACGCTTTATGAAACCAAAACTTGCATTATTTTTTTAGTTTTACCCATTTATACCCTAATATTCTTTATTTTTTTCAAATTACTTATAACCAAAACACTTTATTCTTTAGTAATTGTTTTTACTACTTCCAACTTCATTATACTACGCCAAGTTTTAAAGGTTTATAATATTTTTTCCGTCAGTGCAACATCTAAAAATATCCTTCAATATTACATCACCATATTTTCTGATGCCAAAGATGAAGAATAACACTCTTTAACTATCCACTGACTTCCTCTGGTTATTCTAACTCTTCCATTAGCCACATACTTAATACGCTAGTGATAAGACAATCCACTGCTTCCATATTATGTAACCAATGTTGTTATAAAATAGAATTATAACAAGTTGGAGCATTAACAATCATAAACATCGTATTCACAACTTTTTCATTTCTCTTTTTCCGACGTATATTTTAAAATTCAGCTATCCAACACAATTAGTTGTCCGACTAGTAAAACTGAATAAATTTCTATTAGTCCTTTTAAATAGAAAAATACCTATCATTTAACCATAACTTGCTTTCAAAAATACATTAGCTGAACTTCCAGTATCAACTATTACCGTCCTTATTATTATTCCAGCTATCACAAGGTTACTTCTAAAGTATCTTCATGAGGCACTATAAGACCCCACAAGTCATCATTAGTAAAAGCGAAAGTCAGGTTCTTATGTAAATTTTGAAATGATTAATCAACTGAAAGAATTTTCAAGTCCTTTCTATATATTTTCTTGATGCTTTAAACATTTTTGACGATGTATCCCCTTTAAAAATAGTGCATAGTTCATGTCAATTTTCTTTCTTTTGTCTCATTGGGATTTCTTTATTTGTATTTTTTTTCTCCTTCATTTCCTTCGATGAATTCGACCAATACTCCATTACTAATCAATCTTTGAAATTAATTATGTAACTGAAAACAATCTTTAGTAGAATTCTCATGATCATTGTGATATGCACTATAATACCCACGACTTCTTTCATTGACTAGTTTAACCATGACTCTAGGAGTTCAGTAATTTATTTAATGTATTTTCTTATCATATACTATTTCCATATGTATGTTCAATTGAGTAAATTGTCGGATTGGGTTATCGTAATAAGAATAACACGATCTATTCATTGGATCTCTTATAACTTCCAAATTTCTTTTCTTTTCCAGAGAATATCCCATCCTTTCCGTCAGCTTAATTTGCACATGTCCTTATTTGTATGTATCTTCTAACTTAATATACATTTCTGTTCTTGCCAAAACTTCTCCCATACATCATGTAGAAAACTTTATAAAATCTTCAAACCGACTGCTATAACAAGGTAAACACCGTTAAAACTATATTGTCATTACAACCTTCTAATGTTGTCATTGTTATATAAACTTTCGAACATAATATTATTTAGATTCTTCATATTTATGAAATAATGTCATAATATGAACCTCTTCACGTTTTAATGCTTTATGAGCAATAAATTGGTGTCGAAATGAAATCTATAATTTTCTAAAACTATCAATTGATGCCATCGAAAAATTGTTAAAACATGCCAATGCCATTCATTTGAACGTAATTGAAAAAGCCCGACATATCAAGATATCATCTTAAATTTCTAACATAATATTTTAAAATTGTTCGATGTGATGCTTTGGATCTTTCGTTTTATTGTTTTATTTTTATTTTGTAAGGATCAACTTTATTTGGTATATTCCGTTCCAAAATCCTTTGTGTTAATGGAGATATAACTAAAGTGTACAATGCTACTCTTGGTCTTATATAATTTCTTAAGTTTTATTCAAACATATTTTCCTTTTCTTTAGCCTTTTTTTTACAACGCTTTATCACTCGACTCATCAATTTCGTTCCCGTTTTTTCCTTCAGTAAAATAAGTTTTTTTTTCACAAACCAATTTATATTTATCCAATGCTTCAACTAAATTCTCATTATCTATTCCAACAAATTTCTTAGTATTGAGTTACAAATTTTTAGTCATCAACTCAAATTGATCTTGACTTTATTCATTTTGCTTATTTTGTAAGACATTCAATTTACATTATTTTATTATGAACTCATTTAATTGCAACTACAAGGCATATAATAAATAATTTGACTTATTATCTTTAATTGTCAACGATGAATGCTGAACAATTTGTGTATTCGTTGTTATACCTAACAATGTTAGATTTGGAATTTCATTTCTTGATGTTTCTTGGATAAAAGTTCTATCTTGACTTGGATTTCTCGCTCCTCATTCTTATAATATTATTATCGGAGTTCTTTACAGAAAGTTGTTCCCACAAGCTGATAGAGAGAATATACTGTTGGAGATCTATATATAATTCTTTCAATTAATCCTCGATATACTCTTGAGTAAGTCATCACCATTTCGAAAGGAAACTAAGCATTTTGAATAAAAAAAATTCACACACGATGACAAAAATGATGAGGGAGTTTCATTGCTTAAGAGAACGTCAAAGAGAGAAGGTTAAAAAATGATCAAGAGTAATTTTCTTAGTCAATGGATCAACCTGTGTTACAATGATTGAACCCACTATTTATGATAATTTATATCTTTGAATTATACGGATGTATAATATGTAAAATATAAGACACATGCCAATCATCCACTACTTAGAGAGGGTCAGGGCAGCCACACTTTTCCGTGCTCATAGGTTGACTCCCTTATGCATCCTAACTAAGGTCTCACAAACACGTACTTCTTTTATGCATCCTGCTGCCTTTATAAAAAATTATTTAATAACAAATACGAAATTATCTCTTAACCATTATGAGTATTTTGGTAATAAATAACATATTTTATGAATGTCAATATTCCTAAGCTCTTTTCATCTTCAATTGGATGACGTTTGGCATCAGTTTTTTTTTTTTCAATATGAACTTTTCCAACGCATTTGCTTATATTCATTATTTTGTGACCGTTTTGCCTATCTTCATTATTTTATCAGCATTTTCCCTATCTTCATTACTTATGTATTTTTTACGATACTTCTGTCTAAGAATTTTAATGATCCCTTGATTCATATTCCTTTACCTTCTCGATGCTTTATATTTTTTCCCAATATTATTCGTTTTTAGAAATTAATATTACCAACGTCCAATGTTAATTTTGGAACTTTACCTTATAATGGGAATCTTTACCGTTCCAATATTAGGAGATTATGCTTGAGCGACATATATCCTTATCATTTCGACTTTCATCTTTGAAAATAATTCATTTTTCAAATTTTTCTCTGCGACAATTTTCTCTTGTAACTCTGCTACCCCATTCTTTTTAGCTTCAACTTCAGCATCCAACATAACCTTCATTTTTGAACTATTTTTGATGTGGTTTATTTCTGTATGAGGGTAATTTCGTAAAGTGTTTTGGATGTTTTGTGGTGCTTAATATTTAGAGTATGGAGTAGTGAGATAATTAAGTTGTGTGCTAGTAACAAATTCTGATTACCCTCATTAATGAAAGTGGTTGGGGTATTTATACTTAATTAATGGACTTATTGGGTCCGATCATGAAGTTGGGTCAAGTTTCAGGACCCATTAGTAATCTGGTTTGAAGTGACCAGTAACTAGCTTAGTCAACATTTATTACATTTTTCCTGTTCGGAGTTTTATAATGGTGGTAATGGTATAAACTTCCCTTCGGTTTAAGTCAAGACTCAGTAGCTAAAGAATCTGATCTCATCAATAACCTCTTTAAATCTTGCAAAGAATGTTTGGAAGAGCTAACTCTTAAAAACAATACCAACATTTTGCGATCTGTTGTTTCGTCCGAATTGCAAAAGTGTCCTTTAAAAGTGAATTTGTTCAAATTTTGGTGGAACTTATTTCACCTCTTAAAATTCTAAGAGTTTTCTTGCGTTCGTGGGACAGTGTTATGTTCTGGTTTGACCTCTCAACCATTTTTCTCCTAGATTCTCGTACCAACTAGGCTAGAAAGTTACCTAGGCTTTAACTCCCATACCTTGCAACCTTTAATCATTACCCAAATCGATTTACCTTCTCCTAGGTAACTGCCATTTTCATTGGTGTATATAAATATTCTTACTATTTCATTGTCATCATAAAATACAAACATTCCTAGTGAGAGAAAGCTTACTTCCTTTTCAAATTCGTGCTTGGATCATATATGCCCACTGCCAGAATCACCTTAGTAAAAGGAGGTTTGTTGAACTTATATGAGTTAAAGAGAGCAAGAAAAGTCGCAAGAGACGAACGCATTTCTGCTAGTCTTCCAGTTTCTCCTCGTGAAAAAAACAATCAAACAAGAAAATACAGACCAGGGTTCATCATCTTCAAAAACATCCAAGGTCATAAAATTGCCCTTTGTCTCAAGCCTTTCACCCCTTCAATCAGGATCCTCTATTCAGGAGTCTCAAGACCCCCTCCCTCAGGAGAAAGTTGTATCTAGCATTAGGAAACCCCACGCCAAGTCATACGTCAATCCAAGTCAAAATCCACCCTTACTTCTTCAAATCCCTCCAGTTCGGAGGCTATAAAACCTGTCCCAAAGGCTAAACCATCTGGGCAACGGAAGATATAACTGCAAATCGAAAGGGCAAGACCATGGTGGGTATGACTCATCCGAATGCACTTCCGGAGAGTCTAGAAGGTAGAGTGGGGCCAAGCTTCAATAAGGTCAGCGTGAAGTATTTGTTGTCCCTTCAAAACATAGCTTACGTATACACCCACACTGCTGAGCTGGATCGACTTCGTACTAAGTGGGGAGTTCCAGAGTCTGTGAAAGTAAGAATTCCGGTCACCCCAGAAACCCTGATGGACTACAAGCCTAATGAACTGGTGGTTTATACAGAAATGCTAAATTGGAGACTCTGGTTTCCTTTGGATCCGGAAATAGTTAGATACTTTCATCTGACCAAGCTATGTCCTAGCGAACTGAGCCTCAATGTTTGGTATAATCTACTAGCCTGCATCACGGCATCCAAGTTATCTAAAATTACACTACCAATAGAACAATTTGCTGCTGTGGAAACTTGTGTAAAAATCATCAAATCCCCTTCTATCAATACAACATGGGGAATGACTATAAGGTAGTGAACGATCTCATGGATTCTGAAAATCCATGGAGGATGCAGTTCTTATTCATCAGTGGGGCTTGGGAAAATGGCAAGAAGATCAAGGTTGACTCAAACCCAAGCCAACTGACGAGTCGGTGGAAGAGCATTGGTGAGTTTCTCTTATTGCTTCTTTAATCTTTTAAGCATTAAGGTTTTAATCCGAACTGATTCATACTTCTTCCCAATATTTCCGAAGGAGTTTCACACTATGTGGAGGCAATACAGGATACTTGTGCCAAGCTGAACGCTTGGGCCTTAGAGAAGTGGGGCAACGCTTTTCACAACTGCTTCACATCGGAGAACTACGTGAGGTCCCATCTGTGGAACACCACAGGGAGAAGAGACCTATTTTGGGAAGAGCTAACCACCCCCCTCCTGCACATGTCTTCCTAAGTAGGACAAAGGAAAAATATGCCAAACTTAACCTGCCGTCCACGGCCAAAACCCTCAGTCATTTGAACAAGATGATAAACAAGAAAAAGAGGAAGGCTACAACGGACCCACCTCAAACAACCACAGAAGAGACTGGTTCAGAGAACCAAAGAGATATTAACGCTGCTTTACTGGAAGTAGTAGAAGTCATTGTGAAGGAAGCTGGTGGGTCAGACATTCCACCGAATATTTCGAAGAAGGAAAAAAAACGTAAGGCTAGCAATGATAAAAAGGCTGCCAAAAAGAAGAAAGTTACTATGGGAGCAGAGATAATCCTTCGTCCTCCTGAAGTCCCCCTTCCAGCTCCGACTGATCCTACCTTGCAGGAGGAAATTCGAACCAATCTCCATTCCGAACAGGTTACTGGTGATGGTAACGAAGAGGTAGACCTTGATGTTTTTCAAAATATCAACATCTATTTTAATGACTTAGAAAAAGATGACTTCACGAGGACTCACCGTCCTCCTAGTTCTTCCAACGTTGTGACTTACAACGACGAGAATTACGCAATATCTGGTGAACAAGATACCTTGAACCATGCCCTCTTAGGTTATATTTGACCAGTGCTCAATCTAGAGAGACATGTAGATGATCAAACTGTTACCATCAACACCCTGACTACATAGAAGCAAAACTTGTCAAACGGTCTTCTCAACGCTCAATAGAGCATAAAATTATTGAAGAATGAAAAAGATGATTTAGCTGCCAAACTGCTTAAGTCAGAAACGGCCAGCAAAGAGCTTCAAACCAAGTACTCCGACCTGAAGACTTCTTATTCAAATGATATCACAACGTTTTAAGGAGCAACTACAAACTAAGGACAATACTATCCAGACTTTGTCCGATGACAAAGCTAAGTTGGAGAACACTGTCCAAGAGAAGACCAAAAAGAAAGATGGCTTGGAACGCCAACTAGCTCAAGCCATAGCTGCAGGGATAGAGAAGTATGCTAATGGAATAGTGGATTCTCTGGAGAAGAGGGATGATGGAATCAAGTCTGAATGGTCTTACTGTTTCATGAGACATTTCCTAAGAGGACCCTTGGTCCTTTGTAGAGATATGTTGATTATGAGGATCTCCATTTCCATACGATGGCTGATGGGGACAAACGCAACTACTCCAGTGGAATAGACTCCGATTATGATGAAAAAGTGGGTGATAGTTCAAGTGCTAAACTCAAAAGTCCCATTCAAAGATGGTGGTGAAGAAAAATCCAAAGGAAACAAGCCCTAAGGTTATATTATGCATTTTTTGTTTTGAAAGACTAAAGTCCTTGGATGGCCAAGGCATTCTGTTGCAATGTTTGTTTAACCTCTATGCTATAAAACTTTAAAGTCCTTGAACAACCAAGACATTTTTTGTGTATCAGAGATTGGTTGTAGTACGATCAGATTCTAATTATCATATTCCCCTTTGTTTAATTTTTTTGACTCTTTTATGGTTAATGTTTAAATAGCCATTAATATTTCAGATGTGTTGAACAAGCATACCCAACATCTTCGACAACATGTGTTTAATGAATGTGATTAAGTGCTTAATATATCCGATCAACTCAACAATACCTGAGAGTCGGGGTGTTGAATAAGTGTTTAATATCCGAATTGGAACAAAATTGCACCAAACTTTTGAAGAAGGCATCATATAACCTCCCCGTGCCACGAGGGTACAAAATAGTATGCCCCATAATATTTACATTGATGTTTAAAAAGTAAATATTTACAAAAGAGTTTTATTCTAAGTATAACCTGAGATGCTCAACGTTCTATGGGTGCTTTAAAGCCCTCCCTTCTTTTTCTTGGAGCATGTATGTTCATGGTTTAATCTTTTAACAGATTACATAAGGGTCTTCCCAGTTCGGAGCTAGCTTACCGAACTGCTTTTCCTTGGTGTACAAAAAGAATTTTCTTAAAACTTTGTCTCTTGTTCAAAAATCCCTTCTTTTAAATTTGGAAGCAAATCTGCACCTCATCAAGCCATGGTAATGCACTATTCTCAGATGTTCTTTAACTTTCTTTTCTATCAAGTCCTACTGATTCCTACTACTACATCATTAGCTTGTTCGAAATATTTTTGGGATCTGTGAGATGGTAAAGTAGTTTCTATAGGAGTAATTGCATCTATCCCATATGCCAAAGCAAAATGATATTCTTGTGTAGCAGCCCAATGAGTGGTTTGATAGGCTCATAACAGTTCTTGTAAATAACTTGGCCACTTTCCTGCAGCTCCTTCCAAATTATTCTTTAATCCTGATAAGATAATTCTACATCCACCGGACGCCATAGGAAGATGCCCAACTAGATCCATACCTCATTTGGAAAAGGGCATTGGTTCAGATATGGACTCCATAGGAACTGCTGGCACATGAATTTCATTCCCATATTTTTGACAAGGATTACACTTTTTCACCATCTCTTTAGCATATGCCGTTATGATAGGCCAATAGTATCCTGCTAATCAGGCCCTTCTATTTAAGGCCATATAGCCACAATGTGCAAAACCTTCTCCATCATGTAGCTTAGACAATACAACTTGGGATTCTTCAAATGCTAAACAACGTAGGAGAGGTCTGCTGAAAGATTTTTTTTGTAAAGAACCTCTCTTAGTATCAAGAAACCACGAGCTCTGTACTTGATATTTCTTGCCAGTGCTTTATCCGGAGGAAATATCCCATTAGAGATGTATTGGAGAAGAGTATATCTCCAATCTTTAGGTTGTATAACAAGTATACTCATATTTTCCTCACTCTTTTTTTCCTGATCTGTCTGTACATATGGACATTCTTGTACAAGAATCCATGTGTAGGATTCAGAATAGGCTATAGTTGCCAAAGAGTCTGCCAGAGTGTTTTCCGATCTAGGAATGTGCTCATTGGTAAATATTTTTAAAGTTTACAGAAACTTCTTTCAACATAAGCAAGTATTTTTAATCAACTGTTCTTTCTTTGCTTTAAATTTCCCCTAAGCATAGTGAATAAGAAATTAAAAATCACTCATTAACCGGACTCTCTTAGCCTCACATAGGAGAGCCAGATTAAAACCAAGTATGACTGTTCGTATTCAGACTCATTATTAGAAGCTCTGAACCTAAAATATATAGCCTGATACATCTTGTCACCATATGGAGAAGTTAGAAAAATTCCAGCTCCACAACCCATAGTACTTGATCCACCATCAATTCGAACTATCCATTATTTTTTAGATCTACTTTCTGATTCCTGTCCAGAGTATCTATCAGCATGAAATTATATCAAGAAGTCAGCCACTGACTGGGCTTTAGTCGCTGTTCAAGGGGCAAAGTCAATATCATAATCACCCAGCTTTACTGACCACTTGGTCATTCTGCTTGATATATCAGCTTTATGAAGAACGTTTTTAAGTGAAAAGACGTTTGAAAAACAATGAAATGAGCTTGGAAGTATGGTCTCATTTTTCTCGCTGCAATTACTAAGGTTAATGCCAATTTTTCCAATTTCAAATATCTTCTTTCAGCATCCAACAAGCTTTTACTGATGTAATACACCGGACGAGGGTAATTATCCACCTCTCTCACTAGCACAACACTTATTGCATATTTTGATGCAGCTAGATACACATTGAGAGTTTCCTCCCGAATATGTTGGAAAAGAGTTTCAGGTGAGGATAAATGCTTCTTTATTTCAATAAAATCTTGGTCACACTGTGGAGACCATTTGAGCATTCCTTAATACTTGGAAGAATGGAGTGCACTTGTCTGATGATCTTGAGATAAACATATTCAACGCAACCAATCGTCCTGTCAACCTTTGAACTTCTTTAATACTCCGAGGAAGGTCCATAGCTAGTAAGGTATTAAGTTGATCCGGATCATGCTGAATTCCATTTTCACTTATTATGTACCCCAAGAAATTTCTAGATCGGACCTCAAATACACACTTCTCAGGGTTCAATTTTAAATTTACAGCTTATAAATTGGAGAATGTCTCTTGAAGGTCAGATATATGTGAATCCTCCTCCAAGATTTTAACCATCATATCATCTAACCTCTATGTTTCTGCTGATATGATTAACACAATATTTATTCACTAACCTCTGATAAGTAGCCCCAACATTTTTCAATCCGAACGACATCACCTTGTAACGAAGAAGACATCTGTGTGTGATGAAAATAATGTGATCTTGATCCTTCAGATCTACTTGTATCCGGTTGTACCCTGAGAAGGCATTCATAAAGGATAATAACATGTTTCCAGAGGTAGAATCCACTAACTGATCTAGCCGAGGAACATGATAAAGATCCTTAGGGCAAGCCCTATCAAGGTCAGTGAAATCAATGCACATACTTCACTTTCCATTCTTTGTATGGACTAAAATAGGGTTGGCAGTCCATAAGGGGTACCGAGATTCTTTAATGTGACCCATCTTGGTTAAACGATCAACTTATTGAAAAATCACACATGTTTTTTCCTTAGAAAAAACCTCATATTCTGTACAACTAATGCAACATCACTTCAGATTGACAATGTGTGAGAGATAATATCTGCTGGCACTCCAGTAACATTATTGTTGCACCATGCAAAAACATGTTGATTATTCATTAAAAAGGATAATAAACGATGCTTCAGTTCCGTTGCTAGCTTGGAACCAATCTTAACAGTCATGCCCTCTAAAAGGGAGTGAGTTTCAACCTCCTCAATCGGTATTATAACACTAAGAGCATCCCTGGGATCATCAATTTCATTTTCCTCAGCAGAAGGCTCCAGTAGCTGCTAATCTTTGTTAATTCTGACTGCCCCTAGAGTTTTAGGGGCAATGGCGGTTGCATAACATTATCTGGCTATCTTTTGTCTGCTTCGGACAACACCTACTTATCCCTGGACAACATAATTTAAACATTGGTGGACTGTAGAGGCCACAACATGCATTCTTAGAGCCAAGACCTCCCAAATATTGCATTGTATGATGCTGGGCAATCCACCACAACAAACAGTAATCTTACCATCTTTTTAAAGGGTCCCTTTCCCAACAACACTTCATATTTGAACTCCCCGATAATATAATCCTTGTTTTCCCTTGCACCTTCTACCTCAGAAGGTGGAACACTCTGCCTATTCGGATCCATCCGAACAACGTTTCTTGCTTGTTTTGAATTGTGAGATTCAAGCACTGTCGTGCTCCTACCGTGGTAGCCAATTTGGTGTGGTTTATTTCTGTCTGAGGGTAATTTTGTAAAGTGTTTTAGATGTTTGTGGTGTTTAGTATTTAGAGTAGGGAGTAGTGAGATAATTAAGATGTGTGCTAGTAATAAATTCTGATTACCCTCATTAATGAAGTGGTTGGGGTATTTATACTTAATTCTAACCCATGGGCTTATTGGGTCGGATCATGAAGTCGGGTCAAGTTTAATGAGTCATTAGTAATCTGGTTTGAAGTGACCAACAACTAGCTTAGTCAATATTTATTACATTTATCCTGTTCGGAGTTTTATAATAGTGGTCATGGTCCGAACTGTCCTTCGGTTTAAGTCAAGACTCAGTAGCTAAAGAATCCGATCTCATCAATCTGCAATAGACCTAACAATATTTTCCAACAACGAAAGATGATATAAAGATAGTGGTCTAATTACAGCCCGGTGAAGAACATAAAATACTTTTAAAATACTTTACATAATCAACATACTTTAGCTAACTATATAATATTTACAAATTATATAAAGATAATATTAAACAAATATTACCTCAAATCCCAAGTTTATTTATCTCTTGGTTAGATCAAGAGTAGACGAAAAGAACATGCATATTTATTTTATTCGTTAGGATTATGAAATAATTAAGCATTCTAAGGACTTGCTCTAGAAAAGAGTTTGAAGCCATAATATCTGTTAAAAATTTAGCCAAAATAATATTAGCTCCACTAGCTCAGCAAACACACCAGAATGGTTGACAACAATATAAGGTATTTCTTCCAATATTAAAGCAGGATTTTCTGGAGAGACCTTAATAATTTCCATAATATCACCATTGTATAAGGAGAAAAACCCACCGTATGCAACTTTATGTTCTTTGAAAAAAACATATACGTCATTAGTACCATCACTGGCCTACAAATAATTTCATTCTCATCATAATAATTTCCAACTATGGAAGTATCAACACCCAAAAGTGGTTCAGTTTTTATCATTGGCTCCTTGACCACAATCGATATATCATTAGGTGAAGAATATCAAATGTCTACTCAACAGTAGAAGAGTTCTCCAGTGTCCCATTGTTGTGCTTCCTTACGTATCTCTGGTTTCTCAAGAAATTTGGGTCCAATCCACTAGTTGAAGTGTATTTATTCCTCTTAGGTTTGTTGATTCCATTACAGTGTTCTTTGTGGTACTGGTTGTAAGTGGTGTGAAGAAGATGTATGAAGAAGTTTGAAATTTTTAAGGTAACTTGCGAAGTTCTTCACAAAGAAACACAACTTGCGGATTTCTTTACAAAGGCTCTGTCACTATCTCAGTTTCGTTTTTTTTTACAAACTCTCAATGCGTCTGTTATATTGTGAGTTTGAGAGAGTGTGTTAGAGATATTAGATCTAAGCCCATTAGCTCATATATTTTATCTATAAATAAGAGCATATACTCTTTGTAATCTGTACACTTTCTAAATAATAAAATCATAGTCTTTTTTTATCTTTTTATTCAAATGTCATCATAACCTTTAATTTCGTTTAATCTAACAATGCATTTGAGCTAATATACACATGCTTTGACTGTTTGTGAATGCTAAAACAAGTGCTTCAACATATCCTTTTAATGAGTCCTTCAAATTAAAACATATTTTCAAGAAAAAAAAGATAAATTTAAAATAAAATTCAGAGACCAATTCTTTTCAAATTCACTTAAACAACATTTTTTGAAGAATAAAGCTCTCAACAAATCAAATAGTAGAAATCAAAATTTCTCATTTATTTCACTTGATTTTTATTAGTCATTTCTATATACTTTAAAAGGACTATGTGGATATTGTACTATATTCACAAACAATTCGAAGCAATCTGAAGCAAATTAAAGCAATCTAAAGAAAATTTGGAGTATTATTCATTCAATAAAGCGTCCAACTCTAGCTTGTACTCTTTTACCTTTGGAAAAATAAAGTATTTTTTTCTCAAGGAATGTTTCGGCCAACAAATGATTTTTAATGAGGCATGACCATGGTCAACACAAGCTAATTTGGAGACTTCTCCGAGATTTGACCGACTATAGGAATATGAACCCATCAACAAGTAATATTAATGTATTATAAGATTCTAAGTAGTCCGATTGAAATAACTGAGACATAATTTGATATATTTTGAGAAAAAGTATTCAGTTACAACCCTGCCTTTGAACCTGCAACAAGTAGAAACTTTGATTTAAAATAAGTCTTATACAGATCTATTTAGGCACAATCAACCAAAGATAAGTCATGAAAATGTAAAAAAATCTACAATAAAGAATTTCCTGAGCTATTCTTTCAAGCAAGTGACAAAGAAAAACTGAATTTTGTATCAAAACATACGTTGGTGTGCAAGTTTACTACAGGCAAACCTAATTACCGCTCTCTCAAGTCATTCTTTGATGGGTTCAGATTTAATGGTGAATTTAGTATTACCAATTTTAACTACATGCACTTATTCATAGAGTTCTCCTTAGTTGAAGACTTAAAGAAGCTTTGGATGGGTCACAGGGAACAAAACAATGAGATTATTGAAATGAGGTCCTTATTTTAACCCCAATTATAAAAATCCTATCACTCCTGTGTACATAATCTCCCTAACCTTCCAGAGTTTATGTATCAGGAAGAAACTACAAAAGAAATAGCTAAGAGTCTTGGGACACCTCTAAATATTTGGGTTCCTCCTAAAAATCGGGCTAGATTTAACTTTTGTAGGATTTGGTTTGAAGTTGATGTGTCAAAACCTATGCCAAAAAGAATCTGGATTTCATTTGGTCATGAGGGATTTTGGCAAGAGCTAGTGTATAGCAAGTACCCTAATTATTGTAAACAATGTTACCACCTTGGTCATTATGAAAAAGGTTGCAATAAAATCAAGAAACAAAGTACTTAAAAAGAGCTAAAGGTACCTGAAATTAAAACTTCTGAGAAATTAAATGACTCTGAATCTTTGATTAATTCTGGTCAAATATTAAATCATGTTGTGGTTAATGCTGACAAACACCTGTTAAATGGAAACAATCCTGAGAATAGAAAAGCTGAAAGTAGTGAAGCTCAAGATGAGAACAATGATAATAAACAGAACACTACGATTGTTGAAAATCAGATACCTTTAGGTGCTGATGAGAATGAAATCATAGAGGCATTACATATGATCGATATAGGCACTCTAAAACATATCAATGGAGACTTTCTAGACACCAACAATGAAGAATTCTCAACAACTATGGAGACCACATGGAGCTTGCCAACTTAACCTGCAAAAACAACAAAGAGATTAAGAAAAAAAACAAAGAAAAATGAAGAAAATGAGAATTATAAACTCAAAAAGCTTGATCAACTTGTAACAAATGCAACACAAAAGTGTTGCTAAACAGCCTAAACCTTCCAAATGACCATTTCAATTATTAATTGGAATGTTCGAGGTTTGGGGAATGAAGATACTCTTGTGAGACTCAAATCTTTAAAGAGGTCAGTGAAACCTGATTTCTTAACTCTGTAGGAGCCTATGGTCAATAATTCTAAGCTAGAGACTATTGCTAAAAGATTGGGTTTTCAAGGTTACTGGCTCAATATAATGAACAAGGGGTTATGTGGAAAGATATATTCAAGGTGGAAATCATTTTAGATGATGATCAGTTTATCCATTTAAATGTTAATTACAAAGATCTGATGAAGAAACTTCAGGGTTTCAGTGGTCTATGCCAAATGTACTAAGGGCTTGAGAAGACTCCTACGGGATAAGTTGAAAAAATTGGATGATGGTTCAGTGGAATGGATAATATTGGGGGATTTTAACACTATTGCTAACCCTGATAAACAGCTACACTGCGCCACAAGCTGTGCCTCTAGTATGGATGACTTCAATAATTTTATATTTGATTGTAGCTTGAATGATATGCAGGTTTTTCAGGTAATAAATACACATGGACTAATGGGAGGAACTAGAGACGCCTGGATAGGTATCTATACAATGACAAATGGATGAACTACTTTGAAGCTACTAATGTGACTCATCTCACTAAGACTTGCTCAGATCACTCTCCTATGGTGGTCTCAATAAATACAAATTATCTCAAAGTTAAGTCCTCCTTCAAATTTATGAATATGTGGGTTCTACACAGTGGTTTTTATAAAGTTGTTGAGGTTAATTGGGTTGCTGATTGTTAGGGTTAACCTATTCAAAGATTTTGTTATAAATTGAAAAGGTTAAAAACTGAACTGAAGGGTTAGAATAAATATGTGTTTGGAAATATTCTCGCCTCTATTAAACAGATAGATGAGGAAATTAGTTGCAGGGAAATCAACTATCAAAACACTAAGTCTACTGAGAACAAGAATCTGCTTAAAGCTGCTAAAGAAACTGACCTATGTTTGTTGGACAAAGAAGATGATTACTTTGCTAAAAAACCTCACTCTCTTTGGATTAAAAATGGTGAAAGAAACACTGGTTTCTTTCAAAATTTGGTGAGGAAAAGAATTAAAAGGAACAGTTGTTTCAGGATTAGGGATGGAACTAATTGGTTGGAGGATCCTGAAGATATTGGGAAGTCTGCTGTGGAAAGATAATCTATCTGATCAACCTAACCCTTGGAATTCCAATACTCTATTGGAATTCATTCTCAAACTTGTAATGGAGGAAGACAATTCTATGCTAATAACTATTCCTATTGAGGCTGAAATCTATGAAACCATTAAGAAGTTAAATTCTAATTCTGCTTCAAGGCCAGATGGCTATAATGGTAATTTTATAAAAAATATTGACCAATCATTAAATGGGATCTATGTGAGGCAATAACTGAAGTCTTCAAAGATAGTTCTATTCCTAAAAGGGTGTTTGCCACAATGATTTTCCTAATTCCCAAACACTCTTCTCCAAAAACTTGGAAAGAGTTTATGCCTATAAGCCTCACTACATTTTTAACAGAATTGTAGCTAAAATAATCAATAAAAGGCTTTCAAAAATACTCCATAATCTAATTTCAGAAGAACAATGAGCTTTTGTGTCTAGCAGATCTATACATGACAATATAATGGTGGCTTAAGAACTCATATTTGACATCAACAATAAAACAAAGGTAGGAAATATAGTCCTTACAGTTGATATGGACAAGGCCTTTGACATCCTTGACCATACTTTTCTACTCAGTGCTATGGCAGGCTTTGGGTTCAGCAATGAGTTCCTCAAGATAATTGAGAAATGTGTGGATAATTATCATTTTCTTGTTCTAGTAAATGGTGTGGCCATGGGTTTCTTTAAATCCAATAAAGGATTAAAGTATGGTTTACCCACTGTCACCCAACCTGTTTATTTTGGCTGAAGAGTATCTGTTAAGAGGTCTTAAGCATCTTTCGACTGAGTATCCTAATATAAGATTAAAAAAAATGAAGGATCTATGACTATACCTTGTTTGGGTTTTGCAGATGACCTTCTTATCTTCTGCAATGAGTCCTTTGCTTCCGTCTCCAAAATTCTAAAGCTGCTGCAACACTATGAAGAAAAATTGGGTCAGATGATGAACAAAAGTAAATCTAAGTTAATGACATCCAACAAAATTCTACCTCAGAGAGTTAGTCAGTTGGAGCTTCTTTTGGGTTTTAAGAGCACTTCTCTGCCTGTTAAATACATGGGAACCACAATAAGCAACAATAACAGAGTTAGCAACTATGAAGATTTGATCATGAAAATCAGGAATATGGTTTCTGAATGGGACCACACAATTCTATTCTATAGGGGAAAGATAAACCTAGTTCAATCTTTTCTCTTAGCCTATCTTATATATAACATCCAACATATAATCATTCCTAAAAAAGTTTCCAAAAGAATTGAAACAATCTATAACAAATTCTTATGGGGCAATAAGGAAGATAAAGCTACAATCAACTGGACCCAGTGGTCCAAATTGTACAAATCCTATGAAGGTGGTTTGGGGTTCAGAAGAATCAAATATTGGGAGGAATTGTTCTCTTACAAGCTGTGGTATTCCTTTGGGAAACATGACTCTCTCTAGGCAAGGCTAATGTTCAATATCTACTATTTTAACTTACACCCCATAATTGCTGATAAACAACCCAAATGTTCAAAAACCTGCCTTAGACTTTGGGGAATCAAAGACAAAGCTGAAGGTTCATTATTTGGCAGGCCAAAGCTGGTAAAATGGATTTTTTCATCGACAAATGGTGCTCTTCTGAACCATTTGTCAATATTGTTGCAATGGATAACAGATCAGGTATTGCTAGACTCAAGGTTAAAGATCTATAGGTAAATGGAGGTTGGGACTTAGCTAGAATTGAGAATATTGTGAATCCATCAAATATTTATAATATTCTTAAGATCTCTTTAAACAATAATGATAAAGACTCTGTTCACTCGTTTGTAAGTCTAGCTGGGACCTTTAATTCAATTCTACATAGAATACTATCAGCATTAAAAGGAACAAGTCTGAACTTTATAAAAGACCCGGAACATCACTATTCCTCGCATATTCTCCTTCATTTTTTGGAGAGTCCTCTTGAAGTTAATACCTATGGATTCAGTAATGCAAACAAAACAAATTTAATTAGTATCTCGTTGTCAGCACTGTGAAAATTGTGAAGATATTAAACATGTATTTGTCAGTTGCCAGAAAGCTTGGAAAATATGGAGCTACTTTGCTGCCATATTCAGGATTCAAATTTTTAGAACCATGACCCCTGCTCACTCAAAAGGAAGTGCATATTAGGCCAATCCTTCCATCTATTATTATGTGGGTAATTTGGTTTGGAAGAAATATGAAGAGGAATGAAAACAAGGAATACAACTCGATGGATCTAATTAACTATGTCATTCACATATTGACTGACATAGACAATGATGATGCTATTGGCCCTTTAATTGGATGTTTGAATCAGTTCAAGAAGCCTCTGATTCCTATTGCTCTTAGTCGAAAAATCCTAAAGTTGGAAGGTTCAAACTAAACTCTGATGGGGCTTGTAACACTTCAGGCGAATCAAGCGGGTGAGGAATACTAAGAGAAAGTAATGGTAAGATTGTCTTTGGGTATGGCCGACTGTATGGAAAAAGGCTACATATTGTAGCAGAGCTTAGAGCTATCCTGGATGGTCTGGACCTTTGTTTCAAAAATGACATCTCTGAATTGGATATAGAGACTGTTCTCTTATTATTACAAAATTATTTCTGAAAGGGAGGTCTCCATGGTTTCTTAAGGGAATTGTTAACTGCTGTGTAAACTGCTCTATTCAGACATGAATTTGAAACATGTCTTTAGAGAGCAGAATGAAGCAGCTAAATGAATTGCTAAAACCACTCTGAAAAACAGAAAAGAGGTGGATTTCAATCATCTTGAAGCTCCAGCAAAGCTAAAAGCCATTGCCTTCCTTGAAGAAATTGGGGTTGGGTATCTTCGGTTTGATACCAACCATTAAATCTGATTATAAGTTGAAGAGACCCACCTTTAGTTATTCTCAGCATCGATCCAATTTGCTCTTCTGGATTTCTACAATTAGGGTTTCGTGTGGTTTTTTGAATCGAAGGGTTTTGATTTTGAAGAATTGGTTTTTGGTAGCTTTTTGGAAGCTGTTTTGTTTCAGCATTGCAGGTTGGACTAGTTTTGGTCTGTTGAAAAGAGAAAACGCGAGATTGAAGACGAAAAGAGGTTGTGGAAGTTTGGATCAGAGTCTCTTTTGTTAAAGATAAAGTTTTTTTTCTCAACGAATGTATAAATTCCTAAACGATGTCGTTTCAATCGGAACTAAATAAATCAAGTTTGATTGGAAAAAAAATAATTTTATTATTTAATATTTTGTGGTGGTTTAGTGTCTAAAGATAATCTTATCTATGCTGTACTTGAATCCAACTGGAAACAAATTTGTAATAAATAATGGGCCCGATTTCAAAATTTCGGGTACTAGCGGAGCCCAATAGCCTGACCAGGACCTGGTCCGTGACAATTCGTTACACTAGGAAAAATCATTTTTAATCAAACTGATTGAAAATTTCATAAGAAACCACAGCCGTTGGATGAAGTACATCCATGTCTGGCTCTGCCTTGATTAGCAAGAAGCACAGTGGATAAGTACTTTAGCTTACTTCTATTTATAATCACTTAAATATTCAAATACAAAGTCTACACTTTTATCTTCAATAGCCGAACCACGAGCTTCTTGATTATTCCGATCATTTTTCTTTTGGATTTCGTTCTTCACAAGGTTTGTCCCGAAATATACTAAGAAAGTTCATTGATTTTCCGATATAATCTCTCTTTGATTCTTGTTGTCGTATACTTTACTGTCTCTGGCTCTCTTTTAATCGATTATTCAAGGTTGTTCTTTTACGTTAATTCAGAATTCATTTGAGTTTCTGTTCTTGTTTTGTTGATGGGTTTTGATTTGATGACGATAATTTGGGTCTATGTGGGTTTTGTGCTAGTTTTGCTTGACGATGAGTCTTTTAGGTTGTGTGTAGTGTAATTTTGGATGTGTTGGCTCTCAGTTAGTGTTTTGATTGAATGATTCTTGGATTACGATATGATTTTGGTGATTATAATTTGAAAAGGTATTAAGTCTACGTTGTGTATTGATCGTTTTCAGTGTTTGTTGTCAGGTAGAATGGCAAAGAGTTCTTTCAAGCAAGAGCATGATCTTGGTATGTAGTGCATCTGAATTGCTATATTAGTGTTCTAGTCTAGTGATAATTCAAGAGTCGATGTTGTTGAATTAGTTTTGTTCATTCATTTTTAGAGAAGAGAAGGGCTGAGGCTGCGCGAATTAGAGAGAAATACTCGGACAGGATTCCGGTAAGAATTCGACTTTAGTCTTATCTGATTAATACAAGTTTTGGTATGTGTGTGCACTGTGCTTTTGATGTTCACTTCTTATGCTTAGATGTGTGCTTTATTAAGCAACTGGATTCGATTGTATTTGTTGTTCGGAACTATGGGTACTTAAGCTGTGTTTTGTTCTCTGTATTCATTTTCAGTAGTATGATTAGATGTGTGCTTTATTAAGCAATTGGATTGGATTGTATATGCTCTTGGAACTATGGTTACTTAAGCTGCCTTTGATTTCCTGTGTTTCTAAATTTGAATATATACTTTAAGGACATGTTTACACCAGAATATTAGTAGATGTACTAAAGTTAGATACTTTGTTTTCAAATTGTCTTGTGTATCACTTGTTTTACAGGACTTGTTTGTCAGACTCGATTGCAAAAGTTGTTTTACTACTACTCTTTCAGTGATTTTCGGTAAAAAGCTGAGATGCTCTTGATTTATCTGTATTATCACAGGTGATTGTGGAGAAGGCAGAGAGGAGCGACATACCCAACATTGACAAGAAAAAGTAAGCACTGGTTTAAAGTAAATATCAATGTTTCTTGATTTCACTAAAACATTGTAGTAGACATGTTGTTCGCAAATAAGCTTACCTTTTAAGAAAATTCAAATTCATATTCAATCATATGCTTTCTCTTGTTGCTTATTCTACTTTCGAGATAGGGACTTTCTATCTCAATCTCAACAACTATATTGAAAGTTAGTTCCCAATTGTCATTGGTCAAAAAACTTGTTTGATGTGAATGCTTTGTATGATCCAGCCTAGGGGTGTTTGAAAAATTTATAAACGGTACCAACCCGTTAAAACCAACCAACCCAAACCTAAACCGATGCTTTTAGATTTGATTTTGGTCGGTTGGTTTTATTTTGAAACCAAACGGAAACAGTAGTTTGGGCTGAACAATATGTCGGTTTAAACCAGCCGAGCCCAAGTATGTGTATCTTCATAAGTTTTCTTATGTTAATATGATCCTAAATGAAAATTCAATAAATTAAATGTATGAATTTCCTTAATCAACTACGGTGCGTCGTTGAGTATGCCGTAAGTAAATCTGTTTTTGTTTAACTTTTTGATGATAGTCTAAATATGTTTGTTTATTAGAAAGTTGAAAATAAGTCAATACAACAATACTTATATATATATATATATATATATATATATATATATATACTTATAGATATACACACACCTGAAAGAAATAATGTAAAATTGTATCATCTAATTATACATCAGATCGTCAATCTGAAAAACCCGTCTAATCTGACTATTGCCGACATGGTTGGTTTGGTTTGAGCTGATACTAGTTAGGGTTGGTCCGATTTCAGTTTTTACAAATGCAGGTATTGTTTATATTTTTGTTTAGAACCCACATACACCCATATTCCGGTCTAACTTTCATGAACATTGTTCATGTATTTAACTCGGTCTGATGCTTGTATGTTAATCATGTTATCCGATTAAAACGACAGGTACCTTGTCCCGGCTGATTTAACGGTGGGACAGTTTGTGTACGTTATACGCAAAAGGATTAAGTTAAGTGCAGAGAAGGCCATTTTTATATTTGTAGACAATGTCCTCCCTCCTACTGGTAAAACAACATACACTAGTATTAGTTTCTTGCGATCCTGTTTATAAAGAATTATATTTATTTTGTACGATATTTTTTGGCAGGTGCAATCATGTCATCTGTGTACGAAGAAAAGAAGGATGACGATGGGTTTCTCTACGTAACATATAGTGGAGAAAACACCTTTGGGTTTAACATCTGAATGGGATACAAAGAGAGTTGCATATTTTGTAATAAAATTGTATATAAAATCTCAATACTCAAAACCAAGAAGTCCTTTGTTCAGTTTACTTTGCTGTTGATTAACCCTTATCACGGTGTAGTTAAAATTCTAAGTTTCTTTCTTATTTGAATGCTTAATTAGTATGGTAAGTTTAGGGGTGACCAAAAATGGATTACCATTTTTGGTTAAAGATGTAATACATATATTTTAGTAAAAAGATTGATACAATGATATAATGGAATATTTTTAATCTAATTTATTTTTAATTAGAAATAATTAGTATTCTACCATGAATATGTATTATCAATTTTTATTATTTTTAACCATATAAAATAATATAAATAAAAGAGTTTATGTCAAAACTATTTCTTTTTTTTCTTTTAGTAAACTTCCCGGTTAACCATGCTCTGTCAATATTTAGTCCCCGATAAAAAAAAATGTTAAGGGGATGATGATTTCTCCTAATAACAGTTGACTACTTCTTCAGAAAGTTGTATATTTCATTTATATTAACGATATCTCTAACCTTAGATAAGAAAGGATTTAAAACCCGAGGCATTTAAGATAATGTTTCAATGCCTTTTCATCTTCCTAAAAAATGTACAGGTCGAGGAGACTACCAAATTATAGGATACGACGTACCATCGAGGGTTGTGCATGAGATTGGATTGAATTACTTGAAAAACTAACATGATCATACGAAACTACCCTAAAAAAACACAACAAGAAAAACTCAATTCACCCAGATTTATGGGATGAAAGTCGTGGTATCAACATACACATTTTTCCTTCCTTCCACATTACGAGCTACGATGAAAGAACAAATGGGAGAAGTCGTAGTTCCAACATGAAAGAACAAATGGTACTTATTAGCTGATTGATGCTGAGAGATATCATCACCCCCACCATTAGAATGTAGAAAATTTAGAATTTTATGTTTTCTAAGGTTATATGCTTTAGAGTATAATATTAGCACAATGCTATTTATTACATTTTTTTAAATATTTACAAGTTGTAAGGTTTGGCTACTTTTCATATCTTTAGTACTATTGTGTACTCTTTTCCAATTCAGTGGCATATGTAGCTTTTAACAAGACACTCTATCATGAATATATTTTGATGCCATCTTATTGTTAAATAAAGAACAAAAGGAACAAACCGCTAGACGGCTAGGGTTTTTGTATTATTCAGAAGTATATAAATTAGTACAGCATATGCTTTTATTTATAATAAAAGAAAGCTAACGGGCTTGGGCTTTACATGGGCTTTATATTCTTAACACCCTCCCTCAAACTTACAATGCAACAGTAATAAGCAATGAGAGTTTGTCACAAAGAAAACGAAACCGCACTATGGACTGAGCCTTTGTGAAAATATCAGCAATCTGCATAGCTGATGGAATATACGGAAGCGAGATGGTGCCGATCTGAAGATGATGTCGAGTGAAATGACAATTTATTTCAATGTGCTTCGTCCTCTCATGAAAAACTGAATTCTTTGTTATCTGCATGGCGCTTTTGTTATCACAATGTAGGGAAGTTGGTTTAGTAACATTAACCCATATATCTGCAAGAAGCCATCGTAACCAAACAATCTCACATGTGGTGATAGCCATAGCACGATACTCAGCTTCAGTAGACGATCTAGAGACAACATCTTGTTTCTTGCTTTTCCATGATATTAATGAATCTCCAAGGAAAATACAAAAACCGGTAGTAGATTTTTGGTCATGAGGATCACTATCCCAATCAGCATCGCTATAGGCACGCAGTTCAAGTGAAGAGGTCGAGGGAAATAAAAGGCTCTGGAACTGAGTGCCACGAAGATATCTCAATATTCGAAGAACAGCTCCCCAATGAACAGATGTAGGAGCAGTAACAAACTGACTGACCACATGAACATCATAAGCTATATCTGGCCGAGTAACCGTAAGATAGACCAAGCTCCCTACAAGAGTTCGATATAGACTTGGATCTGACAAAAGAACGCCATGAGTCGGAGAATACCGAGCATTGGTTTCAAGATGAGTATCTACCGTTTTGTTATCAGAAAGTCGCGCTCGTTCGAATAAATCAGATATATATTTTTTCTGAGAGAGAATATAACCTTTTGGAGAGTGAGCCACCTCAATACCTAAAAAAATATCGTAATAGTCCCAAGTCTTTTATCGCAAAATGCTGAGCCAAATCACGTTTTAGTGCTGCAATGCCATCAATATCATCACCTGTAATGATCATATCATCTACATATAGAGATAAAATAATTCGTCCTACACTAGTACATTTGATGAACAAGGCCGAATCGTGATTACTAGCAAGGAAACCAAGTGAAGTTATAACCGTAGAGAATTTTTCAAACCAGGCACGAGGAGCTTGTTTGAGTCCATATAAGGCTTTCCTAAGTCGAGAAACTTCACCTGGTTGGTGAGCAACACCTGGATGAGGAGTCATGTAAACCTCCTCATGAAGATCACCATTCAAAAATGCATTTTTGACATCGAGTTGGAAGATTTTCCACTGGCGAACAGAAGCAACCGCAATAAGAGTATGGACAGTCGTCATTTTTGCCATTGGGGCAAATGTTTCATCATAATCCATACCATACTTCTATGAATACCCTTTTGCTACAAGACGAGCCTTATATTTTTCAACAGATCCATCAGATTTTGTTTTAATTTTAAAAACCCATCGAGAACCGATTATATGCTTACCAGATGAAGGCTTAACTATATCCCATGTATGAGTTTGGTAAAGAGCAGTGAGCTCTTCGACTATTGCATTTTTCCAACGAGGATCAGAAACAGCTTCTTTAAACGACTAAGGTTCATATAAATCATGTATTTTTGCTATGAAAGAGGCAAAAGGAGATGAGTAAGAAGAATACGCAAAATCTGGTAGTTCGGTAGACTTACTTGTACGAGTAGATCTTCTAAGGGGTGGAGCTGGTGGTTCACTAAAAGAAGAAGCTGAATCAGGACTTGATGGAGTAGAAGTAGTATCAGTTGTAGTTGATGTCTCAGGAGCTGGCACATCAATATCAATGGGCATGTCGCTATTATTTTCAAAGGGATCAATAGTCTGAAGTTTGGTACTTGTTATATTATGTGATTTCGTTGGAATCGAATAAAACGGGACATGCTCAAACTATTTGGCCTTAGTTACCTTGAGAACATTAAAACTAATCAAAATAAAATTTCATACCCCTAGATGCAATAAGAGCCATACTCATGCGTTAAGCAGATGTCAAGAACACACGTGACGATCACCACCTTTTTTCTTAAATAGACTTATACCATCTATACATATATGTGACATCTAATTTGAGTCGATGTAGGGATACCATAATTTGAGGGAAAACCTCCAGGAGACTGCTCATCTCTTATATCACAATACGCCTGAACTAGTTTTGTCGGAAAAATCTCATCCATATTCATTTGGATCTTCCTCATCACCGTCATTGCATCCCCAAAGATAACGGTTGTTCGTGCTTCTTTAGACACCATCTCTAGATTTTGGGAACCACTCATTATATGATATCTCTTATAATGAGACGCACATGCTCTAGTCTTTCTCGATATAAGACTTCAAAACTTCTGATAAGTGTCAGCACAATAAATGAACTCTTAGTAAGCTTATTTCTCAGCCACCACAAGAAAATGATAAAATAAAACATGAACGGCCCGATGCAAAAATGATTAATACTTAGTTGGAAAATCCCGACAAGAAAGATAGAAGGTTCAGATACATATGCATCAGGTTATGAAATGATAAAGCATAACTGTTTACGTTGTTTATATTATAAGAAATTAAGAAATTGTAAGAAAGACGTGAATAGTAAAGAGTTATGATGTAAAATAAAGGTAATCTCACTTCTATGGTATGTTTATAGATCAAATTAGTTTCAGTGTCGAGAAATGTTTGGTGGATTGATACGACAATAACCACTTATGTTTGTATTTCTTTATAGGGCATGATCCAAAATTAAAGCATGGATGATTAGAAAATATCTATATCTACTTCTGACGGAAACTCGTATTAGTTCAATATACATGCGATGTTTGTTCAATACTATCTAATGGATATTTCATGTATTTAAAAGACGTATTGTTACCTTCTTTCAAAAGGACTTTCAGTTTTTTCCACTGTTGGGCAAATTTGTATATTATGATCGATTTGGAAATGGTGGTTTATACCTTTATTTACATAATAAAGTTGTTGCATCTGGAAAATTAATATCGAATGACAATTTATATTTTTTAAATATTAGAAAAGATCCCAAAGAAATTATTAATGTAAATATTATCAGAAAACTAAATTATAGATCTCAAAATTTAGTGAAACTTTGGTACAAGCTATAATGTCATAATTCTCAAAATATAATTGAAAAACATTAACGAAAGGTTTATTAAGTTTGATAGATTTTTTAGACTTAAATGCTTCTATTGTATGTATAAAGGGAAAATAGACCAAAGTCCAAATATTAAATGCATACAGAGCAAAAAGGTTCTTGAACTTGATACATACAAATATTTGCGGAGCATTCCCTACAAAATCATGAAACGACCAACAATATTTTGTATCATTCATTGGATATTTTTCATATTACAAGTATCTATATCTTATTCATGAGAAATCATAGGTCATTGAAAAGTTTAAATTCTTTAAGACCGAGGTTGGAAAACATCTTCGTAAATACGTTAAGTACGTCAGTGGTGGTAAATACTATGTGAGATATGAGGGTTCAGGTGAACAACATCATGGACCATTTGAAATATTTCTAGAGAAGTGAAGGATAATGTTTTAGTATATGATGCCAGTTTTTTCTAGCTTGAACAACTATTTGTGAGATGAAATCGTACACTAAAAGATATGGTAAGAAATATGATTAGTCATTCAAAATTACCTATATAACTTTGGAGAGACCATGTCTTCATCCATAGGATTCCAAGTACCCGGATCAATCGAAAGTTAGATTCTATCAGAACTACTCATTTTCAAATAATATCCACATTGTTCACAAATATTCATTTCTTACTTCAATTTGTTTTATAATTTAATTGTAATAAAATGTGCGGCCTACTTTATAAGTAGAGTTTTGAAAAAGCAACTAGTAAAACACCGTATGTAGTTTAGATAAGGCGTGGACCTACTTTAAAACATTCATATGTTTGTGGATATCCAACTGAAGCGAATCCTTATATGGTGAATAAAAAATACTGGAATCCAAAATAATTAGTAGTTATTTCATTGGATATCTTGACTATAGTAGGGTTTTTTGTTTTATTATCCTTCCAACATGAATTTTCGTGAGACGGGAACATCAAAATTATTTGAGGAAATTGATTTTAGAAATAATAATTTAGTAACACAAATTTATTTTGAGGAATAATTTGTAGAGATTAATGAATGTTCAAATAATGATACTCTAATATCAAATGATTTGGTATTTAGACTAATCAACATTTCAAAATCGTTTGAACATATCAATACTTAAGATGATACTCAAGATAATATTAATCTTCCACCAGGGAATTGTCCAAAATGAATAAAATAAAGTGGTTCTAGTGGACGAAAATGAAGTTGTTCAGGAAAACCAAACTCTACATTCTCAAAAAATGCAAGTTCAAACTGAAGAAATTGCACCTTTACGTAAATTTACTAGATAAAAGAAGAGTGTATATCATCAGACTATATAATATATCTTCAAGAACATGAGGAAAATTACGATGCAACATAAAATGATCTATTAAGTTTATGTAAAGCCATTAAAAGTTCTGATTCTCAATTATCGATTAATGAAATAACCGATTGATTGTAAATAAATTTTAAAAACCAAACGAGATACTAAAAGTAATGTGGAAATGCATAAAGCACGACTCGTGGCTAAGTGTTTTACTCAATATGAAGGGATTTAATTTAAAAAAGACTTCTTTCTATTTTCATCGAATGATTCTTTCGAACAATCATGATATTATTTGCACATTTTGGTTTTGAGCTACATCAAATTCATATAAAGCCTGCTTTTTTAATGGATGCACTGAGAAAATGATTTACATGATGCAACTGAAAACTTTGTCTATAGTGATCCAAAATTAATGATATGCAAACTAAAGAAATCTATTTATGGGCTTAAGCAAGCGTCTCGATAATGGTATCAAAATTTCTCAAGCTTATTATCTCAATTGGTTTCGAGATAAATTTAGTGGGAAATTGTGTGTATCAAAAGTTCACTGGAAGAAAATTCTATTTTTGATGTTGTATGTTGATGACATATTATTGGCAAAAAAATGATAAGGATTTGTTGTATATAACCAAAACAAATCTTATATATAAGAAACCAATTGAGATAATAAGCTCGAGAAATTTTGATACCATTATCGAGACGCTTGCTTAAGCCCATAAATACAGAAGACCAAATTAATAAAAAATCTAATTAATAGAGAAGACTAAATTAGTATAAGATAAATTAATATAGAAATCTAATTAATATATGAAATCTAATTAATATAGCAGACTGATTTAAAAAATAATATTATGGTTTGCGTTACTTTAAGCCTACATTTAACAGTATATATAAGAGGTCCTAAGGAAGTTCTTTATGTATAAATCAAAAGTGGTTGACACTTCTATTGTTTCCCAATTCAAACTCAATACCATGCACGCACCGACTGAAGCAACATATAAGAATTATATGTTGGAGATACCTTATGCCAATGTTATTGGTAGCATTATGTATGTTATGATTTGTATGAGACCTGATCTTGCCTTCGCCGTAAGTGTATTGAGAAACTTTATGTCAAATATGAGGAAACCGCACTAGCATGTACTAAAGTGGCTCATAAGATATTTAAAAGCCTTGGGTGTTGAAAGGTTTTGTTACAATAAAAATGATACGTGTGATATATTGCTGAGAGGGTATGTAGTCCTCGATCACGCAGGTTGCCTCGGCATAAGAAAGTATACATTAGATTATTTATTTAATGTGTTAAGTGGTTAGGTGGAAGTCTTGTATTTAGAATTTTGTTGCGTTATTGTCTACGAAAGTCGAGTATATTGCTGCTACAAAACCCATTAAGGAAATTATTTGGCTGAAGAGATTGTTGAGTGAACTCACTAGTGTTATGCAAGATGTGGTTTTGTTTGTGATAACACTAGTTTTCTTTATTTAATAAATAATCTGAAGTTTTATGAGCGAACTAAATATGTAAACTTTAAAATTCACTTCACCCAATACGCGATGGAGAAAGATCAAGTGAATGTGACTAATATTTCTAACGAGAAAAAAATCTTCAGTTGCTCTAATAAGGATATTAAAAATTTCAAAGCGCGGGAACTGCATGAGACTAGTGTAAGTCTGGGATGCAGGTGAGCTGATCTCTAAAGAGTAGGATATTAGGGGCAACAAATACTAAAGTTAATATAAGGCTAGATAGAGAATTGTTAAATATAGGTTAAAAGTAACTCGTTAAAATAAGTAATGTCGTAGGAGGAAAAACATGTATAAGTATGAGCTGAGCCAAAACAGGATGGTCTAAACATGTATATATACATGTATAATCATGTATATGTATTAGTTGCACCAAAACATGATGATCCAAAATAAGATGGTCCGAAACGAGATGGACTGTAGCACCACAGTTGGATCGAAGTCGAGTCTTCTATTTTCTAGGTGTCCTATATTAATTGGGTATTTTATTTCGGTATTTTCGTATCAGTTACGTACTCTATATCAATTTGTTCTTCTATATTAATTAGGATTTGATATTTATGATGTTTCTTATATTAATGGATTAAAAATTATTTAAGCCGTTGATTAATGAGGATTAACCTTGAGCGTCTAATGAAGAATTAATGTTTTTCCTAAACCTAGAAATAGAAGAAGATATACAATTGCAAATGTATTGTCTGACAGTAACAATGACCTAATTGTTTCATGAGCAACATAAATGACATAGATAGCTATAGCTCTCTTGAAAGATAAGTAGAGTGAGAGATAAACAATGTACGTAGAGTTTTGTTAATCATGTCATCTTTTGTAACAAAAAGTAATTTATTCATTTACATTAGAGAGTTCTTCTGTAATCTACTTGTTTATAAAAGAGCGTTTGTTCTCTCTAGATGTAAAAATTTTTCCAATCCGAACCATGTTAAATCTATATTGTGTATATGGTTTATTGTTTTTTTTACTTGTTGTTCGTTTCGAACATGATAATTTTCTCTTTTACAAATTTATTAACCGTTATGTCGATTTTTATCTCGACCAAATTCTGATTTGTCAAATAATATCTATTTTCATATAAAAAAAACACTTAAAAACTGGATCAATAAAACAACCTAACCCAAATTAAATATTTGAACTGGCTTTCATTTCTCAGCACTAGGAATGGATCGGTGACTTAGAAACTGGATACGTGAGTAGAGCATGGATGTATGCCACGCGGAAGTGATGGATGGTGGGGTGTTGAGTGGTGTGACTAAAGTCCCTCCTTGTCGGAAAGAGGAGGCACAAGCAACGATTTAGGCATGCACCTCTGTCGTCTCTTCAAATCGTCCCCACCGCCTTTTTTCTTTGTCTTCCAACTTGACCTATCATTTTCTTTTGCTTAATATTACCTAATCGCAATACCTTATTTTTCGTCGATGTGTTTCTGTTTCAGAATAGAGGATTAGAAAAGTCTAAACCTATTATAATCGCATGTTTTTATTTATCAAAGTGTATTGTATAATATCCGAAATCGATTTTACGGTTATTTAATATTTGATATTGTTTTATAAGTTTTATTTTTATTGATATAATTGAAGTTAGAGGAACTAGATTGAAAATGAATAATAAGAAGAGGGATTAGTTTTTATAAAACTTTGATTTACCCAAATTTTGAATTACTGACTTGCTAGAGAAGATGAAGAGATCGAAGAAGAAACCAGAAAAAAGAGAACTTTGAAATCAATTAGTTGAACGAAAAACAACGATTGAGAGACCTAATAGCCAGCTAGCTTAAATCCAGATTTACCATTGAAGGGAAGAACCAATTCTGATCCAGAAAGCAGAAATTATTAGCTGAACCTGCTAGTGCCCAAACTCTCCAAAAATGTGATGGCCCTAAGATGATTCGGTGCTTAAACAAGGTTTAAGTCCATCGTCTTCGTTTCTTTGAGGGATTGCTTCGAAATCCAGTCAACTGCTTTGTTCTACTCTCGATAGATGTGGGAAACGGTCATTGAAGAGTCGATTTATTTTCTGCAGCAGGATATGATGGGTTCAAGATACCAAGCGACTTTCACATAAAGAAGAAGCTTCACTAAGATTTTAGAATCTACTTCAATGTCGAGATTGGATATGTTTTGAGATCGCCAGATCAACAACCCATCCAATCGTGCTCTGCACTCAGCTATAATTGGAAGATTTTTCCCATAGATGCTGTCAAACCCCAGGAGGATGTTTCCATTGTGATCTTGAATGAGACCTCCACCACTTGATTCTCCAGTGTTGCTACAAGCACTATCTACGTTGATCTTGAAGCGATTAGTTTTAGGGTTCTTCCATTGAACAAATAGTGGAGCTTTGTAGTTGGTTAGGTGATTTATACAACTCAAACTGATAACAACTTTATTGTCCTTGCTCTAGTGGGAGTTTGTGAGCGGATTCGCTTTGTCTAGACCATAAATGATGTAAATAACATGGTCAATCATTGACTTAATGTTGGGATTTAGGATTTGATGTTTCTTTCTGTTACGAGACACCCAGATAACCCAAGAGATGATTGGGGTAAGAATGGTTATTTAATATGTGATATTTATTTAATATATAACATTACTTTATAATATTTTAAATATTTATATGTTATTATATTTTACGCATTCTTTTAAGTTTGTATTTTTTAAATTTTATTTTGAAAAACAAAATCAATACTAATGAGTTTGATTGTTTAAAAGCAAACAATACCTAACCTAGTTATGATGGTCTAACACTATATTTTGTATGATTTCGCATCTCGTACCTAGACATACCGTTGTCCAGCATGATGTACTAGAGAGATGTGCAACATTACATGATGTAATAGAGAGATGCAAGATCAATGTTAAAATTGATTTTTTTGTCTACGTTCGAAGTGTGAGACTAGGCTTATAGAGAATGCGAGATGCGAGACCATTGCTAAATTTGAATTTTTTTGCCTAAGTGCAAGATACGAAACCAGGCTTACAGGAAATACGAGAAAGGAGATATGAGATGCAAAATAAATGTTTATTTATTTTTTGTTTTAAGTGCGAGATGAGGGTTGAAATTAATTAATTTTTACCTAAATGCGAGGTGCGACACCAAGCTTACAAGAAATGTAAGATGTGAGACCATGATTAAACTTGAATATTTTTTTTGCGTAGTTCCAAGATGTGAGATGCAAAATGCGAGACCAAAGATGCGTGATATTTTCACATTTTTCATCTCTGGTCTCGCATTTTGAATCGTTGGTTTTTTGGTTTTTTGTTTTTTGAACTAAGGTTTAAAAGATACACACTTTTAGAAAACAAAAAAACAAGGGTTGTTTGAATTAAAAAATGGTTTATCTCTCACTTGCATAGCTAATTTTGATCTTTTTAAAGGATTTACATATTAAAATATTTGATCTCTCAAAATCTGGTTGATCACTACTATTTTTTTAATTTGATTTTCTAAAATGTCTCATTCAACTTGCTTATTTTACCAATTAGATGTTTGATATCGTCATCGATGATGATGATACAAATATTTAAAGGGTATAATCAGACTCGGAGTAATATTAATCTTATCACTGAAATATGGTTATTTTACTAACTTTTACTTTTATAATTTTATTTTATTATTGGGCTTAATGAGTTTTGACCTATGCGCTTGGCCCATAAGTGTGGTTCGACCGGTTATTCCCATTTAACATAAGCTTAGCATATATATAGGTTTTGAGAAAATATTTATGACGATGAATATTTAATACACAATCTGACATCCTCTCTCTAAACATTTAGTTAAGCTGCTCAATTGTCTCTCATCCTCCACCAAAAAAATTAACCCTTCCTTCTTATTTTACTAAATATCCCTCGAAAACTTTTTATTCACCCCAAATTGTTGACCACATTGGGAGTCTCACACATGTACTCGAATAAAAAAAATCCTAAACCTAACGTTAGTATGAATTCTGAAATGCAGATCGATCCTACTCCAGATTATGTGGAAGTTAGGATCAAAGAATAATCTATATGAACACCTCATACGAATAATGAAAACCAGGAAATACTTCTTATGTAAGAGGAGCGAGACTAGTTATGAGGAAAAATGGAGGTATTGAGGTCTCAGAGAGAAGATTAGTTGAATCTTAAAGGCAATGTTCAAACATAAAGTAAAAAATCTGATGCGCAAGATGATGATCCTTAACAAAGTCAATAGAAACAGCAAACTTGAAAAACGGAGTCTGAATTATCCTCGTCTTCTTTAAGCAGTGATTATTTTCGTAAGAAGCCAAAAATTCACCATGAGAAGTATCGATTAAAGAAATGTTCGAGTTGACATCACAAGTTGAGTCAACAAGTTTCTTCAGGTAGAAAAAAGCACTAAAGGAATAAAAAAAAGAAAAAAGGATTCCAAGAAAAAGTAAATGGGGTTAGGAGATCATAGTATAAATCATAAGTTTAGACAGTGACATAATTAGAGGTAATCACATTTGTCATCCAAAATTATGAGCGGTCATTTACCCATACAGTTTGATATCTCAAATATGGAAACTTTTGATGAGACTAAAGATCCAGCTAATCACCTCGAACAGTTCAAGAATTTTATGATGAATTTTGACGATGATGATAAGTTATTGTGTGATGATTTTACTTAGACCGTTAAGGACAATTCCTTAAAGTGGTATAGCTGAATTCCGCAAGGGTCAATATAAAACTTTGACATGTTCTGGATAACTTTCATAAGATAATGTGTGGGGAGTAAATAGTGTAGAAGAAATGGAGATACAATAATCCACTATTAACACTTCACTGATAAACCGTAAAGGAATATACCAAGAATTTCTGGAAACTAAATATGGTTTGCTAGGTTGCTTTGAACAAATAACCATATCTATTTTAGACAAAGGTTACCTGGAAAATTAGCTGACATTATTACCCAGAAAAAAGCATTGACATGGGGAGATTTATAGTCCTAAGTTGAAAAGCAAATCACAGTGGAAGAAACAAAAAGATTAAAACTATCTAACCAGTCTATGAGCATCTCTTTATGCTCTCAACAATAAACTACAACAAATTATCGCCCGAAGAAGTCTGGACAAAGTACCTATCAATCTAAGGTTAACTAGCATTCCCAAGGGCAACAATCTAGACCTAGAGGGAATCAGTGGGTTTTCCCTGATTATTTTGCTGAATTAATTGAAAATATAGCAACTATTTATGACAAAAAAGAAGAAGTTTGTACAATGTTGAAGGCCACCACCCATTCAAACTCATTGAGAAAGTAAAAAAACTAGATTCCGTAAATATCATAATGATGTAGGGCATGTTACCAAGGATTGCATTGCTTTAAATCAATAAATCCATAATTAAGAATGTAAAATTAACTATGTTTATTAAAGCACAAGTGGGAAATAAATTAATACCGAACATGAATGGGGCTTAAGTAGGGGAATCTACTTTTCGAAGAGACTAATAGATACGACACCCAAACAAGAAAATATAATGGTAATTGTTGAACAATATAACGAGTTTGATGAATATTCAGAATATTTGGATCCAAATCCGGATTGAGGTCGGATTATGATGGTATGTGAAAAAGGTAAAAGTCTCCAAATTATGTCAATTCTTTGAATCGTTGACTATTTTTTAGGGGGGGGGGGGGTACTGTGACAACTCCCTCAAGTTTTTATAAAAAACATATGTAGTTAGCTTGACTATACAGTTAAATGGGTAAATGTCTACTCATCTGTATCAGAATCCATCTCTGTTTATTATATTCGATGAAGATGATTTAAGAGATATTGTTGGGTCACATAAAGATGTTGTGATGATTGGGGCTGCAATTAAGAGAATTGAAATATGAAGGATTTTGATTGACACTGGCAGCTCAGCTAATGTTTTGTTTTTATCCACTAACAAGCTGATAAAAAACCCATCCGTCACTGTCCAATCAAATAGAACCAAAGTGGGATTCGCAGGGAGTTAGCTAATGTGGTTGGGGAGTTCGAAGGTGAAACTATCATTAAAAAGAACCGTTTAAAAATATTGCGATAGTGTTTTTTTTGTAGTGGTTGATGGTCCAACTCTTGAAAACGGCATCTTTGCCAGATTTTGGTTATCAAGATGCATGATTTTGTTTTAACAGTTTGCCAATGCTTAAAATATACGGTCGGAGGCCAAGTGAGAGTTGTTAGAAGTAGACAAAATGTCGTTAGAGAATGCTATGCTACTGCCCTTTCCCCAAAGGCGTTAAAGAATGTGGAAGCTAAGAAGAAATATCAATTACTTGAGTCTTCTTCCGATTTAAGCAAATAGATGATCCAAGAGAGACTCATAGTGTCGTTATTCCAGTTGAAGGTGCTGTGTTATACAATTTTCCGGAGGGGAAATGTGTTAGGATTGAAGTTAAATTACCATTAGAATAAATGAAAAATTGTTATCATTCTTATCCAAGAACTTGCATGTGTTTTCTTGGTGTAATGAGGATGTAACAAGTGTATTAACGTTAATTATTTTTCATAAACTGGTTGTATAATCCATGTCATACAAAGACGAAGAGAGTTTTCTGTAGAAATATCCGAAGGTATTGTTAAAGAGCTAGATAGGCTGACAAAAGTAGGGTTATTCGGGAATCTCCATACTCGCTATGGACTGCTAATCCAGTACTTGTGAAAAATAAGAATGAAAATTTGCATGTGTGTATTGATTTTACAAACCAAAATAGGACCTGCTCAAAGGATCCTTTCCATGTCCCCCAAATAGATCAGTTAATAAATCCTACTCTTGGAAATAGGATGTTATAATTCATGGATCCGTTTGTTGTGTATAATCAGATACATATGGACTCGAAGGATCAATATTACACTACATTCACCATAGATACGCGACTGCATTGTTATAAGGCTATGCCATTAAGTTTGAGAATGTTGTGGCTACTTACCAACATTTAGTGAATACAGATTTTGCTAGTCAGATTGGAAGAAATGTTGAGGTTTATATTGACGATATGCTAATAAAGAGTTTAAGGGATGAGGATTATTTTTTTGATAAAAGAAACTTTCCCCAATTAGGAGGCTATAAACTTGAAGTTAAATCCAGAGAAGTGCATTCGAGCCGACCTGACACAACTAAGTTCATTACTTGTTATGGACCCTCCAGATCCACCAAAGAGGTCTAAATATTGACTAGCATGCTGGCAACATTGAACAGATTTATATCAAGATCATATGAAAAATGTGCAAAATTATTCCAAGTCTTAAGGAATGCTCATCTTTTTAATTGGTCTCCGAATTGTGTTGAAGCATTTCTTAGGATAAAAAAACATTTGTTTTCACCAAAATTGTTATCCAAGCCAATAATGGAAGATATACTCTACCTTTACTAACAAGTGTCTAACTATGCAGCAAGTGCGGTTTTGGTTGAGGAAGTTCATAATTACCCTTGCCCCGTTTATTATGTTAGTAAAAGTTTGTTAGATGCTGAAAATAGATATTTGAAGTTGGAGAAATTAATGTTGGCCGTTCTGATAGCAGCCAGAAAGATGAGGCCCTATTCCAAGCACACTCATATACTGCTCGAACCTCTTTTCCACTCAAAAATATATTGCAAAAACCAGATGTATTGGGTCAGATGACCAATTGGTCTATGGATTTGGGATATTATGATATTGATTTCACTCGTCGAACTATAATCAAGGCACAAATTGTAGCAAACATTTTAGTTGAATTCCATTTGGAAAGATCACATGTGGAATCCTTATTGAAAAATCTATTAAAAAATAGATAGTTCGAATAAATGAAGGGTTTAGTATGTTAGGTTATGGGGCATAAATTTATCTACTATCTCCTTTTAGAGATTCAATATACCAAGCAATACGTATTGGTTTTAAGGAGTCAAACAATAAAGCCGAGTATGATGCAACAATAGTTGAGATAAAACTTCCCCAAATATGTAGTGCAAAAAAATTTGATTGATAAGTGATTCGAATTACTCATACATCAAGCTCGGCGCCAATCCGAAGCAAAAAATAGCATTTTGGTAAAATATTTGCAAGTTTTGAGGGAAAAACGGCTTTCTTCAAGTATGTAGAATATGAACATGTGTAAAGGGCTGCAAATACGATGGCTGATTCTTTAGCTACTATTGCGTACTTCGAAGTGTATCCCTGGATTTTTTTATAAGAATGCGCTTCGATAGTAGCAAAACTTGAAGTTGGAACAAACACTGAAGAAAGTTTCCAAGCATAAACAATAACAAACCAAGATTGGAGACATGAGATCAAAAAATTAAGGGAAGTCTTCTCGTTGATAAAATATTGGCTAAGAAGTTGAAGTTTAGTACATATGACTTTTTCATTCTTTGAAAAATATAACAAGATACACAAAACTTTCACAATCATCTTAGAACTCTAGTCAGAAGGTCACTGAAAAAATAGAGACTTAAAACACATATTAAATAAAATTCCATAATTTGTTAATTTTAATATCTCTATTAATTATATCTTTTGATAAAAGTTATTTTTGTATATATCAACCCTTTTAACTTTGATATAAGCAATTATAGAGATTTAAAGAGGATAATAAGTTTTGGAATTTCAAAATGTTTCATATGATTGGAATTATATTGTTTTTGAAAATACACACTTTTCATAAGATCCCGTTTTTTCAAATAGGTTCCTCTTCGTGCATGCTTCCTCTTGTGCATACTTTTTACGAAGATGAACATGATTCAAAATTTACGAATGAGTTTATAAAAACTGTTTTGTTTTCCGGCCGGCGAGGCAAGTCCTGCTCCGTGTCGCGGGAGCTCGATCCCTATTGAATTTTTTGTGTTTTGATAAACTCATAACTTGGTCGAATTACCAATCGAGAATAGGAGTTAGTTTCACCAGATGGGAAGCCTTCTCTCTCAAGAAAGCTCCAAGAACAAGATTTATTTCTTAATCTTTAAGAAACAATCTTCTCCTTTCTAGCTGGTTTGCTAACCAGTTTCTGATTCTTTTGCCAAGTATTTGTGGAAAGTGCTGAGTAGTGATGGAGCAGCAAGACAAGGAGGCATTTCCGCCATTGAAATCTACTCAATCCAAGCCTCAAGAAGTTGCTACAAAGTCTCTATATGCGGATGTGGTTAAATCGAAGGTTTGTGTGCCTGAATTTAAGCCTCAAAAGGTCATCTTGAATTCTGATCATAATGTGATTACGTTTCCAAAGCATGTAAAGGATGAACTCTGTAATCTGTCAAGAACAACTCTTGTTGTTAAATTCAATGACGGAATTCCAAAGAGGCAACTTTTTCAAGAGTTTCTTGAATCCTTTAAATTCAAAGGAACCTACACCTATGTCACCATAGATTCTAGGCAAATTCTTGTGGAGTTCTCTATTCTAGAAGATGCAGGTAGACTGTGGGTTGGTAGATTTTGGAAGGTAGATGGTAAACTGATGCGTGTAATCAAATGGTGCCCAAGAAGCTCAAGAAATTATGAGTCACCAGTAGCTCTGTTGTGGGTTCGATTTGAGATGTTGCCAGAATTCATGTATAACAGTTCTGTTATTCATGGTTTGGCTTCTTCTCTTGGTTTAGTCCATCATGTAGTGATTCCTGAGGTGAACAGAGCAAACTGGAATGCGTGTTTTGCTCTTATTGAAATTGATGTTTCTGGTGTAATAAAAAAGAAGATGACTGTGTGTTTTGGTGATGGTAAGGACTGTTCTATTAATGTAAGCTACAAGAATGTCCCTGGTTATTGCAGGCTGTGTCATCACATTGGGCATGATGAAGTTAAATGTAAAAAGAACACTACACAGGATGCTAAGAATGAAGATACGGTAGGTATTATTGAAAGATCTGTGGAAAAGAATGAGTCTTTACAAGTTATGAATAAATCTAATGAAGAGCCAAAGTCTGCTAGAGTTGAAGCTTTTACACATGTTTACAAAAGAAAACTAAAATCAATTGTGACTAAAAAGGATAGGTCACATGTGTCTTGTCCTTCTACCAGTGTGGGTAGCCCTATTAAAGTAGGCTCTGTCTCTATTAACGACCCGGATATCATAAGTGCACTACAGAATCTTGAAGAGGAGGAAAATCCCTTGGAAAAAAACTTATCTCAGGCATCTCCTCGAGGTACAAGGGGGGGAAGCTACAATCCATCTCCAAGGACTAGTACTAATGGTGTGGAGAATGACTTTGAGACTGTAATCTCCAGAAAAATCAGATCTGCAAACAAGAATGGTAATCCAAAATCTTTAACAATTAACTCTCTTAAGAAGAGAGAAAAAGCATTAAAAAACTATGCATCTGATAATGATTAAATGCATAAGTTGGAATGCACGAGGGGTAAATAATAATCCTACAATAGCTAGGCTTAAGTTTTTAGTTAAGAAAGAAAATGTTAAAGTAGTTACTATACAGGAACCAATGGCAAGAAGTGATAAGTTAGACATTGTAGCTAGGAAAATTGGCTTTGAGAATTTTGCATCTAACACTTCAAATAAAATATGGATATTCTGGCCTAATGATGTTAGTATTAATGTTATTGATGACCAGGATCAGTTTATACATGTTAAGATTAATTATACTTTTATAGATTGTTATTTCACATCTGTATATGCAAAAAATCTGAAAGTACAGAGAAGGATCTTATGGAGTCAGCTAAACAATCTTACCTGTGACATGCCTTGGATATTGTCTGGAGATTTCAACACTACGAGGTGCCCTGATGATCAATTACACTGCTTGAACTTTGATGGGGCCAGTGCAGAGGACTTCAATGAGTTTATTCGTCATTGTGACTTGGAGGTACCTGCATACAGTGGATCACGTTACACATGGAGTAATAACAGTAATTGGAAGAGACTGGACTGGGTTTTGCACAATCAAAATATGCTTAACAACTTAAGCATACAGGTTTGTCACATGGTCAGAACCTGCTCTGACCATGCACCTCTTCTAATTACTATTTCTAAAGTTTCTAACATGGCATCTAATAGAAAGAAAGGTTCATTTAAGTTTCTCAATGCATGGGCTAATCACCCAGGTTTTATGCCTAGTGTAAGTCAAAACTGGTCTCTACACTGTAATGGTGAAGACAGTACAATATTTTGGTATAAGCTAAAAAGACTGAAAAAGTTCTTAAAAGGATGGAATGTTACAGTATTTGGAAATATTTTTAATAGGGTAAAAGCTGCTATAGTTGATGTTGAAAACTGTGAACTTATTCACCAAACTATTAATGATAACCTTTCAAAATCAAATCTGTCTAAGGCCAATAGCATTCTCATCCTTGCCCTGAAAGACGAGGAATGCTATTGGAAGCAGAAATGTTTTAACACATGGTTAAGTGATTCTGATGGAAACACTAAAATTTATCACAGATATGTAAATAAAAAGAGAAAGAAAAATTATATAGTGGGTATAAAAGATAGTGAAGTTTGGCTTACTGACCAGAATGACATAGCTGCTTCTGCTGTGTCACATTTCAAAAAGATCCTCTCTGTTGTTCCTGTTAGCAGTTATAATGATAGTGATCAAGAGTCAATACTGAATAATATACCAAAAATTGTAAAACACAGTGACAATGTTGAGATTACTAAGCTTATATCTATTGAAGAAGTTAGATCCATCATATATGATATGAAAAATGACAGTTCACCAGGAACAGATGGTTTTAACACATTTTTTCTAAAGCATTGTTGGGATATAATAAAACATGATTTGTGTAAAGCTCTAAATGCATATATTTCTGGTGAAGATATCCCAAAGGGAGTGTTTGCTACTGGGATAGTGTTGGTTCCAAAAATGGCAAACCCCATTACATGGAATAATTATAGACCTTTGAGCATGTGTACTATCATGAATAGGCTTATCTCTGCCCTTATTAATAGGAGAATTTCAGGTATTCTCCCTAGAATTGTATCTAGAGGGCAGAGTGCATTTGTCAAAAACAGATCAATACATGAGAATATCTTAGTTATAAAAGAAATGTTGCATAATATAAGTAAGAAGCCTTCTAAAGGCAACATTATAGTGCAACTAGACATGACAAAGGCATTTGATAGGTTGTCACATGCCTTTGTCATAAAAACTCTAGAATGTTTTGGGTTTTCTGATAGGCTTGTTTCTTTGATATACAAACTTATTTCTAATGTAATGCTGTCTGTACTAATCAATGGGACCTGCTCAGGGTATTTCCCACAGAAAACTGGTCTAAGACAAGGAGATCCTTTATCTCCTTGTCTATTTATATTGGCTGAAGAAGCCTTGTTGAGAGGGTTGGAAAATCTATATGATTCAAATAAGTCAATGCAATACTATATAAAGTCTGGATTTGTCTTACCTTCTTTAGCCTTTGCAGATGATGTAGTTGTCTTCACTAACAGCTCTCCAATCTCCATTAAAAGCTTGAGTGACCTGCTCACAAAATATCAACAAGAGTCTGGTCAGATGATAAACATTGGAAAGACAAAAGTAATTACCTCAAAAAGCTGTTCCAAGGACAATGCTGCAAGAATTCATGCAACAATGGGCTTCCAAACAGAACATGCTCCATTCTGTTACTTGGGGATTACTATTGCTGCAAACAACAAAGGAAAGCACTATTATCCTCTTTTATCTAAGATTCAGAATAAAATAAGTGACTGGGATTTAAAGAACTTGTCCTACAGTGGTAGATTATCACTGATAAGACATGTTCTTTATCCTATAATATTCTTTTGGATGCAAAACAGTAGAATACCTAATAATATCTTAAATAAGATTGAACTTCTTTTAAATAAATTTCTATGGAGGTCAAAGGTTAATGAAAATGCAATCCATTGGACAATTTGGAAAAACATTTGTAAACCATTTGGGGAGAGTGGTTTAAACATTAAACTGCTGTCTGATATGCAGCTTTCATTTACCTATAAGCTATGGTATTGTTTTAGAAAAGGCAACACCCTATGGTCTGAGCTTATCTCTAATATATATTGTGTTGAGAGACACCCTCTCAATGCAAAATGTGGTGTAAATGACTCTGTAGTATGGAAGAACTTATGCTCAGTTAGAGAGAAAGCAAAGCAATGTATTCAATGGAATGTGGGTTGTGGGAATGTTGACTTTTGGAGGGATTCATGGCACATGTTGCCTCCTATAATAACTGACCAAAACATGTGGTACTTACCAGCTAAGGTTAAAACATTCTGGGTAAATGGTGCTTGGGACTACAGTCTTTTATCAACTCTGTCTTTTGAAAGACAGCAACATATAATGAGGGTCAAAATCATGCATGATAAGGAGGACATAATACTGTGGAGTTTATCTAAAGACAAAGAATTTAGCACAAAAAACACATGGGAATACATTAGGAGTAAAACTAATAGGCTGTTCTTTTTTAAGAAACTTTGGCATAGTTACATACCCACAAAATTTTCTTTTCTAAGTTGGAAAATTCTTAAAAGTTTTCTACCAGTTGATAGTATTCTTATAAAAAAACATTTTTTTGTAGTTTCAAAATGCCAGTTCTGCTGCAATTGTGAAGACTTAACTCATCTCTTCATCAATTGCAGCAATGCCTGGCAATTATGGAACTACTATGGCTCTCTGTTTAAAGTACCAGTAAGAAGGCACATGAGTATCAGGCATATGTTCTTCGTGTGGTTTAAATTTTCTAATACTAAGTTTCATATTACCCATATTGTATCACAACTGATAGTTTGGACAATATGGCGTAACAGAAACTATAGTAAGTTTGATAAGGCTACTGATTGCTTTAGTAGTGCAGTGGCTAGAATTAACAGATTCATATTGTGTATTGATTTAAAACTTAGATCTAAGCACTGGTTTTCTGTTGAAAATGTAGGAGTAAACTTAGGGGCATTGTCTATAAGTAAAAGAAAAGCAGGTTACCGGATCTGGAGAGCTCCTATACAGGGCAGACTAAAAATCAATGCTGATGGTGCAGTGGACTTCACTGGAGAAGCGTCTGGAGGGCTCATTGTTAGAGACTACAGAGGAAGCTGCATTGAGGGCGCTGGATTCGTTTTTGGCAAACTTACACCGTTCCAAGCAGAGCGACGTGCTCTAATTGAAGCGCTACTGCTATGTCACAAGAAGGGTTGGAGACATGTCGATATAGAGCTCGACTGTCTGTCCCTGGTTGTAAACATTTCTTCAGGACAGTATCATTGCAATGGCGCCGAATTGTGCAGAAAGCTACTCCTCCCTACCATGAAGCTGTCCCATGTATCCAGATTGGAAAACATGGCAGCGGATTGGATATCTAAGCACTCATTAGTGGTGAGAAAGAACTGGGGGTTTACTAATGAAATCCCTAACTCTCTACTAGCTATATTGGTTCTAGAAGGCTTGGGGGTTGGATACATAGATCCTGGTTAGGGTTTATGTTGGCTCTGCGTTGCTGATTGAATTTGAGAGAGAAAGAGAGAAGACTGTCTGATCTCTGAAGGAATGAGGGGTTCAAATTAGGTTTAGATCGATACAATGGTTAATTAGGGTTATTTGACCCGTTTGTTCTCTAGCCTATTTGTCTGGGCCTTTATTCTGTTTAAGGCCTCTCTTCTGTGAGGGCCTATTGTAGACTTTTGTGGTTTATTAATTCATTATTGCTTTAAAAAAAAAAAAGCTTGATATAGTAATTGTATAAAAAAAAAAAAAAACTCATAACTTGGTCAACATTAAGTTTTTAATTTTTTTTGAACAATAACCCGTCTCGATCACGTTGGTCTACATTAGGTTTTGTTTGTACTAAAAAAACTACAATTTAACTTTCACGATGTTATAATTAAAAAAAAAACTAATGTTGACCAATTTGGTATATTTTTGTGTTTTATTTGATTTTGTAAATTTATAAATTTTTATTTTTTATTTTTAATATATAATATATAGTATGGATTGTGAAGCATTTGATAATTTGTTTGTTAGATTTAGAATTTATGACATAAAATCCATGATCGACTCTCCAATTTTTATGATTTGATAAATAAATGATTTTTGTGGGTTTTGGTTTGATTTTTTAAATTTTTCGAATATCTTATTTTTTTAAGCTAATATATATAATTTGAGTTGCGAAGTCGTAGATAATGTATGTAATATTGAAAGGAAATGACATAAAATATAGATTTTAATCGATAAAAACAACAAATTATGCAAAATCAAATTATTAACTCAAATAACTTTGATTATCTAAAATCGTTCTATGCCAAACAGACCCGATATAATCCTAATAATTAAGATATTAAAACATTCGGGTAACCAGAAACTCTTTAGCACACATCTAAAATCAGTGGCGTTTGAAGTTTAATTTAAATGCTAGGGTAAGATTCAGACCCGACCAAATCCGTCTAATTGACATCTCTAGCTACACACCAAACGGCAAATGACAATACATAAAAGAAGTACAATCCCAAATATACATAAAATCAAAATCAGTTGACAATAATAATAATATTTTAAATCACCTCAAATATGTCACCAATCCGAGATACCGAGAATCATGAGACAAATCAAACTATCCATCGACCTCTCCGAAGCGCAATTGACGAACATAATAGACTAAAATAGTATAGGTTTCTGTTAAAATGTGATAAAAAATGTTAACCATTATCAAAAAAATTGAGCGTTTTTGGACTTTTACTATTTTGCTTTTGGACCCGTTTGTTCACCACCGCTCAACCGGCAGGTGAAATCTTTTCATCCGTCGGATGAAACCTTCTCATCCACCGGACTACTTATATTTATCCGACTGGAAGCTTTCCCGCAGACCCAACCAGCAAAGATTAAAAAATATTTTGATAAGCTTTAAAATTGGTCAAAATTTTAGAACGAATTATCTCTCGTAGCAAAACCAATAGTATAAGAACAATCACTGCATACATTAACTCGGTCGTGATAGTACAGTTCTTTTTAATAGTATTTTAGTCAACATCATTTTGATACAAGGGCACGTTCGGCTTTCAAGCCATGTTTTTAGCCGACTCGTGTCTTTACTATTTTTATCTTTGCTCCGAAAATATATCTTCAGTTTTACATTTTTGTTCATATGAAATTAACATCACAAAATATTTTATTTGAGTTTAATATTGACTTATTACTTTTATAATTAGGATAAAAGGATACAAACATTTTTGTTCATATGAAATTAACATCACAAAATATTTTATTTGAGTTTAATATTGACTTACTACTTTTATAATTAGGATAAAAAAAATGCAAACCTAATTGAAGAAGGTCTCCCACCATGATGGTTAGTTAAATCGTTTATATGAGCCACAAATATAATATTTTTTCCTGTTACTATTAATAACCAAAATTTACAAAGAATACAAATGCTAAGAGGTTATAATTGTAACGGTAAGGATGGCGATCAAAATCCCACATCCCACATCGGTTAAACATGGGAAGGATCAGTGGTATATAAGTAAGAACATATCTTAACTAGTATGAAACCTTTTGGTAGTGTAGCAAATGCAAAGCCATGATAACGTGGTTCGACAATTGTCTACGTCCACGGGCACCGCCAGAGAAAAGAGTTTCACTATGGTAGAAAAGGTACAAATTTCTACAAACATACGGTCACAACACTTGTTTGTACTGCAAGACACAGTACATTGTCAAGACACAATATCTCACTATTACAGACACAAAACTGTACAGCCGGACACAGTACACTGTCAAGGCACTATTCGACTCATTCACAACAAATCTTCCCCTTGAGGCGAATATCCTTTCTTCACTATCAACAAAGAAATTTCTCTTCTTCTAACTCACCAAATGCCCCTAAGGCATTCAATCTATACTGCAAAAACACCAATCCAGTTTAGGCACTCCTTAATCTTTCGAACTGATACTGCCTTGGTCATTATATCTGCTGGATTATCATGTGTAGACACTTTCTTCACATCAACAATTTCCTTTGATATCATATCACGAATAAAATGATACATGACATCTATGTGCTTTGTATGCTCATGGTACATCTGGTTCCCTGTAAGGTGTATGGCGCTTTGACTGTCACAAAACACTTTTGTAGTAGTCCTATCGAAGCCTAAATCTGCCACCAAACCTTGCAACCATATTGCCTCTTTAACTGCTTCTGTTACCGCCATGTACTCTGCCTCTGTTGTAGACAAAGCTACAGTAGCTTGCAACTGTGCTTTCCAACTGATCGGCACTCCTAGCTAGAGTAAATACATATCCTGTCAAAAATCTTCTTTTATCCATATCACCTGCAAAACCAGAATCAATAAAACCAACCAATGATCCTGCAACATCATTCAGCGATTCACCAATATCGGTCTTGTTAAAAGTTAAGCCAACGTTCACAGTATTCTTTTGAAGAGATTCAATCTCTTCCCCCATAGCACCAATTCGTCGATCTGCCTCTGAACTCGCTATAGCTTCTCTGTAGCTACTAGGTTCATGCATCTCAACTTCTTCTGCAACTGATAGAGCATATGCAACTAGATTCGCATACCTTTTTGGAAGTCTAATATCTCTTCTTTCTCTGCCCAATGATATGCTATAAGGTTGTTGTTCTGGTTCGGGCGCATTATCGTCACTATCATCTGATGTTGACGCTTCACCTCCTGATTCTGGATCCACCTCAGAACCACTTGAATTATTGGACATGCTAGGAACTGGTTCTACTTCAAACTCAGCCTATTTACTCACAACCGATCATTATTCGACCATTTCTCCTACTTCCTTCTGACTGTCTATCGAAGCAAACTCATTAAAAGTAACGTCCCTACTAATGAGAAAACCTGGAGACTTTGGAGAGGTACACCATAACCTATATCCCTTCACTCCAGTAGCATATCCTAGAAATATGCACCTCTTTGCCCTCGGCTCAAGCTTACCATCTCTCACATGAGCATACGCAGGACAACTGAACACCCTTAAATGTTTATAATCAGCCGACGATCCAGACCAAATCTCAAAAGGAGTTTTACAATCAATAGCCGTTGATGGAGACCGATTCACCAAGTAACACGTTGTATTGATAACTTCAGCCCAAAAATCCTTTCCCACACCGGAATGCGAGAGTATACTTCGTGCCTTGTCACAAAGCGTTCTGTTCATTCTTTCTGCGAATCCATTCTGTTGTGATGTTCTAGAACAAGTGCGATGACGCACTATTCCCTCAGTTTCGCAGAACTCGTTGAACTCACAACTGCAATACTCTAACCCATTATCTGTCCTAAGACGTTTGATTTTTCTTCCTGTTTGCTTCCCAATCATCGTCTTTCATTTGACAAAGGTTGAATATGCCTCATCTTTCATTTTCAGAAAGTAAACCCACACCATCCTTGAATAATCATCAATCAAACTCATGTAGTATCTGGCCCCGCTCTTGGATGGAATTCTGTTTGGAACCCAAAGATCTGAGTGAATGTAGTCCACTGTCCCTTTAGTCTTTTTTATAGTTGATTTGCTGAATTTGACTCTAGTTTGTTTACCAAACACACAGTGCTCACAAAATTCCAATGATTATGCTTTATACCCTTTCAACAAATCTCTCTTTCCTAAAATAGCTAATCCTCTGTCACTCATGTGACCAAGATGCCAATGCCACAACTTATTTTGATCCTGCCTACTTTGGCTATTATTCCCTGATGATGTTACTGCAGCATCGCCCATAACAACACTCCCCTAGAGAATGTAAAGACCTTTCTGCAAACTGCCTTTAATGCATACCATTGAGCCTTTATCACTTTGATTACACCGTCTTCTGCATGGTACTTGTAACCCCGAGAGTCTAGAGTCCCAAGAGAAATCAGGTTTGTCTTTAACCCAGAAACATGCCAGCACATCATGATTCTAACAACCCCGTCAAACATTCTGATTCTGACGTTACCAATACCACCAACAGTCAACTAATGATTGTTCCCTACATAGACAGTTCCCTGCATTGGCTTGTATGTATCAAACCACTATGTAGCGCCAGTATCGACTACCCAAGAGTTTTGCCCAAATTCTGAACTCATGGACAATACATATCTTCTACCACTGTTTTCACTATCGTCGAAATCGTTCATACCTTCAACAATGTTTGCTGCATTTTCCTTTTGATTTCACTTCTTACCATTTAGTTTCGGACAATCTCTCCTACAATGACCCTGCTCACAGCATTCATAACAGTTTGAGTGCTTTACCCTTGACTTGGACCTCTAGTTCTTCCTTCTTAAAGAACTAGCTTTGCTTCTAGATCTTCCCCTAGTCATAAGACCTTCCCCTTCAGCTTGATTGTCTGGCTCCAACTGTCTCATCTCCTTTGATTTCAATGCCCCTTTGACATCTGCTAGCGATAACTTATCCTTACCATACATAATGGTATCTACGAAGTTTTCATAGGGAGCTGGTAACGATCTCAATACAAACAAAGCTTGATCCTCATCCTCATCCTCAATATTGATATTTATGTTCTCCAAGTCCATTATAATTAATTTGAAATTACCTATGTGCTCTATTATGGACATACCTTCTTTCAATCTGAAATCATACAAACGCTTCTTCAAGCATAATCGGTTTACTACTGATTTCTCTAAAGATCTCCTAGATTTTTCCATGCACATGCAACAGTCTTCTCACCACTAATCTCGCGAAGCATATTGTCTTTCACACTCATTAAAATCCAGCACAAAGCCCTTTCTTGAAGATCTTGTTTCTCCTCTTATTTCATCTCTTTTGGTAACTTATTCTCCACAGCCTTCCACAGCCCTTGCAGTACCAATGAAAATTTCAGTTTAATCTTCCACAACGAAAAGTTGGATCCCCCATCAAATTTTTCAATCATATATTTTGTTGCTGTAGACGCCATTGTGAAACCCTAATTGCAAAAGCCCTACTTTCACCACGTGGCTATGATACCAATTTTATTATTAAATTACTATGCAATTATCAAAATGGCTCAAGCACAAAACATATACGAAGGACAAACTTGAATGAACACAAGACTTAACGTGGTTCGAAAATTGTCTACGTCCACGGGTGCCGCCAGGAAAAAGAGTTTCACTATTATAGAAAAGGTACAGATTTCAGATTGTGTTTTGTGTAGTCCTAGTAGTCTATTTATAAGGAATTAATAGACTTACTAGACAATGGGCCTAATGGACTCATACCACAAGACTAACATGATACAGTCACAACACTTGTTTGTACTGCCGGACACTATACACTGTCAAGGCACAACATCACTATTACAGACACAAAACTGTACTGCGAGACACAGTACACTGTCAAGGCACTATTCGACTCATTCACAACATTAGCCTTTTTGTATGTTACGTCAGGAGGTTCCAAACTCAATTTGTAGATTTTGACGACTTTATAAATAAATACTACTTGTATGAACGCCACTGTAAACATTATTTTAATATTACTATTTCGATTTTGGATTTTTGTTGGGAGATGATAATGTTACCAAATTTTGGATTTGAAGGAGAGATAAAGATAGATTTAAAATTTTATCGGAATTTAGATTTAGTGGTGAAGGACATAAAAGAATAGGGTTCTAATTTTTTATTTCTAAACATCAGAATTAACAAAAATAAATGAAAATAAATACTCAACACAAAAGATTTAACATGGTTCAGAGTATGCAGATATTCAATATCCACGTCCAACCGCGTTGATTTTATAGAAGAATAATTACAAGGAAAATCAAGAACCCAAATAACACAACTGTTAAACAATATTCTGTTATAAACCTTTTAAAGACAAAATACAAGCTTAGAAAAGTAAATTTTGAATTACATTGTTTCTCTCAATACCACACTAGCTTCATACTATTTTATTGGTATTTACAGAACCAAGAATTTACAAAATAGTTTTTGTCCCAACAAACATCTGAAAGGTAATGACACCAACCCTCTCACAACCGTGGTGCCTATAGTATATGATAAATGGTAGCACAAACCTCTGTCACCAATCTCACCATGACTGTACCTAAAAAATTCAAAACATGCTTATATAAACTTTTGATCATCAACTGAAGATGTATCATCTTTTAAAATTCCTCTCATAATATCGAAAATTAGTTTTATCAAGAAACATAGAAGTACTTTCAAAAGATTTGGTGGGTACAGTTCTCGCTTCTAGGTTCCAACAAGTAAAATCCACACATTTATGTTCCAACAACAAAGTCTCTCCATCTAAGTTGCAGCACGTGAATTCCATGCACTTAGGTTATAGTAGCAAAGTCCATGCACCTAAGTTTTAATTGGTAATGTTCATGCATTCAAGTTCCAACAAATTATACACTTAAGTTCCAGATTTATCACATAAGTTTCAGCATCAACACTTAATTTCTAGATTCACCAATTAAGTTATAGCTTCAACACTTAAGTTCCAGCTTCAACCTTTTAAATTCCAGTTTGAATACTTAAGTTTTAACTTCAACATTTAAGTTCTAACTTCAACAATTAAGTTCTAACTTCAACACTTAAGTTCCACCTTCAACACTTAAGTTCCAATTTCAAATTTTATTTTCCTTCTTCAAATATTTAAGTTCCATTAGCACTCAAGTTCCAGCTTCAACACTTAAGTTCAAACTTCAACACTTAAGTTCAAAATTCAACACTTAATTCTAGCTTCAACACTTAAGTTCCACCTTCACCTTTTCAGTTCCATTTTGGAACTTCAGTACTTAAGTTCCAACTTTATAAGTTATTATTTGAGTCACTTTGAGCCTATATGTAATAATTTTCCATGTTGACTTACGTTGAATTCAGTATCCATTCCTCCGATACTCTAACGACTCATTGAAGACACTCAATCCACTTCCATCCTAGGCATGATCAAGTCCCACGTAGTGCGTGAACTTTATTGAGGCCATTTCCCTTAACATATCAGTTTCATGACATTTTGTAATATAAGAAGACAATAATAACATACATCTGTTCGAACCCCCTATCAAATTGAGCAACACTTGTCACGAAACTATAAAAATCTCCCTATTGCTCTTCAGTTTGAACATATCAAATATTTGAACCATCAGACTCCTGACCAAGACCAAACCCATGCAGTTGTTGAACTTTATTTGTTGAGGCAAAACCTATACCAAGACTAAAAACAGCTTTAACAGAAGAATCCTATGCTTCACCTTCCTGTTCAAATTCCACGTTAACTTCAACTATACTCTCGACAATAATAATTGTACAATTAACCTTTGTAATCGCTGTCTATTAAATTCACTAGATATCACATCACTACTAGTTAAAGCCTCATCACTCACAAACTCTAAACACCACACCCTATATATTTTTAAACCTTATAGATAACCGAGAGTCCACGGGCTCCCGTTGAAAATGAGTACAATTTTCTTAACAAATCCTTTAAAAAATCTTTTGGTCATTATAGCTATAAGAATCAAATATTTTATTCTCTTAAGTAAGGTTAGATTAATCTTATATGTTATTCAATATCTTAGAATATCTCTCAAGTTTTTGTTTCTAGACATATCGAGTTTAGAACAATAACTAATTAATGGTTCATTCAAATATTCCAGTACATTGTTAGTTTTTAAATTCTTCAAGTATTTCCCATACTGATTATTCACTAGCGTTTTTAAACCTTTAAAGGTATTAAACCATATATTGGTAGAAACCAACCATACTACTAGACACAACTTCCAATATATAGCATTCTACAATTAAAATACTAATAGTCTTATTGTATTCCATAATAACCAATGAGTCTTATAAGTCTCTCATCTCCATACTAATACATAAAATATTCCTTATCTAATATTACTATAGACAAAAGGCTCTTTCTAATTTTAAGAACATAATTCACATTTTTATTAATATTTTAATTCATGTAGATAACTTGAACCTTATACTCTTTATTTCATTCATATAAAAAAGGAAAGTGAGATGATTAAGTTAAAAATAAAGAACCAAATATGATGATATATCTAAATTTAAGACCCTAAAGACATTTAAATTGATGACCAAAAAAACATCTTAACAATTTGGAAGATGATAAGGAAAGATATTCTTCAGGGGCCTAAGTGCAATTGATAGGGAATAAATTGATAAGTTCTGTAAATATAGAGTTAAATTAGGCTTTAGGAGAAATGTAAGGGTTGAACTGTAAATATACCATTATGTAACCATTTCTCTAACTAACTCACTCAGTCTATTTAAAGAGGCTGAAGAAGTTAGTTATGCCTATGAAATATTCAGAAGCGAAATACGACTTTGACTATTTAGAATTCTCTCCGTGAAAACTAGTATTCTCTACTCAACATTTACTCTTACCAAATTGGCGCTAGAAGGAGGGGACGAAGATACCTTGATCAACAGATCAAAAATCGAGTCTCGAGTTTTCGTTTTCTAAAGTTTTTCGTTCGAGTTTTTCTGAAGTATTTTGTTTAGTTCTTCGCTAATTGAAGATGGATCCAGAAGGTGACAATCCCTCCCTTCGAAAGGCTATGGAAACATTGAAATCCGATCTGCAAGAGGCAGGTAAATCGATTCCAAATCAATCAAATCAATTCGATTTCGAAGGAAAAATGAATGAGATGATAAGGAAGGGGGCAGAGCTTGATGAATTGGTGAAAAAGAAGGAAAGTAATGATAGCACTAGACTTAGGTCTAAAATAGCAAGAGGCGATCAAGATGACCAGTCGGATCAGTCGATGGACGATGGTGATGTTCAGTATGAACAGTGTAAAGCACGTTTTGAGCGAAAAAAGGAGTACAGTGGGATAAAAAGGAAAGGAAAACTGCAGAAGCGACAGTATGTGAACTTTAGTGATGAAGAGGATTCTGAAAATTCGGAGTCAGATGAAACACCGAGGTATGAATATTCTCGAGGCCATTCAAGAGGAGCAGAACGAGAATTCTGGACAGCTAAGGTGTATAAGGAAGGGAGGAAAAAGAAAGATAGGCTAGCATATTCACCTCGGAAATATTCGCCTCGGAAATATTCGCCTCGGAAATATTCGCCTCGAAAGTATGAAGGTGAGTCAAGTTTATATGCTACTGTGGGGATGAGAAACGAGGACCAATATGTTCAAGGAGTCGACTGGAGGGACTCACCATTAATCAGGGAGATCAGATCTGTGTCGCTTCCGAGGCGGTTTGATATTTCCAAAGTTGACAAGTTTGATGGGACTCAAGATCCCGATGACCATATAGAACAATTCAAAAACTATATGACTAATTTCGAAGACGACGATAAATTGGTGTGTAGAGCTTTCTCTCAGACATTCAAGGGAACTGCGCTGAAATGGTACAACAAGATTTCTAAGGAGTCAATTGCAAATTTTAGAGGCTTCTATACGGCTTTCCGAAGACAGTTTGTGGGAAGCAAAGAAATGAGAGCTAATGGAGATACAATAATACAATGCAAGCAAGCTGTGGGAGAGAAGTTAAAGGACTACACTAAGAGATTTGTATCAACAAAAGCGGAACTAGATGATTGTGAAGAAAGTGTAGCTATGGCGGCGTTTAGACAAGGATTGTTGCCAGGAGATTTGGCAGATGAGACTACGAGGCGTAGGGCGTTAACATTTGGAGCTCTCATGGCTCAAGTCGAGGATCAGATCAAGGTCGAGGAGTCGACGCGAGTCAGAGGAGGAGGCAGTACTATTCAGAAAGGTCAAGCTAACACTTCGAATAACAACTCATCGCGCCAGAGGAGTAATCAAAATGTTTCTAACCGAGGAGCTTCGAGCTCGTATCAAGGGGGATATAACCAACATAATTCTAATAATCAGCAGCAGTTTAGATCCAGATCGAATGTGTGGGTGAGACCAGACTATTATGCGGATTTGACTGAAAGTGTGGCTTCGATATATGAGAAAACCAGGGGAACAATAAATTTTAGAAAGCCACCAGCGATTAATAGGCCAAGAGAGGAGCGCAATAATAAGTTTGCAGGTATCATGATGATATTGGCCATGATACAAATGATTGCATTGCTCTAAAGAAGGAGATGCAGATTTTGATAGAAAATGGAAAGTTGCTGGAATATGTCAGGAAGAATGCTAAAGCTGCGGCTCCGAAAATTGGTAATCCTAATTCTAAGCAGGAAACTGCACTGATGATTTTAGATGCTGCAGGTGACGAGTTTGATGTGGCTTCGGAATATGTCGACCCAGACCTTAGTCGACTATTGTTAATGTCAATAGATGAGCCGCTGCGTCAAGGACGTGTTCGAGACTTGTGTGCCTTCTTTGAATCACTGACAATATTTGGGGGAGATTCAATGACTAACAACACTAATAATTCGAGGAAGAGACATATAGTGAATTTAACGCGTCAAATTGAGGGAGGAGCATCGGTGCACCTAGGCAATAAGAGAGGTGTCCCCTTTATAATTTTTGATGGGGATAATTTAAGGGGGATTACTGGGCCACATGAAGATGCAGTGGTCATAGGAGCAGAGGTGTGCGGGGTGGAGATTCGACGAGTATTGATTGATACCGGGAGCTCTGCCAATGTACTTTTCAAGTCAACTTATGATAGATTAACCACTCCACCTCGAATAGAAAGGTCAGAGAGAACTATCATTGGGTTTACTGGCGCAACAGCAAATGTGATAGGGGAGTTCGAGGGACAGATTTCTTTGGGAAAGGGGCCTTTCAAAAAGAAAGTACAAGTGCTTTTTGTGGTGGTGGATTGCCCATCGAGCTACAACGCTATTTTTGGAAGGTCGTGGCTGGCTAAAATGTATGCTGTAGTCTCTACGGTGCACCAATGTTTGAAGTATGTGATCGAGGATCGAGTCGGTGTAGTTCGAAGTGATCAAAAGGTGGCAAGAGAGTGTTACGCTGCTGCGTTTAGATTACGAGGCAAAAATACTGATGATCCGATGGAGAATTAGCAGTTTGGGGGGTTGTCTTCTGGTGGCACAGATGAGGGAATTGATGATCCGAGGTCAACCCCGAGTTCTGTGGTGGTAAATGAAGAAATAGAAGAACATGTTTTCAGTAATGGCAGGGTACTTCGAATCGGGACTCTGTTATCTTTATCAATGCGAGAAAAATTGTTGAAATTTTTGTTGAGAATTTGGATGTATTTGCTTGGAGGTCCGAAGACGTAGTGGGGGTCCCAAGTGATATCATATGTCATAGCTTGGCGGTAGATCCGAAGATCAAACCGATAATTCAAAAAAGAAGAGCTTTTTCGTTGGAAAAGTCTGAGGCCATAGTTGCTGAGGTGGATCGACTATATAAGATGGGGCATATCAGGGAAGCCAATTATCCGAGGTGGACGGCTAATCCTGTGGTGGTGAAAAAAGAAGAACGGAAAATGGCGAATGTGCGTGGACTTCACAGATCTGAATAGAGCTTGTCCAAAAGATCCTTTTCCAGTGCCTCGAATCAATCAGTTAGTGGATTCCACTTCGGGAAATAAAATCTTGACATTTATGGATGCATTTTCAGGATATAATCAGATTCGAATGAATCCAGATGATGAAGAAAGCACAACTTTTATCACTGACAGAGGTTTACACTGCTATAGAGTGATGCCGTTCGGATTAAAAAATGCTGGGTCAACATATCAGAGGCTGATGAATAAAGCGTTTGCTTCACAAATAGGGAGAAATATCGAAGTATACATCGATGATATGCTTGTTAAAACCAAAAGTGATGATGAACACATTGATGATTTAGAAGAGACGTTTTTGAATCTCAGAGTCATACAATTGAAGTTGAACCGAGAAAAATGTACATTTGGAGTCCGATCTGGTAAGTTTATGGGGTACATGATTAGTGAAAGAGGAATCGAAGTGGATCCAGAACAATTGATGGCTCTGATATCGATGTCTTCACCTAGGAATATCAAAGAAGTGCAAATGTTAACGGGCAGGTTAGCAGCTTTGAACAGATTCATTTCTTGTTTTTCAGATAAGTGCTTGCCTTTTTTCCAGGTGCTGCGTAGACCTAATAATTTTGAGTGGACTTCGGATTGTGAAGAAGCTTTTATGAAGATCAAAAATCTTTTGTCCTCTCCTGAAATATTGTCAAAGCCTCGAAAGGGTGAGCAGTTATTTTTGTATATAGCAGTATCGGATTATGCAGTGAGTGCAGTTCTGGTCAGTGAAGATACGAAAATTTCGAAGCCTGTCTACTATGTCAGCAAACGTTTGGTTGATGCTGAGAAACGCTATTTGAAGCTCGAAAAATTGGCACTGTGTATAGTAGTGGCAGCGAGAAAAATGCGCCCTTACTTCCAGGCACATACAATCGTGGTTCGAACTTCATATCCATTAAAAAATATGTTGCAGAAGCCAGACATTTCAGGAAGGATGACTAAGTGGTCTGTAGAGTTAGGAGATTTCGATGTGTTATTTTCTCCTCGAACAGCTATCAAAGCTCAAGCCTTAGCAGACTTCTTGGTTGAGTTCCACTCGAGTAGATCCGAAGAGAAATATGGCGAAAAAGTGAACGCGAATCCGACGTGGACGATACGAACTGATGGGGGATCCAGTAATAAAGGGTCAAGTGCAGGAGTTGAATTGGTGGCACCGACAGGGGAGTTTATGTTTCAAGCTATAAAATTTGGATTTCATGCTTCGAACAATGAAGTTGAATATGAAGCTGTGCTAGCAGGATTACGGTTAGCAAAAATTTGTGGAGCAATATTTGTGCACTTGGAAACAGATTCGCAGTTGGTAGTTAACCATGTTAAGGGAGTATCAGAAGCTAAAAAAGAACGTTTGGTTTTGTACTTACAAGAGCTACGAGGAATGATGGCACAATTTGAAAATGTCGAAGTGGAGCATATTCGAAGAGGTAGCAACACAATGGCTGATTCTTTGGCAACAATGGCTTACTCTGAAGAATATCCATGGATCATGACACAACCATCGTCCTCGATCATATCGAATTCTGAGCAGTGTGAAGTTGTTAATGAGGTAGTAAATGATCCGATGTGCACTCGAGGAGATTGAAGGTTTGACTTGTTAAACTTTATTTCGAAGGGAATACTACCTCCTGATAAACACTTGCTCAAGAAAATAAAGTATAAAGCTCTTGGCTATGTGGTATTGGATGGGGTATTGTACAAAAGGTCTGCATCGAAACCTTTGTTACGATGTTTAAGCAAGCAAGAGTCTCAAAACATTCTATCCGAACTGCATGATGGGGATGGATCAGCTCATTGTGGATTCAAAGCTTTAACGCGTAGGGTATTGTTGGCAAGGTATTATTGGCCTACCATTTTGCAGGACGCCAAGTTGTTAGTTCGAAGTTGTGATACTTGCCAAAGGTATGCAAATTTAATACATAAACCAGCAGCACCCCTAATGACAATCTCAGAGGCGGTTCCTTTCGATAGGTGGGGGATTGATTTAGTAGGACCATTACCTATGGCCTCTAGTGGAAGACATTGCGGTTGATTATTTTTCGAAGTGGGCAGAAGCAGAACCTTTAGCTGGGACAAAAGCTAAGGATGTAATCAAGTTTATTCAGAGTAACATCTGCTATCGTTTTGGAGTTCCTCGAAAAATAACGACTGACAATGGTCCTCAATTTAATAACAAGGAAATGGACTCTTTTTGCTCTTCGAAAGGGATACAGCAATGCTTTTCTACTCCTTTCCACCCCCAAGCAAATGGACAGGTGGAAGTTACGAACAGATCTATTTTGGATGGCTTGAAGAAAAATTTGGCAGGTGCAGCAGGGAAATGGCCAAATTATCTTCAAGAAGTGTTGTGGGCATATAGAACAACCCCTAGAGAGGCTACAAAAGAGACTCCTTTTTCTTTGGTATATGGAATGGACGCTGTGTGCCCTGCTGAATCTACATTGCCTTCCTACAGATTACTACGATATTCTGATGTGGATAACGATGAAGCTAGAAGGGTTGAGCTTGATTTGTTAGAGGAAAAAAGGTTAAAGCGCACTTGAATGTGGTCCATTATCAAACATTAATGAGAAGCAGGTACGATGCTAAAGTTAAGAGGAGGGAATTCAAAATTGGCGATCGAGTGTTACGAAAAGTATTTCTTCATACTAGGGACAAGCACCTCGGAAAATTGGCTCCGAATTGGGAAGGTCCTTACGAAGTTAAAATGAAGGTCAAGCCAGGTTCCTACAGGTTGTCTGATCGAGAGGGGAGGATGCTCAAACATCCTTGGAATATAGAGCATTTGAAATTGTACTGTGAGTAAAACCGAACTTGAATTTTTGTAAAACAGACATACTCTTTCCTTATCTGTTGGCCCAGAAAGGTTTTAATGAGGTGTCTGGTAAATATTGAATCTTTTAATAAAATTTCTTTTGGCCATTGGTTGTTTACTATGATGGGTGATTTATTATTTTGGTGACTTGGCAAAGATTGATCATCTTTGAAAGTTGACCAAGAATAATTTTCCGAAGCAATAGTTTTGAAGAAACAACCAAATTTTCGAGGTGCCACGTCTTATGAGTGCATCTAATTTTCGAGGTGCCACGTCTTATGAGTGCATCTAATTTTCGAGGTGCCACGTCTTATGAGTGCATCTAATTTTCGAGGTGCCACGTCTTATGAGTGCATCTAATTTTCGAGGTGCCACGTCTTATGAGTGCATCTAATTTTCGAGGTGCCACGTCTTATGAGTGCATCTAATTTTCGAGGGGCCTCGATTTATAAATACATCTAATTTTAGAAACGACAAGTTTAAATAAGTACACCAGAAGTTTAAAATGTTTAAAAAAAAGGTGTTGTTCGTCGGATAAAACACAAAGTCTACAAAAAGGGGGGAGAATTACTTAACAAAATACACAAAAAACAAAGCATGACATGCTTAATCCATTAGGCATCTTCTTCTTCTGATGACCCGTCAGTAGCATCGCTTTCTTCCGAAGAGCTTGAAGGTACTTCGAATGCCTCTTTTGGACGATCTTTCTCGGGGACTTGTTTCATAAATTCTGTTAAGTTTAGCCTTGGATAGGCAGCGTGGATTTCTCGAAGAAGATTGTTAGCTGTATCAATTTCAGCCTTTCTGATTCCATTAAGCATCACAGAACCAACAGCAGCTTCGGCTTTTTTAACAGCAGCTTTCTTTTCTTCTTCGAATTCTGTTCGAAGAGTTGTCATTTGATTTTGACAGTTACTTAATTTTTGTTGGAATTCTTTAACAAGTTTCTCAGCATCAGTAGATTTTTTCTTTGCTTCGGAGATAGCAGTGGAGTGTTGAGAATTTAGGTCTTCAATAGCTTGTCGATGAGAAGTCTCCAGAGCTTCGACTTTTTCTTTGTGTTCCTTAAGAAGCTTGTCTTTCTCAGCTTCGAATTTCTGAAGTGCCTCATTTTTCGAAGTCTTTACAGACTCTGTTTCTTTTTTGCTCTTGATCAATTCTTGTGCAGGAAGCTCCAATTGTGTGTGTGAATTTTTTACTTCTTCACATAATTTATTGGCTGCAGCACTTAAATTATCAAAAGGACGAAGGATTGAAGCTACCTCATCGGATTTGTCTGAATTAGGAAAGATTGATGGGTGGTGATGAACAGGAACGATGGCGTTAGATGTCGAAGCCACAACAGCCCCAGTAGAAGTTGATGGAATAATATTGGTAGGTTGGGAGCCATTACCAGTAAATGCAAAATCCCCGCTTGAATTGAAATCTTCGAGGTTAAGGTAATCGTCTACTTGATTATCTCCTAGTGTCAGTCCTCCTTCAGGGTTTTCTTCAATAAAAGTTTTCCCGTGCACTTCGGAAGCCAGTACCTCATCGAGTATGTCAGCCTCGTTCTTTTTCTTTGGCGTATTGGACTTGTTCTTTTTCTTCTTTGGAGAATTGTCCTTTTTTCTTTTTCAGAACAGGTTCATCCTCCTCGGATATTGGGGGAAGTTGAGAGGCGGGCACCTTTCTTTTCACTGCACGCTTCGAAGTCTTGGAAGGGTTGGCCTTGCTTGTACTGGCCTTCTTGTGGCTCAACTTACCTTTCTTCTTTAAAGGAAGATGGCTGTCACTTCGGTTCCTGGTGGGAAGATAGGTTTTCCCATCTGGTGCAAGTATTCTTTGAACTGCTATAATGGGATCTGGAGGGGTCATCGGATCTTCAGGGAAGTCAGCTCCCAGAGTGATGCGCCACAGATGGCTGTTGACGAAGTTGATTGGTAAAAAGGCTGAGTGAAAGCCATTTCCCCAGGCCTTATCTGCCCATTCAGCCATATTTTGGAAGATGTCCTTTGCAGCTTCCCGACGACTTTTGAACCGCCTCGGAATTTCTGAAAAGAGAACAAGCAGTTAGACAAGAGGACTTCATTAATCTGGCTAGGTTTAATAACTTAGAAATGTTAACAATACAGTAATAATTCACTTACTACTGTCTCTCCAGGTGAGAGTTAGCTTTGAGGGGTTCTCATCGGAAATTTCTTTCCCATTTTCCCAAGCGCCTGAGAGAAAGACAAACCTTTGTTTCCAAAATTTGTCAGCTTCGAAGAGGTCATCGATAATCTTCAGATCATCCTCCAATGTTAGATAGTAGAAGGGTAAGACTGGCCCATTTGAGATCTTCGTCATTGAGATGAAGTCCTCAATTTCGAGGGGGATGCCTCCTAGCCTCGACACCATGATGGCGGAGAATAAAGTGAATAGTTGGTTTGGGGTAACTTGTGTTGGGCACAACTTGAGAATTTCGAAGTACCTCACAATCATGGGATCGAGGGGAAATCGAAGTCCCCAGTTGAAGAGCTCAGGATAGACTACCAGTTCGTCCTTTTGACAGCTCAGGGGTGTCTCTCCTTCCACTGGTAGTCGAAGAATCATCTTATCTGTTAATCCCCATAGCTTTCTGAGTTCCTCTTTCTCTGATTCGAGGTAGCAAGTATAGGGTACATTCTTTAGGGCAAGAATGTACCGAGGAGAAAGTGGTTGAAGATTTTCTTGAACCAAAGCAGCAACATCCTCGGGTAGTGTAATGCGAGGTTTCTTTCCTCGAAATTTCTTCGGAGGGATCACCCCATCAGCCTCAGATTCCTCTTCGGCATCAGATTCGGTAGCTTCAGAATCATTCTCTTTATTGTTGTCCTCATCGGTGGCTTCATCGATACGACTTCGGATTTGAGTTTCAGCTTGAGTCACAAGAATTGGTTGACTACTTTCTGGTGTAGTGTCAACCACTTCTTGTGGGGGAGGAGGAGAAGAGGTTTCTGCTTCTTCACCCATTGCTAGAAATGTTGATTTTTTGGCACGTTTAACTTTGACAGCTTCGAATTGAGGAGGAAGTAAGTTGGGTTGAAGATTTTTAGGTGCTTCGAATGTGAGGACAGATGATTTGGTTTGTGGTTTTTTGTCAGTTGATGGTTTGTCTAAGGTAACACCTTTAGATTTTCGATGAGGTCTTAGCAGTGGAGAAGTAGGTTGATTTCGAGAAGGAAAAGTTTCTTGATTGGTTTCTGGGTTTGAAGCTAAGGATGAAGACGAAGTGGCAAGATTGGGGTCGAAGTTACCATATTTAAAAGTGGTAGAAGAAGAATGAGGACCGTTGTAGATCAACCCAGCATCTTTGTATTCTTTGGCTCTTTGTGAAATACAAAGATAATCGTATGCACCAAATACTTGATTGCTAGAACCAGGGAAGAGAGGTTTCTTTGATTTTACTGGTTTTCTGGGTTTAGATCTTTTGTATTTAGGATATCTTCTCATACAATGGGTATTGATCTGAAAGGTTGCTTTGGTGGATGAAAAGAATGAAGTAATTTAAAGGTTTATGAAGAACAGGTTGAAGATGGCTTGAAGAACATGATGAAGATGAAGAACAGGTTGAAGATGGTTTAGAAGTGATTTCTCTAAAAAGTTATTAATGAAGGAAGAGTTGGCTATTTATAGTTTAAAGGAAAGACGTTGAGAATTTGAAGAGGCAAAACCAGTGAGTTGCTCTCATTGGGTGGAATGTGAAACGTAAAGGAAATGTGCAGTGTCATAAATCTATCAAGTAGGGTCTAATCAGTCTATCAGGAAGTGTCATAAAATTCGAAGCTACAGCAAAATTATGTTTCTAGTAACAAAATTCGAAGTGAAAGAATAGTTATATCTCAAGTTGAGAGATTCGAAGTGAATAGGAAAGTTTATTTACACTTATTCTTTGTTTCGAAGAAAGATTGCAAGTCATCAAGCCTGGTCGTAATGAAGAGGATGGATTCAAATGAAGAGTAATCTTCGAAGAGTGGATAGTTCTTATAAATGTCTGTATAAGAACTAGGGGGGCTACTGATAAGGAAAGATATTATTCAGGGGCCTAAGTGCAATTGATAGGCACTAAATTGATAAGTTCTGTAAATATAGAGTTAAATTAGGCTTTAGGAGAAATGTAAGGGTTGAACTGTAAATATACCATTATGTAACCATTTCTCTAACTAACTCACTCAGTCTATTTAAAGAGGCTGAAGAAGTTAGTTATGCCTATGAAATATTCAGAAGCGAAATACGAGTTTGACTATTTAGAATTCTCTCTGTGAAAACTAGTATTCTCTACTCAACATTTACTCTTACCAGAAGACATTCAAATAAATTGATGACCTAGAAAACTCTTTTCGACAAACTTTGAGCTAAGTGATTAAAATAAAATCATAATATCTTTCATAAATAAGATTAAGCTATTATCATAATATGTTATACATAGAAAATGACGAGTATCAAGTCATATCAACAGAATTGGACATGTATCGCCATGTCGAAAAGAGTCAAAACTAATCAACTCAAGTATAAATCTAAGGCATATAGAAGGAATGACTTGAAGATTATAATTTTTGTCTAAATTTAATGATTGCTAGTTCTTAAATTTCATTTAATATTCAAACTCAAAGACTAGGGGGAGCCTTGATGATGTTATAGTATCCAAATAATGATAAGAAAATAATAACATTTGTGTAATTAATTATATTTACATTTATTTTCTTTTAGAAAGTAATATATTTTTAAATAAGTGGTATGCGCATTGAGGTTAATTTTTAATAAGATTGAAAGTTAAAGAGAGTTCATAAAAGGTTTAACAGGCTGATCGACAATGACGAGTACGATAGACAAAAAAATAGTAATTTATTAAGAAAAATAATTGCAAAATATATTCAAAGTTATAAATTTTCAATTTATATGAAAAAAATGAAATGGTTTCAGAATTTGAAAAAACAAGAAGATGTGATGATTAATTATTTTCCTTAAAAGAATATTAAAAAGATAAGACTAAGATCAACATAAACTTTATTAATCAAATGAATCAATCATCCATTACCAAAGATTAGACCTTCTAGTTATAGTAATTCCCTAAATTATAAGGATGTATGACACATGTAACATAGGACACGTGTCAATCATCCATTATAATTACTCTATGAAGATTACTAAATTACCTCTTAATCATCATAGGTATTTCGGTAAATAACAACATTCTTATAAACATCTTAATAATCCTAAATTCCTTTTATATCCACTGAGTGTCATTTTGCCTCGGTTATTTTTCATATAAACATTGTCGACTTTTTTTTCATATCTTCATTATATTGTCCATTTACCGACACTGTCTTGAATTTTAAACGATGCCTTCATTTTTATTATTTTACATTTCCCGATGTTTTATACTTTCTTCTTAGTGTCATTCATTCTATGAATAGTCAACACCGATGCTCAGTGCCAATTTTAGAATTTTACCTTATAATATAAATATTTACTTTTCTAATAATAATAGGTTATACTAGAAACAATTTTTTAAGGAACATGTAAAAAAAGAAGAAGTTAAATTCATATGATACTAATCGTTATCATAATTTATCCACTAATATCTAGTAATATATATTTTAAATAATACTATGTAATTTATGAGTTTCTTCAATAGTTTGAATATAGATTGATTTTAAAATCGGTTACATAATATATATATATATATTAAACTTCAAAAAATAATATTTTTAGCGTTTATTTGAACGACGGGTATATATTTTAAGATTATAAATATATTTAAATTATATTTTTTTGCAAAAATAAATGAATAAATACGTTAATAAATACGTATTATCTTCTAATAAACTTTTGACATATCAGTTTTATCTATCTTGTCACAACATTAGAACCATTCATCATACTTCATATTAAGGGTTAATAATTACTATCTTTTTTATATAACTTTTTTTATTCTTTTCCAAATATTTTTGGCTTTTAACTGATATACTTTATTTCTTTACTTTCAGATCTATGAGACTTCAACTTCTTCATCAAACAGTTCATCCTCGTTTTGTTGTCCTATTATCTTTCACTCTAGATAAGTTATTTCATCATAAATTCTTTGCAAAATACTTGAGCATGATTATTAATTATTATTGTGTTATGCAGGGTACGCTACATATATGTTAAATAAACTAACTTTTTTTTTTCTTAAACGAAAACTTATTATATTTTGGACAATTTATAATTTTGTAGTTTTGATGGACCCAGCCAAAGAAATCCTTAAAACAAAAGATGATTATACCAACATATTAGTATTTTCTTGGAGAAGAAACTTATTATATTTTTGGACAATTTATAATTTCGTATTTTCGATGGATCTATCCAAAGAAATCCTTGAAATAGAAGATGATTATCCAAGCATATTAATAAACCTTCTTGGAGAAGAATCTGAATGGGATTCAGAAACTCATGATCAAAATGATGAAAATAAACAATTAATGTCAGAAACAACATATAGAAAATTGTTGACCAAATTTTAGGAAAATAAACTATATTACCCCTACTAATTTTTTAAACATGCAACGAAGCCATTAAAAATAATAAAACTAAAACCACAAACACTTCTTTTATTGAAACTACTTATTTTGACGGGGATGCAAACTTATTTCATGTCGACTCCAACATTCTTCGTATATTCTTAGAATTGTGAAATATTTTTTATTTATTTTATATAATGATTTTACTCACCATACTTTTATCTTATTTAAATTTAATGATAATCATACATTTTTTCAGATGAATCAATGACATTAAATACTTGGTCGTTTGTTGGGTGATTTGTCCTTAACAACCCAAAATATTATTCTTCTATTATTTCCAACGTATCACTTCTCCAACATCAAACTGAACTTCATGTCACTTGCTTCATACATATTTTGACTATTAATCCGTAACTATTAATTGTTTGTTGGATTCATATTTTCACTATTAATCCATATTTTCATTATTCTTCAGGTAATTGACTAATTATTTTCCAGTCGTTGTTCTCAAAGTTTTTTGATTGAAAAAATTATCATGACCTCATAAATATATTAGAAAAATTCCATAACATCTTAATGGTTTAAGATGAACTTGGTTCAGAGCCATGTATGTTTCGATTGGGGTGTGTGGTCATTTTTGCTTGTAAAAGCTAGATTTGACTTATAACCATGATCACATTTTAAGGCCTTTATAGCCTTAACATGGTCTCTTATGCTTTTCAGCTAGAATTCGCTTATAACCATATCCCTTTTGATTCAGAGTGAAACGCAATAGAAGCTAGATAAAGGGATAAACCCTAATTTTATTAATCAAAACAACTCCAAAAACAATGTAAAAATGATATGTTTATATAAGGGTTCAAGTGAAACGCTAAAACCAAAAATATGAAAAATACTAAAAGATCCTAAAGTATTAAAAACGCAAAATAAGATGATAGATGAGCCCAAATGCCTAAAAAGCCCATATGTCACAATTCACCGCATTCCTTCGAAACAAGGTGCTGTGGGTAAAAATCAGACACTGGAGCTCCAAATTGTCAATTCACCGCATTCTTCGGGTGATCGCCAGTCTTCATAAATTTCAGCGCTAAACTGTCTGCATCATTCCCGCCGGGGTCTCTTATGCTTTTCAGCTAGAATTCGCTTATAACCATATCCCTTTTGATTCAGAGTGAAACGCAATAGAAGCTAGATAAAGGGATAAACCCTAATTTTATTAATCAAAACAACTCCAAAAACAATGTAAAAATGATATGTTTATATAAGGGTTCAAGTGAAACGCTAAAACCAAAAATATGAAAAATACTAAAAGATCCTAAAGTATTAAAAACGCAAAATAAGATGATAGATGAGCCCAAATGCCTAAAAAGCCCATATGTCACAATTCACCGCATTCCTTCGAAACAAGGTGCTGTGGGTAAAAATCAGACACTGGAGCTCCAAATTGTCAATTCACCGCATTCTTCGGGTGATCGCCAGTCTTCATAAATTTCAGCGCTAAACTGTCTGCATCATTCCCGCCGGGGTCGAGAAGATTCGTCCTCGAATCAGAACCAGTCTCCTTGTTAGAAGAGCCACCTACATAAGGAATCAGATGCTTAACATTAAAGACATCATACGTACGAACATGGCTAGGCAAACGCAGTCGATAAGCATTCGGGTTGATCCGTTCCACAATCTTTACTGGGCCAATCTTCCGGGCGACCAGTTTGTTGTACTCACTACCAGGGTACAGATTTTTGGTTAAAACTGCCCACACATAGTCACCAACTTCGAACTGAACATGACGACGATGAGAATCCGCCTGAGATTTATACTTGGCGGTACTCAAGACAAACTGATCGTAAGTCGTCTGGTGGGTTTGGCGAATCTGCGATACAAGCTCCTCAATAGTTATGTGAACACGAATTTTACTGGGCAGGACGAGCAAGTCGGCAGGACCCCGGGGCACAACACCATACATCACCTGGAAAGGACAAAGACCCGTCGAGCGGTGAAGGGCATGATTGTGGGCAAACTCTACCTGCGGTAGGTGTAGATCTCATGCCTTCGGGTGATCTCCCACCAGGATGCACGAGGGAACGATTAACCACTTCTGTTGGACCATCAGTCCGGGGGTGGTAGGTACGACTGAAACCGAGCTGCATATTCACCATGCGTCATAAACTGCGCCAGAAATGACTCACAAACCTGGTGTCACGGTCGGAAACAGGAAACACATCTATAAACACATCAGTCCCAACAGGGCTAGCAATAACACATCGGCAAACACAGCAGTCACAACAGAGCTAGCAATGGGAAACACATCTGCAAACACATCAGTCCCAACAGGGCTAGCAACGGGAAACACATCTGCAAACACATCAGTCCCAACATGGCTAGCAATAGGAAACACCTCTGCAAACACATCAGTCCCAACATGGCTAGTAATAGGAAACACATCTGCAAACACATTAGTCACAATAGGGCTAGCAACGGGAAACACATCTGCAAACACATCAGTCCCAACAGGGCTAACAACAGGAAGCACATCTGCAAACACATCAGTCCCAGCAGGGCTAGCAACGGGAAACACATCTGCAAACACATCAGTCCCAACATGGCTAGCAATAGAAAACACCTCTACAAACACATCAGTCCTAACAGCGCTAGCAATAGGAAACACATCTGCAAACACATTTGTTACAACATGGCTAGCAATAGGAAACACATCTGCAAACACATCAACTGTCACAACCTCCGCCGTAACCTCCGCCATATCATCATCATATGTATAAAACTTTGGGAGACCATCAGGAACAATGGGGGCCGGTTCAAATGCCTCGTGAAAGAAAAGACCCCTAGCACCCGTAGCATTCAGACATTCTACCTGATGATGCCCTAATTCTCCACAGTCAAAGCAACGTAACTTACCAGCAGAACTGTTGGTCGCACCAATGGGAACAATGGGAACGGTTGGACGTGGAACTGGTTTGGACGCCGAAGTCCGTGAAGGAGCACCAGTTCGTACGCCAATTTGGGTCCGGCGAGCCAACTGTTTTTCTGCCTGGAGGGCACGTCGATGGGCTTCAGAAACAGAGCACGAGTCGAACATGTTCAACACATCTTGAAGCTGAAGACGCAACCCACCAATATAGCGGGATACCCGCTGATGCGGCGACTCGTTCACATTCGTACGAGCCAGCAGCTGATAGAATTCTTTTATATACTCGTCCACAGATCGTGGTCCTTGATGAAGATTCTAGAGTCGCTGGAATAGCTCCCGCTCGAAGTTGTAAGGTAGGAAAGCCTTGCAGATTTTTTTTTGAACTTCTCCCGACTGCGGACTTTCTCATTGCCTTCACGCTGACAGGTCTTCTTCACTTGCTGCCACCAAGCCTGTGCCTTGCCGCGCAGGTGGATGGTGACCAAAGCGACCCTTCTCTCCTTAGGAACTTTCTTGAAGTCCAGCACTTCCTCAACCTGGGATAACCAATCAACAAACGCCTCTGCCTTAAGGCTACCATAAAAGTCAGGAATGTCTACCTTAAATCCAAGCTCCCCGCGGCGGTCGTGGTAAGTATTCTGTTCGAACCCATCCCCAAAAGGGTTATCGATACCTTCAACCTCCGTGCCTTGTTGCCTGGCGTTAAGATCAGTCATCTGACGGGTAAGATCAGCCACCTAACGGTGTAGGTCAGCAACTTCACGATCACCGAAATCACTTGTATCTCTAGTCACTGTAGCGCCACCGCGACCGCTGGTTCTTCCTCGCACCATCTCGCAAGACTGCCTGTGTCTGATACCAATATGATTCAGAGTGAAACGCAATAGAAGCTAGATAGAGGGATAAACCCTAATTTTATTAATCAAAACAACTCTCAAAATAATGTAAAAAGGATATGTTTATATAAGGGTTCAAGTGAAATCCTAAAACCAAAAATATGAAAATTACTAAAAGATCCTAAAGTATTAAAAACGCAAAATAAGATGATAGATGAGCCCAAATGCCTAAAAAGCCCATATATCACAATTCACCGCATTCCTTCGAAACAAGGTGCTGTGGGTAAAAATCAGACACCGGAGCTCCAAACTGTCAATTCACCGCATTCTTCGGGTGATCGCCAGTCTTCATAAATTTCAGCGCTAAACTGTCTGCATCACCTTTTAATTGTTTGTGTACACTCTTACGTGTTTAGTTAGGTTCAAGTTAGTGTTATACTTGCTTTTTTACTTTTATAATATTATGTCATGCCATCCCTTATTAATTTCCAATTATAATCCACCACAATACATATCTTACATTTTTGAATGACTACTCCTTACCGTTAGTCAGTTGACTCTTGTAAGCCTTTAATGACATTCTTATTTGTCTGTACTGCTTTATTTTTTCCCGACATCATTTACAAATTTGTTTTTTATGCCTTTTTTACCAATTAATCGTTTCACCTTCCCGAAACCTTTCTTATTCTGGTAATTTATTAAGAACTCCTTTCTAAATCTACTTATTTATGACATTTTAACAACTATGAAACAAATAATTAATAATCAATACCTATATAATATTTATGAATAAATGATTCTTCATTACCAGTAGTATACTATCAATTACTACTTATTATCATAAAATTACTCAAAATACATCGAGAAAAGATAAATTTAATACTAAAAGTACATATAGGTCAACATTTTAAAATTTCAAAGTATCCATGGCCAACATATTTGAAGTAAATTTTTTTACTTCTTCACTTGTTAATGATTACCATCTTTTATAAAACAAAAAATTAAATTATTTTATTTTCCTTTACCAACTTATACCTCGTACTTTTACTTTTTTTTACTTATAACCAAAACATGTTTTACCACTTCAACTTCATTCTACAATCCCTAAAAATCTCCATCAATATTATGTCATCATATTTTCTGTTGTCAAAGATAAAGAATAACACTCCATAACCATCCGTTGACTTCCTCTGCTTATTCTAATTCTTCTATTAGTCACATACTTAATACACTAATGATAAGACGGTGATACTGCCTCCATATCGTGTAACAACGGTCACAAAAAAAACATCCTTATAAGAACTTAGAGCATTAACAATCATAAATCACATCCACAAATTTTTACATTTCTCCTTTCCTGAGGGATACATTCATATTCACTTCCCCGACATATTAAACTGATTGATTTCTATTAATCTATTTGAATGGTTTAATTCATATCTTACGATCATAACTTGCTTTCAAAAATACACTCGTTGAACTTCCAGTGTCAACCATTACCTTATTATTATTCTAATTATGATACAAGTTTCTACAAAAGCATATTCGTGAGGCACTATAAGAGCCCACAAATCATAATTAATAAAAGCTAACATTAGATCTTGTGTAAATGGCGAAATGACTTATCAATTGAATGCAATTAAAAATCCTTCCTGTATCTCTTCCTTAATGCCTTAATCACTTATGATGATATATCCTTCTGAAAATAGTGTATGATTCTTCTTGTTGTTTTTTGTCTATTTGGAATTCTCTCATTCATATTTTTCTCTCCTTCATTTTCCTTAATGAAATTTAAAAGATATTCTTTATTAATATACTTTTGAATTACATCCTTTAACTAAAAACAATCTCTACTAGAATTACTATGATCATTATTATATGAACAATAATACCGACGATATCGTTCATTGATTGGTTTTAACATAACTATGAGAGTTTGATAATTTATTGGACCCCTCATCTTATCTTATAATATTGTCACATGTGTGTTAACTTGAGTAGAATTTCGGTTTGAATTGTTATAATATGAAGAACATGGTCTAACCATTGCATCCCTTATAACGTCTAAAATCCTTTTCTTTTCTAAAAAATATTCCAGTCTTTTTGCTAGCTTAATTTGCACATTTCCTCATTTATTTGTATCTTCCACATTGATATACATTTATGTTCTTGCCAAAAGATCTCCCATACATCCCACAGGAAACTTCATCAAATCTTCTAATAAACTGCTATGACAAAGTAAACCTATTTTAAACACCGTTAAGGCTACATCCTCATTACAACCTTCTAATGTAGTCATCTCATTTATAAACGTTTGAACATAATATATTAAATATTCTTCAAATTTATAAAATAATTTCATAATATAACCCTACTCACGTTTTAATGCTTTAAGAGCAATAAACAAATTTTGAAATGAAATCCATAATTCTTCTAAACTATCAATTATTTATGATGGCAAATTGTTAAACCATGCCAACACCATTCCTTTATATGTCATAGATAAATTTGACATAATATGATATCATATGGATTAAATCGTAACATAATATTTTGAAATTACTGAAGGTGATACATTGGCCTCGTCATTCCATCTATTTTTTATATTCTATAATGATCAAATTTATTTGGTATATTTCCTTCCAAAATCCTTTATACTAACGAAGATTGGGCTAAAATATATATTGCTACTCATGGTCTTATATTATTTTCTCAAAGTTTATTTTAACATATTTCCGTTTCATTTATCCTTGCTTTTTTTTACGATATTTCATTACATGATTCATCAATTTTATTCTCGTTTTCTCCTTCTTTAAAATTAATTTATTTTTTACAAACTAATTCATTCGTATCCAACATCTCAACTAAATTCTCATTATCTCTTTCAGTAATGAATTGTAAAGTTTTAATCATCAGATGAAATTGATTTTATTTTTCTTCATCTTGCTTATTTTATAATAGATTTGATTTATATTTTTTGCTTATTAATTTATTTAATTGAAATTTTAAGTCATGAAATAAAGAATGTGTCACGTTATCCTCACATATCGTCCGATTGTATTGGATTTGTTATTACATTTCTTGATATTTATGGGGCAATATTCCTTAGTAAGTTGGAGTTCTCACCCATAGTACTCTTAATGTTATTGCTGGAATCCCTTGCCTATCATAGTTCTCATAAAGTGGTGAAGTAATATATATGGAGTCTAGTGTCGCAGATCTACACATAGTTCTTTGAAAAATTCCTTCATCTAATTTTGATTTAGTCATCATATATTTGGGAAAGATATTAAACACTTTGAAAAAAGTTCCCACAAAAAAGATGAGCGAGTTTTCTTCCTTCAGAGAATACCAAAGAGATAGGACTAAAAAAGATGAAAAGTAACTTTATTAATAAAATTAATCAACTATTTTTATAATAATTGGACCTCATATTTATAATAATTTATATCCCTAAATTATAAGGATGCATGACACATGTAACATATGACACATGTCAATCATCCATTATAACTACTTAATAAATATTACTCAATTACCATTTAAACATTATGGGTATATGGTAATAAACAACACCATTTATACACATCTTAATATATTTAAGGTTTTTTTTACTTTTTGTTGAGTGTCATTTGGCGTCATCTATTTATCCATACAAACATTGGTGCGTTTTAACTTATCTTTATTACTTTGTTGATGTGTATCTAGCGAATGTTCCATTTAAAAAAGAATTGTTGATGTCTATCTATAGAATATCGCAAGTTTTAGACACAGCAATGATGAAAACAAGCTTAGTAGCTTTGACAACATGAATGATATTCACATCAAGTCTATACATGGTGACTATTGAACCCTTTACTCACTAAACGAGCCTTATACCTTTTGTACTCGCTAGTCTATTACATAATTGATTTTAAAAACCCATTTGCAAGTAACCCCGTTCATATTAGAATTCAAAGCTATGAGCATCCAAGTTTAATTTTTCTATAAGGCTTGAAATTCTATTTTTATAGCCTGATTTCAATTAAGATCAGAAAATGCACCAGTAAATTTTGTTAGTTTAGTAGGCTATGGAGATGATGTGTTAGTCAAGCCAATATTAATGAGATTAGGCTTAAATATTCAAACTTTAACTCTTGTTTGCATATCATGTGTACCTGATAAAATAAAATCTAGATAGTTATGTTTACAGTTGAATTTGTATATCACGTGTTAGGGAAATGATGTAGGCTATATGTTGTTTGACTATGCAGTGTATGGTCTATATGTAGATTTAGGGTTGAAGTTGGATTTCCTAGATTGGAAGGGAATTATACGTGTATGTGTGCGTTTGTATCTGTGTCTGTTGTAAGATGAATTTTATTTGAATATATGCTGAAAGATGATTGTATATTAGGAATATGAGTTGAAAAAAAATATGTGTGTAAATTGGATGAGGTCTGAATGTGTCATGAGACTAAGGTATGTATGTTCTACTTTTGGACACGATTTATGGTAGCTGGTTGTGTGGAAGTTGGTTGAGTGGTAAAATGATGTCTACAGAATGTTTCAAAGCAAAAACCAAGTAAATTCACCTTACAATTACATTCACTTAAGCTAGCGTTGCATTGAATAAATATCGTGTACTTTCTTTAAACCTTGGAGATGTAGAAAACTAGTTTGAATGTGACACTAATATAGGAGACAAAGACTCTTTAATGTTTAGGAAATATGAATGAAATGGAAAATCATGTTCATTAAAAACTAAATTCATAAATATAAATACCTTCTTTGAAGGAGTTAAGCACTCATACCCCTTGTGTGTAGCAGAATACCCAATAAAACATACTTTAAAGAATGAAATTGGAATTTATGTTTTTGGTATAGCCTAATGCAAGGATAACAGGCAATCCAAAATTTCTATGAATAGAATAATTTGGTTTTCTAAAATAAAGTGATTCATATTATTTTAAGGAGTAGTAAGCCTATTGTTCAGAAATATTGCAGTGGACAATACGTACCAACTAGTTAGGAATGAGCCAAGAAGGTCAAGCCAGTCTGAACAATGTGCTTGTGCTTCCTATGCCCTACCATTTTGTGAGGAGGTGTAAGGATAAGAATTATAAGGGAATTTCATCTTGTTTAGTAAGTGGAACGAATGATTTGAATTCACCTCCTCCATCAACTTGAACTATTTTAATTTTTATTTTAAACTATGTTTCAATAAGTTTTTAAAATTGAATAAAAGCTATAAAAGCATTACTATTCTATTTTAAGGATAAAATCCCAGACTTAGTTTGAATATGTGCGGATCCTTAAAGATCAATATAAATCAAATAAACTACATTTGTAGCATGCGAATAGGAAATTTAATAAAGAAGATTACAAACATTGTCCAACTAACACTAGTCATAAAATTTATCGATTTTCATAGATTCAATATGAATATTATATTGACTTAGAATTCTAGATAAGACCTTATAAGAGGAATGGCCTAATTTCACATGCCACCAATGTTTTAAAGAAAACAAACACCATAATCTAATGATAACTTAGATTTAAAAACTTTAGGACTTAAATATTTAGAATTAGCAAGTACTTCAATGTAGTAAAACACATATGTAACTCTCTCTGTTAAAAGTATTTTCTTTGTTTCTAAATCCTTCAAAAAACAAAAATATTTAAACAATTCAACACATACTGAATTCTATGAGGTTAATTATGAAATAGAAAGCAATATTTTGGTAACATTAGGTACATGCAAAACAATTTCAAGGTTAATTATCTGTTTTCAAATGTATGCAACTTAAAGAGACCACTTTGTTTAATGATGTTTTTTTGGCTATATCCTACAGTTACAAACCTTTAACTAGAAAAATCTTTCATCTCGCTCATCACACTAGGATTTCCTGTCAGATGATGTGTTTCACCTGATTTTGCGTACCATTTACTATATCATCCTCGAGAGTGTATAATTAGGAAAGTACTCTGATCAACTTCATTCGTTTTTTGTTCATAAGAAAATATCCTCATAGCTGGAGGGTCATCTCTTAAATGATAAGTTGGTGTACCATTGCTATAATTTTCGCATATTTGGAAGGTGCCCTATTAGAAGAGTAACTTCCTCTACCTCTTCTGTAGCCATTCATGCCTTAAAATCTGTTCTTGTAGTAATTATTCTACCTTTATATCCCATAGAGCAATAGATGTTTTAGTCTCTTGTAATATTATTATTATATGATCTATTTCCATCCTTATTAGGGAATAAACTTGCTGAGGCAATATTAAAACTAGCTACAAATGTTTGTAGGTTGGATAACTGCTATAACCTACTCTCAAAGGTCAAGAAAGAGGCTTGTAGATCCAATCATCCCAAAATGTCTTTGTCAGTTAAACTCACAAATATAAAAGTATAATTTTATTCCCTCAAGGACATGTGAAACTAAAAAATCAACAAAGATTATACAGCCATCAAGCTTTAAGTTATTAGATATACTATTCATTTGGCTACGACACTCTTCCACACTAGAAGCTCATTTAATTATCTTTTGAAATTCTCCATTATAATAGGTAATATTTTTCTTTTTTGGGAGCATGATAGTTTAGAAACATAGTCATGGAGCCCCTTGGAAGTCTCCTCTTCCATGAGTTGAGTTGCTATATATGGACTGATTGATGTATATAAACAACCTATGAGTAACTGGTCTTAAGAGAATCAGTCCTTGCATGCAAGATTTTCGATCACACTTCCTCCTGAATGAGATTTAATTTTATGTGGATAAAATTTCTCACCTATGATAAAGACATTGAGTCTATTGCATCTTATGATAGGAAATATCACAGTCTTTCATAATATAAATTCGGAAATATCAAGTATAATAGTATTGATATTGCTGCTTATTTGTTTCAATTGTGTTTTGTTGCTTGTAGTTGATCCATAAGATAAGCATCTGAAGCCATTGAGTCAGTATTAAATGAAAGAGAATCAACGTGAACCATTGTACTCGCTCTAATACCAAGTAAAAATAATACGGAAGAAGAGATTTTTATTATTGTTGTAAAAAAATTATGTATTGATTATTTGTTACAAATTATTAGCTAAGTTTATATACACTCTAATAGTTATCTATTTTATTTTATTAGTGAGGTAGTGTTATGTGTAACAAATTTTGATTTATTCTCTATATCCTTTTATACAACTAATTTGTGTGTGTTAGTTAGTAAGCATTAAATCCAGTGGATCAAGACACTGAACCCAATAACTTATTCAACCCAAGACTGCCCATTGACCTTAACCCGTTGCATGACCCATCTAGACTAATCCTTAGGGTTAGGAATTAAAATCACTATTTAGTAATCATTTGTTTGTTGAGTTGTCACTTTTAGCACCAAACCCTCTTACACGAGCATCTATCTTTTTTGTTCTTTCATCCGCCAACAATCTTTTTTATCCAAAATATGTAAGTTATCATTTACATGGTTGCAAGATCACTCAACAAGGTTATAAATTACTACCTAATAATATATAAATAACATAAATGGTTAAAAGGTAATATAGTAATGTTTAAACAAAAACTACATTAGATGAACACCACGTGCCGTAGTAAAAATAACTCTTTCATCATTTAGTTTAGATTTAATAAACTCTATTAATATGGTGTAATCCTTCATTTAAACGTTGGATTATTTCTAATGAGATACCATAATAAAATTGATTTCAATTTCTAAGTCAGGAGTAATTCAGCCTGTTTCATCACTGAAATTATCTTTGACGAATTTTTTCGTCATTAAAGAGACCACTTGTCTACGCGACCCCTTTATAAGAAAGGGGTTTAGGATTTTGTTAACAGTGATGAGTCACTCAGCTAAGCGACCTCTATATAAGAAATAGTTTAAGATTGAGTAGGTAACGAGACGTCGTTCAATTAAGCATCCCGTTATAGAATTGGGTATAAGGTTTGGTTAATAAAGAAGGATCGTTCATCTGAATAACCCTTTTATAAGATTTTTTTCCTGATATATGGGGTAAGGAGGGGTCACTCAGATACATGATCCATTTATAAATAAAAGTTATAGGATATGTGGGTGAGGAAGAGTTGCTCAGCTGCACGATCGCTTTTATAAATATAGGTTTTGGGATGAATGAGATTTTAAAAGATCGACTACATGTGCAATTCCTTTATAAATACATGGTTTCTAGTATGTAAAGGGTAAAGAGCTGTTCACTTGTGCGACTTTTTTTATAAATGAGACCATTTTCAATTATAGGATTATGATGGATCGTTTAGTGGAACGATCTTTTTATAGAAATATCTTCCGCTCACAATGGTAGAAGGGGTCGTTAAATGACATCTTAAAATTTGTTTTTATCTCTTTTGGCAAATGATGATGTTTTTGCGATTTGATATATTCGACTCATTCGTCTCGGACAATTTTAAATATTTTGTTTTAGGTTTTATATTTCATTCACAGCTACGATAATTTTTAAATCAATATTAGAATCCAATTTTAATCATCAAAATCAAACTAAAAATATTTTTTAATCAAAATTTTGCGATAAAATTCTGTAAATCAACCATTTTAAAACATAATATAATAATGTAAATTTCAACCTCCCTATTCTTTTCTTTTATTATATATATATTCCTTAATCCATCTAGTTTCTATGATCATATTGTTTCCTATATATTGTGTATTTTGCAACAAAAAAGATGCAAACTTTATAACTAGATGGACATAGTTTCAGCCTTTTGGATTAATGATGTTACAAAAGGTAAGACATTCCTGCATTTTAATATACCTAACTTTCATTAAACTGAAGGGTTAAAAGCATTAACAAATAAAAGTGTTAGCAAATATGGAAAGCACGGTAGTTGAGTTGGTTGACATGTTTGTGACTAAAGGTCATGAGATCGAGTTTTTCTACATACGTTTTTTCGGCTGAGCCTATCATCATTCATTGCATTATGAGTAGCGGCTACGAGTTCTTTCTGAAAAAGAAAAATAGAAAAAAAATGAAAAGTATAAGATAGGTAGTATTTGTCCATAATAATAATAATAATAATAATAATAATAATAATAATAATAATAATAATAATAATAATAATAATAATAATAATAATAATAATAATGTAAAACTGTACTATGAATCGGACAAATCAGTATGTATATGATCAACTATAGGAAAAATAATTGTTTACATCGTTTTTTTCTTCAGGTAGGGTCTGTAAGTAAGAAGCTACAAAATTTCAAAATCTATACATACAAAGTATTTTTTTGGAAAAATATAATTCCATTAATTAAATAATAGTGGCACACCATAGAACTATGATCTCATAAACAGTGGCAAAGAAGTTGATATCCATACATACATCTACCTATATTTTTGTTTTGTTGGGTATGTGTAACCAAAAGGTATGGGGTCCAATAAATTACAGTTGAATAAGATAGATTTTGTGCAATGTTGTTAATATCTCAAACTATGCATGATCCCTATACCCTATCTCACAAATGCTTTTATTGTCTTTGTTTTATATAAACTTTATACATAAGAGACACCCATGTTCTGTATAGAAGAAGCAAAGTAACATAAATTTCTTGAGTTTTTCAATGTCATATATTTTTGGTAAATATGTATATATTTCGATCTATATTTAATAATTTACGTATTACATTTCGCTATTTTATGGTATAAAATGTACCCTAACGGTCACAAAAAGTAAAAAATTATTTCATAATTGGATTGATTAGTCGACCAATGTAGTAATAATATATTATCGAATAACTTAAGTTAGAGGATGTTAGTATACATTTGTTTGAATGTATTGTGGTTAACAAGCTAGGTCAAAAGGTGTAGCTAATTATTTTAAATTCGAATGGTCTTTGTATTTTGAAAATTTGTTTGAATTTGAAATTTTTAATTTTAGCCACCTTTATACCATTTGAAAATATAGTTGTTTTCGACAAATAAACCGTTGACGGTTTGAAAATTTGGTCGAAATAGTGGTTTTGATTAGATTTAAATCACGCAATAATTCACTAGAAAATTTCTCAGATCGAAATTTGATCAGCACCAAAATGATTGAATCTGAATTTTTTTTCCGTACAAGACTTCAATCATAAAAACAATTCGCTACAAAATTAACACTAGAGAAAAAATCACTGAAGTTATATTTGAACTCTAAACAGTAATCGTCCCTTCACTATTGGATTTAGTGATAGATAGTCTTTTAATTTTTAAAAATTCGTTGGTAGTCTATCGATTATCCATTTTGTTGACATATAATCAATAGATTTTCAAAAATCCATTCATAATCCAACTATCAATTTTATATAAAGTTAGTCATCTACACATGTTTATTAAATGGACTAAGCTGATAAAAAAAAAATCAAATGACTAACTTTATCGAAAATAAATAGTTAAGGACTATCTGTCACAAAAACTGATAGTTAACACACACGGTGTCCAACTTTATCCAAACTGGATAGTCGAAGGATTACCATGAGACTTTTGAAAATTCACTATCGATCAATTCGATAGACCATGGACGAGTTACTGTTCAAAACATTATACGTATATCAAAACGACATTTTTTTGTTGATTTTTCTTTTTTGCATCCGTGTTCCCTAACGATGACCACATCTACTAAAAAAATCAACAAAAAAATCATAAAAACAAAAAAAAAATGACTGTTTTAATAAAACATAAGATTAATGACTATTTCGAGATAAATTGCCAACTTCTAACTATAGTTTTCGACGTTTACAAAATTGATGCATACCTATAATAGTCAAATTATAATTAATGTGGGGAATTGATGCAAACCTATAGTCTAAATAGTCAAATTACAACTTGGGGTTGTTCCTCTATTTCATTTACTTATATCACTAAAATGTTTGTGTACAATCATATCTACATTATGGATTGATAAGTTTTGGTATACGACTCAAATGATCGAGCTTTACCCAAAGAAATGATCAAGCTTTACCCAAAGAAATGAATGAGAAAAGAGAGAGACAAGCTTGGTCCCTCCTTAATATCCAACACGGCACACCAAACAACTCCATGTTCTCTTCATTAACTACCTTCTTTTCATTTCACACAAAAAACCCTTTGCATTCAATGCTATTCAATCTTTCTCTCATTACAAATACTCCGAACCCTATGCCATTCCATCAAACAAGAACAACACACAAAGAACTGTCGTTCTCTCTTATAAATCTACCAAAACCTAACATCAATCTCAAGATACTTCAATTCTCTTTAATATCATCCATGTCTCGTCTTTTTCTTTTTATTCTCTTCTGCTTTTTTCTTCATGCATGCAATGGCCGTGTTCTTGTTTTCTCGGACAAGGGAGTTGGAAAACATGTTGAGGTATCATCTAATACGGTTAGTTCTGCGAAAAATAAAAGTGTGAATAATGTTTAAGACGAAGTTATTTAGGTCTTGATTGTTTCTTGTCTATGTAGGATGTAAGTAAGGATGAGTCTTATAGGTCACAAGGTATGTTGGAGAGGAGTTTTTTAATAGATTCTTTGAAGGAAAATCAAGAAGCTATACAAGGTTCATTCTTTTACTTAAGCTTGTACTACTTCTTATGCATGCATCATAAACAAAGATAAATCATGACTATATTTACACTTTGTTAGGGGTTTGAGTGTTGTTTATGATGAAAGTATAAATACACTTCTCTCTCTTTTATCATTTTTAATATCATTTGTAAGAAAAAAAACACTAGTTGTATAGGTTTATAGGATCTAAAATCATGACTATCTTTAGAGAAACACTAGTTTTGTAAGTTTATATGATCTAAAACCTTTAAAATCTAAAATTTAACCAAAGATAACAAGTCATAGTTTCTTTCCATTTTAATATATAAATACGAACAATCCGATCCCTGTACTAATATAATATTATGTGTTTTAGATTTAAAATATCATACCATTCAGTTTTTGGTTCACTTTCAAAATACTTTGGTTCACTTTCAAAATACTTTATATGCCAATAATCATTCTCATGCCAGGATGAAAAATTACGGTGACAGTTAACATATTATTATTAGTTTTATTTATTAGTATTATTTGTTATAAACTACGTTTTCTTGCTTATAAGCTATGAACTAAAAACAACCCATAAAGCTTATAAGTAATGCTTCTTCGGTTTATATACATGCAGATTCCGAAAGCATCAAGGTTTCTGGACAGAGTGATCAGAAGAAACCAAGATCAATGCTAGGATCCCCAACATATGATAGTGAGGAGGCTGTCAATAATAATCCTGAACAGAACGGCGCTGTGGAGGATATCGTAGTGATGGATTATGCGCAACCCCACCGGAAACCACCCATCCATAATGAAAAACCCTAGTTGCATTATATAATCAATATACACATTGTACTTAATAAATATATTTCTATCTTTTTGTATTGTAATCAATATGGATTTTCATTTGTATTGTCGTTTTTTTTTTGATGTCTTTTACCAACAATGAGAAGGAGAAATAAACCATGTACTTACGTTTTCAGTATCTGTAATCTTTACATGTGTCAGATATTGTTCTTTCATGCCATCAACAAACAAATCTAACATCAAGCTAAATCATAGAAATAGAGATTTCTGTTATATAGTTAATTTTAAAAAGAAAAAAAAATAACAGATAAACCTTAAAAACTTAACCTAATCGTAACTGCTTTAAGTTCTTCAACTGATTTTTGGAGTCGGGACACATAATTTAATGAAAAGATGTAAGTAAAGGTGGTTTATAGAACTATTATTGTCGTCAAGTTTGTCACATGATAATGTTATGAATGAGATTTTGAATCAAATAAGACAAAGGAGACATGCGTTAAGAGTAGGGCTGGCTACCCAACAAGCTGCCCAGACCTTGGTTCCAACATGAAATCTTGAACCCAACTCCGAGTCTAGATTTTGCTTGGGTTATAGATTTAGGAATTAGAGCCTAAAAAATGGGACATGATCTCTTTATATTTTTTTACCGAACAACTTTCGATTAACCTAACATCTAACACAAGAGGTTGATTATTTATCGACAAGTTATATAGATTCCGTGATAAATAAAAATAGATCGACAAGTTGTTACAAATAAAATATAAAAAACGAAACAATGTATATATAGAATACAGACAAAAAAAATCCAATTACAATCAGAAATTTGTATCTAAGAAATGCGGGTTTCGCACGATCAAATCTGAAAATGGTGATGGTGAATCAGATAGTCGAGAAGGTGGTTGCGGTGAAGCAGTGAGTCAAGAAGAAAGAGGTTATTGTTTGGTTGAGTTGAACAAGGGTGAAAAAACTGTCTTTTTTTTTTTGGACGGAATTCGCAACCGATGTTCAACGAGTGCGCACAGTGTAAATCCTCAACCTGACACAGTACCCTGCAAACCAACACGAGAAGGTAAACCATACAAGGTGAAAAACGCAAATCAAGAAAGCATTTGTAGAGGGGTCGAACACATGAACTTTTGGTCACGAGCTCATCTACTCCACCAACCTGGCTACCCTTTTCGGGACGTGGATAAGACCGGACCCAGCAATCGTCTTTTGATCCCTCTTTATTTAAGCCCAAATAAAAGTGTAACAAACTTTGATAACAAGAATAAGTGTAACGGTATTTTGTTACATGTATAACAAACATATGAATGTATAAATATGGAAAATAAGTTTAACAACATTTCTTTACACTATATTTGTAAACTTAATCTTCTTTTGTTTTCCACTTGGTATCGGAGCAGAAAGCTTCAATAACATGAATAGATTCTTCAACCTTCAGGTCAGGGTCTGCTAACCAAGGCTACTCATCAACAGATAGCTTGATGACCAACATGAATCTACAAATAAAACAGATAAACACGTTCAATAGCCTAAGGTTAGACAGAAATAACTTATTTCTTTGGAGAACAATGTTGTTACCTATTATAAAAGGTAACAAGCTGGGAGGATTCATTAATGGTGAGAAACCATATCCTGCAAAGCTGATTAACGGACATGATGGGCCCATCATTGAAAATTTCGAACATGAGAACTGTATAGTTAAAGATCAAATTTTTCTGGGGTGGCTTTACAACACCATGACCCCTGAAGTAGAATCTCATTTGATGGAGGAAGATACTGTTGGCGGAAAATATAAAAACAACACTCTTTTTTAAAACAAACAAACAACTTTGATATAGATAGAAAAGGAGAAATATTACAAGACACTCTTAAACCTCACACAAGAAGAGAAAATATTTTTCTAACACTCAAGAGAGCATTATTGTCTCTCTTTTCTCTCACTCTAATTTTCTCTCTAACTTTGATTCTTGGTGTGTTTGTGAGATGCTCTAGATGGTGGGAGAGCTCCACTATTTATAGGAATATAGTGGAGACAAAGATCCACCATCCAAGAGGCTTTTGGATACTAACACACTCAACATCAATACTACACTCAAAGTTAAGGTGTTTCTTACACTCAATCTAAAAGTGTGTCTTGCACTCAACCTAAACAACTAAATATTAATTTAAATGTTTCTAGAATATTCTTTCTAGATTGGCCTTATTAAGTGGGTTGGACCCTTTGAGTGGGTTGGGCCCTTTAAGTGGATCAAGTTTATGATCCAACACTCCCCCTTAAACTTGATCCCGTGACCCCTAGTAGTTTCCTTAATCGTTTGAAGTCTTCGCTTTTCAGTGGCTTGGTGAAAATATCAGCAGCTTGATCTTGTGTCTTCACATATTCTACTTGCACATCCTTTCTTGAAATACACTCCCTTATGTAGTGGTAGCGAACATCGATATGCTTGCTTCGATCATGGAATACTGGATTCTTGGCTAAGGCAATGGCTGACTTATTGTCGACATACACTTTAGTTGGCTCATTCTGTGTTAGGTCTATCTCCTTCAATAGATTTCTAAGCCAAATTGCATGACTAACACATGTAGTAGCAGCAACGTATTCCGCCTCACAAGTGGACAACGTGACAATCGGTTGTTTCTTTGACATCCACGTGAAAGCAATATTTCCCATAAAGAATACAAATCCAGTTGTACTCCTTCGATTGTCTATGTCTCCACCCCAATCACTATCGCTATACCCAACAAGTTTGTAATTATTAGAAATGGAATAGAGTAATCCAAAATCAATTGTACATTTCAGATATCGAAGGATTCTCTTTGCAGCTTTGAAATGAGTAGTTGTTGGAGATTCCATGTAGCGACTAACCAATCCAACTGCATGAAGAATATCCGGTCTCGTGCAAGTTAGATAGCGTAGACTTCCTACCAAACTTTTGAATAATGTCGGATCCACACTTTCACCTTCTTTATGCTTGGACATTTTGACTCCAAACTCCATGGGTGTGCTTATTGGGCTACAATTCTCCATCTTAAACTTCTTCAGGATATCTTTAGCAAAGCTTTCTTGTGAGATGAAAATTCCATCTTTTTGTTGCTTAACTTCAATGCCAAGGTAGTACACCATGAGCCCCAAGTCTGTCATCTCGAATTCCTTCGTCATTACTTCCTTGAATTTATTGAACATACTTGGGCTGCTTCCTGTGAAGATCAAATCGTCCACGTAGAGACACACGATCAAAATATCTCCATCTTTGATCTTGGTGTATAGAGCGTGCTCGTACAGACATTTGTTGAATCCGTTCTCTTGGAAATACTTGTCGATTCTACTGTTCCAGGCCCTTGGTGCTTGTTTTAGGCCGTAAAGAGCCTTCTTTAGCTTCAACACCTCATCTTCGTGACCTTTGACCTCATAGCCTAATGGTTGTTGAATGTAGACTTCTTCTTCAAGGACACCATTTAGAAATGCTGAATTTACATCCATTTGTTGTATCTTCCACTTGTTTTGAGCTGCCAAAGAAATTATTAGTCTAATAGTTTCTAATCGGGCAACGGGGGCGAATACCTCATCATAGTCAATTCCCGCCTTTTGACTATATCCTTTTGCAACAAGCCTCGCTTTGTGTTTTTCAATCTCCCCCTTAGCATTTCTCTTAGTTTTGTATAACCATCTGACGCCTATTGTCTTGCACCCTTTGGGAAGTGAGGTGAGTTCCCATGTGTCATTCTTCTCGATGGCTCTAATTTCTTCATCCATCGCGTCTCTCCATTGTTTCTATTGTGCAGCTTCTTGAAATGTCACTGGCTCACAATCAGCAAAGAGACAAAATAATGTAATGTTATCCATTGGTTCGGTTACCTCATAAAGATCACTAAGGCTTCTTGTACGTTCCACTGCTCTCTCATTTTGACTACTATTTGACGATGATGAATGTGGTGAGTCTCCATGAGTAGATGATATCGGTGAAGCATGTGGGGTTGCAACACCTACTAATTGCTCATTTGTTGTCTGTTCATCTTCTTCAATTTGGGGAAAAATGTGAACTCATTTGTATGAGACCCAAAATCCCATTCGCATTCTTCATCAACTATCACGTCTCGGCTTATCACAACCTTCTTTTTGTTTGGGTTGTATAACTTGTAGCCTTTGGAACTTGAGTCGTAACCGATGAAGATAAAACTCTTGCTTTTATCATCGAGTTTGGTTCGTTGTTCGTCTGGTACATGGACATATGCTACACTTCCAAATACTCTCAGGTGGGAAATTCCGGGCTTTCTTCCACTCCATGCTTCTTGTGGTGTCTTTCCCCAAACACTTCTTGTTGGAGATCGGTTGGACAAGTAAACCGCACATGCCACTGCTTCCGCCCAAAAATCCTTAGGCAGTTTCTTGCTTTTAAGCATGCTTCGCGCCATATCAAGGATTGTTCTGTTCTTCCTTTCTGCCACACCATTTTGTTGAGGAGATCTGGGAACTGTCAAGTGGCGACGAATTCCATGTGCTTCACAAAACTCCATAAATTCATTGGATGTGAACTCCCCTCCTCGGTCAGATCTCATGACTTTGATCTTATTTCCGCTTTCCTTTTCCACAACTGCTTTGAACTTCTTAAATACACCAAAGACTTCAGATTTCTGTTTCAAGAAATATACCCACGTTTTTCTTGAAAAATCATCAATGAAGAGAAGGAAGTAGTTACTTTTACCTAGAGAGCTCGGCTTGATTGGACCACACACACCGGTATGAATAAGCTCGAGAGGTTTATTGGCTCTTGACTCTGACTCCTTTGGAAAGCTTTTTCTGAATTGCTTTCCAAGTAAACATCCTTCGCATAACTGGTCAGGATGATTGATACACGGTAACCCTCTCACCATTTCCTTCTTTGACAATAACTCTAAACTTGAAAAGTTTAGATGCCCAAATTGAACATGCCATAGCCACGACGAATCTTTGTAACACGCCTTAAGACACTTTGCAACATCATTTTGAATATCCAAAGGAAACATTCTATTCTTTGACATTTGAACTTTAGCAATTAAATCTCCTTTGTCATCTCTTAGAAAAAGACTATAATTTTTCATATGAATATCATAGCCCTTTTCTAGTAGTTGTCCCAAGCTCAAGATGTTGTTTTTCATGCTAGGTACGTAATAGACATTTGAAATCATTTGGTGACTACCATCTTTTGCACGAATAAGAATGTTACCTTTTCCTTTCACCGATATTTTGCTATCATCTCCAAAAGAGACATTTCCACTCATTGCTTCATTGATCTCTACGAACATGCTTCTTTTCCCACACATATGGTTGCTTGCACCGCTGTCAAGATACCACGTGTTCTCTTGACCTTCATTAGTGTTTTTGTATGTTAGTAATAACATATCTTTTTCCTCCGTCTTCTCCTCGGCATAGTTGGCCCTCTCCTCAACTCTATTGTTGGGGCCTCTGCATCTGAAGCATAATGTCCAAACCTTTGACATTTATAGCATTTGATTTGAGATTTATCATACCTCGAGTTCAGATTTCTTCTTCCACGACCTCGTGTTGAGCTTTCTCGTTTCTCGTAGTTGTAGTTGGAATTATTGTTGTTGTAATTCCAGCCACTTCCACTGCCGTGATAACCACCTCGTCCGCGGCCTCTGCCTCTGCCTCGGGTACGTTGGTTTCTATCATCTCCTTGATTTGCATGCATGTCCTTCAATTCTACTTTGAGGAGTTGCTCGGTGATCTCTTGCTTCTTCTTGTGCTTTTATTCATGGGCTTGTAATGATCCTTGGAGTTCTTCGATCATCATTTTCTCCAAGTCTTTAGTTTCTTCAATCGTCACGACGATGTGCTCAAATTTAGGATCCAACGAGCGGAGTATTTTTTCGATTACTCTCAAATCTTCTAACTTCTCACCATTTCTTTTTAATTTATTAGAAACGGTTGCTACTCTTGAGAAATATTCCGAAATAGATTCGGACGCTTTCATATGTAAGGATTCAAATTCACCTCTTAATGTTTGGAGACGTACCTTTTTAACCTTTTCGACTCCTTTGTAAGAGATTTGTAATTTCTCCCATGCTTGCTTGGCGGAAGATGCGCTTGAAATCTTTTCGAAGCCATCATCATCTAGTGCTTGATAGATGAGGAAGAGAACTTTTTTGTCTCTCTTTCTTGAATCCTTCAAATTTGTTTTCTCCTCTTGAGAAAGGCTTGCTTCATCTTCGGGTTCGTCAAAACCTTTTTCGACGGCATCCCACACATCATGTGCTCCAAGAAGAGCTTTCATCTTGATACTCCAATTGTCGTAGTTGTTGTTGTTGAGTGTTGGAACTTGGAAGGATGATACACCATTTGCCATATTTTTAAATATGTTGAATATTTAAAAACAAAATTTCCAATATGTTGAAAATTTAAAAAACAAAATTTTGGAAAGAGCTTGTGGCTCTGATACCACTTTGTTGGTGGAAAATATAAAAACAACACTCTTTTTTAAAACAAACAAACAACTTTGATATAGATAGAAAAGGAGAAATATTACAAGACACTCTTAAACCTCACACAAGAAGAGAAAATATTTTTCTAACACTCAAGAGAGCATTCTTGTCTCTCTTTTCTCTCACTCTAATTTTCTCTCTAACTTTGATTCTTGGTGTGTTTGTGAGATGCTCTAGATGGTGGGAGAGCTCCACTATTTATAGGAATATAGTGGAGACAAAGATCCACCATCCAAGAGGCTTTTGGATACTAACACACTCAACATCAATACTACACTCAAAGTTAAGGTGTTTCTTACACTCAATCTAAAAGTGTGTCTTGCACTCAACCTAAACAACTAAATATTAATTTAAATGTTTCTAGAATATTATTTCTAGATTGGCCTTATTAAGTGGGTTGGACCCTTTGAGTGGGTTGGGCCCTTTAAGTGGATCAAGTTTATGATCCAACAGATACCTCCAAGGGACTTTGGGATGCCATAGTCAGACTGTCTCGCTCTCAGACTAGGTCCATGATTAACTTCTTCAAGGCTGAGTTTTAAAGAACAAAAAAGGGGACCTCTACAATGGAAGAATACCTAGCTAAAATAAAACACATTTGCAAATAACTTAACAGTAGCAGGGTCTCCATTCACTTTGGATGACTTGGGGTCTCACGTGTTGGCTGGGTTAGACACTGAATATAAACTATTTTTTGTACATTTGGTTGGATCTTCAAGGCACCTTGTTAAGCTATGAGAGTAGGCTAGACCAACTTGGCAAAATATAAGTTTCTACAGCCAACATGAATGTGACTTTAATAAACAAGTCAGATCCTAGATCTTTTGGGACCAATAACTACAGTTCTAACATAAGAAACCAAACCAGAAGACAGTGGAAAGGCTTCAGAGGAAGGTACTCTAATAACTACCCTAATAACTACATGGGAAGAGGAACTTTAAGAGGAAGATGAGGCAGGTTCTATACTAACAACAAACCTACCTGTCAGATCTATGGGAAGTATGACCATAGTGGTGTCTATTACTATCTTAGAGGAAATTAAAATATGATGGGTCAACTGCCTAGTGATCAGAACATAAATGGACAAGAGCAGAATGCTCTAACTGTGTCACACGACACTGGAGGTGGTGAGTACAACTGGTATATCGATAGTGGTGCTAGCCACCATGTCACTAACTAAACAAGCATGATCACTCAGAAGCCAGACTATACATGTACCAAGTCTGTGGCAGTAGGTAATGGTAACAAGTTGAGTATAAAATATTTACGAAAGTCTATTCTATTTACCAAAATAAACAAACATATTCATTTAAACAATGTTTTGTATGTACCACAAATTAGTAAAAATCTCCTATCATTTTTTCAGCTAACCTTACATAATAATGTTTTTTTGAGTTGTATAACTCTAGGTGTTTGTGAAGGAAAAAATAACATATAGGACCCTACTTACAAAGAGAGTTGAGAATGACCTGTTCAAATTCGAAAAACCATCTATTCATAGTCCTCGTAAAGCAGAAATTCTAAATTGTTAACCTAGTAGCTCCCATGTTTCAGTATTATCTAGCAGTTCTGATTCCCTAAAGAAAATGTGGCACAGAAACTGGGCCATCCTTCCACTACAGTACCCTTCATTGTTATGAAAAACTGTAATATTCTTATTGTGTCTGTTAATTGATTTTTTTTGTGAAATTCGCCAATTATGCGAATCACATTCTTTTCCTTATTCTAACTCATTTTCTCACTATACTAATATTCTAGATCTTGTAAACTCTGATTTGTGGGGGCCTACTCCTATAAAGTCCCAATCAAACTACAAGTTTTACATCTGGTTTGTGGATGATTATACACGGTATACTTGGTTGTACCCTATGAAACACAAAAATGAGTCTATAAATGTTTCAAAGAGTTTAAAACTTTGATAGAAAATTAGTTTGATTGAAAAATAAAACAGTTTCAATCTGACTGAGGGGGGTGAATTTAGACCTTTTCCTTCATTAGCCAAAGAGTCAAGAATATAGCTCACGACATCATATCCTTATAATTCTGCTTGGAATGAAAGAGCAGAAATAAAGCACATGCATATTACTAAGACTGGCCTGACCCTTCTCACTCAATCTAACGTTCCATATGCTTACAGGTTTGAGGATTTTCAAACAACAATTTATGTAATTAATAGGCTACCAACAGTTGTTCTACAAGATCGGTCATTTTTGAGAGATTGTATGGTCATAAACGTGACTATCTGTTCCTACATAGTCTTGAATGTGCCTGCTTTCCTTGTCTAAGACCTTATGAGGCAAACAAGTTCTAGTTTTATTATGTCAAGTGTATGTTCCTCGGCTATATTAATGTTCAAAAGGGTTACAAGTGTCTAAGTGCTAGTGGGAGAGTCTATGATTTAAGGATGTTACCAATTAAGAAAAGTTTAATTGTTTTCTAGGTTCCTAGAGTCATAAGTGTTTGTAATTAGGTCTAACTCTCTCTGGTTGCCTAAGTTTCCCAGTGACAAGTCATCAGATCATTCTTCTACTTTACATGAAGCATTCTCAAACTCTTTAACTGGGTAGCCTAATGATTTTACACACCAAATTTCACCATCAAGACATAACCATCAAGTTATACATCGAATAAACACTTAAAACAACCTACAACGGAACTTACATTCTAAATCAAGCAACTTGAAGACAGACCAAACAAATCCTCCAGCTACACATACCAGACCATCCCGTTGCCAAACATAATTTCTGTTACACAACCAATGCAAGAAAATTAGTTAATTATAGACCTAACCCTTGAAAATCCTAACCTTCAATCTCAACCACGGACCTTACCTAATAGTCACCCTATGGCCACTAGAGCTGAAACGTGAATATTTAAACCTAAGGTTGTAAGTGCTACTAACAAGGAACCTACTAATTTCTCTGAGGCTATAAGTGTTTCACAATGGGCTCATGCTATGAAAGCTGAGTATGATGCTATAATAGCAAATCATACATGGTCTTTGGTTCCATATACTAATGATATGAGTCTGGTGGGTTGCAAATGGGTATATAAGATAAAATACAACCTTGATGGGTCTGCGTAACGTTATAAAGCTAGACTTATTGCTAAGGTATGTCATCAGACATATGGTATTGATTTTACTTAGACTTTTAGTCCAGCTATCAAAGCACTTACTATAAGACTTGTTTTGACTTTGGATGTTTCTAAAGGCTGGGAGATAAGGCAATTGGATATCAACAATGCTTTCTTAAATATTTATGAAGGAGCATGTATTTATGGTGCAACCTGAATGGTTTGTGGATCCTAAGTATCATTCTCACGTGTATCATTTTCCCAAGATATTGCATGCTTTAAAACAGGCTCCTCGTGCCTCGTACTCCAAGCTAAAGGACACTCTGCTTCTGTGAGGTTTTCAAAACTCAAGAGTAGATTGCTCAATGTTCTTTCTAATGACTAAACAAGTCTTTCTTATTCAACTTGTCTATCTTGATGACATCATAGTCACCGGGAATACTCATTCATATTTGAACAAGTTTATTTAAAGACTCAACTCTTAATGCTCTCTTAAATACATGGGTTGTCTTAGGATTTTATTAGGTATTAATGTTTACATGGATGACTAAGGTATGTATAATACTTAGACAAATTACATTCAAAATTTACTTGCTATAGTTGGGCTCTCCACTGCCAATTCTTGCTCCACCACAATGCGTGTAAGTCCCTCAGTGTCCGAGTCAGATGGTGACAGTCTCTTGTGTCTTATAAAATACAAGAGTGTGTTAGGATCTTTGTAGTATCTGTTTCACACTCGTCCAAACATTGCTTTTGCAATAAACAAGATGATTCAATTTCAGCAATATCCGACCAATTTTCATTTACAATATATAAAGAGAATTTTAAAATAGTTATCTAGGATATTTTCTTTGGGACTTCATATCAAACCTAGTGATGCTCATCAGCTAACTCGGTTTACTAATGCTGACTGAGCTGCCTTTTTGGATGATCATCGTTCAGTTGGGGGTATTGTGTCTTTTTTGAAGATTCTCTTGTCTCATGGTCATCCAAGAAACATAGAGTTATCTCATGCTCTAACATTGAGTCTGAGTATCGCTCATTGTTCAATCTCTCCTCATAACTGATCTGGTTGCGTTCAGTGCTTCAAGAACTTGAATTTCCTCTCCATCGCTCTCTGGTTATCCAATGCGATAACCTTGGAGCTAGATCGCTGGCCTCCAATCCAGTCTTCCATGTCCAGACTAAGCATGTTGAGCTGGATTTTTCACTTCGTACAGGATCAAGTTGTATAAGGTTTGCTGGACATAAGATATGTCCTTTCACATGACCAGGTTGTCAATCTGCTCACCAAACCTCCATCTCATACTCGCTTCCTGTTTTTACTTGACAGACTTTGTTTAGGGATTCCTCACATTCGTTTGAGGGAGGAAGTCAAGAAATGTAGGTTTTTCCTGATCAAACCAGACAATGACGATGGTGAAGCAGAAAGTCGAGAAGGTGATCGTGGTGAAACAACGAGTCGAGAATAAAAAAGCTAAGATTTGGTTAAGTTGAACAAGAGGTTTACTGCAATTAATCAGTGTTTTATATTACGGGTCTTGTGATGGAGGAGGTTGACATATAAGACAAGAACAAACCTAACAAAAGTCCTTTAACCCTTTTTTACTTCCGCCCAAATAAAAATGTAATAAACTTTGATAACAAGAATAAGTGTAAGAAAATTCGTTGCATGTATAACAAACATTTCAATGTATAAATATGAATAATAAATGTAACAACATTTAAAATTGAATATAATTTTTTTTTCTTGTGAACCTAGTCTTCTTCTGCTATCCTCTACTTGTAATTAATATTGGTTTTCAACTGTATTCTCTTCTCTCTTTTAATTAATATTGGTTTTCAACTCTATTGTCTTTTCTCTTTTTTTGTTCTTTTAACAACCATGAGAAGAAGAAATAATGCCTGCAGTTTCATTGTCAGTCTCTGTAATTCTTTACATGTGTCATATATTGTTATCTGATGACATAAAAAAAATCGAACATGAATCATAAAAATATAAATTTTTGGTATATAATATTTTTTTAAAAAAATATATTAATTAATAAAACTTAAAAACCTAACCTAATCTAACTGCTTTTAAGTTCTTTTACTAATTTTCGGAGTCAGGACACACGTTATAATGAAAATAGGTAAGTAAAGGTGGCTTATAGAACTATTATTGTCGTCAAGTTTGTCACATGATAATGTTATGAATGAGATTTTGAATCAAATAAGACAAAGGAGACATGTGTTAAGAGACCTTGGTTCCAACTTGAAATCTTGAACCCAACTCTGAGTCTAGATTTTGCTTGGGACAGATTTAGGAATTAGAGCCTTCAGAAAATCGGAGATGGTTTCTGTATATCTTCTACGGAATAACTTTCAACAAACTTAGCATCTAACACGATAGCATGGAGAGAGTAAGCTATAAGCATGGTGTTGTTTAGGATATTATTTTGTTTTGCATGTTGTGTTTGCTTTTCAAGAGTGTCCAACGCATCGTTCTAATAAAAAAAAATAGATGTTAAATGCACATTTATTGTTTACATGGATTATTTCCTAAACAAAATCTTAGTTTTAAGAGCTCCCTAACTCTAATATAAGTTGGATTGTTAGTTTACTTGATGTTTAGTTTAATATTATCCGATTGTTGATAATAAAAGAGAGAGGAGTATAAGAAATTTTATTAAAGTTTTTGTGATGTTGTTGATAATTGACCAATATAATATTTTTTTTAAAATATAAAATCAAATATTTAAAAGAATATCAATAATATATTATCCAAATATTTTGAGCAATATATTAATTAACTTAATTAATTAATTAATATCTTTCAAGCTTAATTTAAAAATAAGAGAGAAAAAAAAATTTGAGAAGAAAATGAAAAAGAAAGAAAAAGATAAAAAAAAACGGAGGAAGAAAACAAGAAGAAAAATAAAAAGAAAATTAAGAAAAAATGGGTGAAGAAGAATATGAAAAAAGTCAAGAGGATCAGATGTTATCGGGAAAAGACCGTAGATGATTGGAGGTGACTGAAACCGACCAGAAAAGACCTTAGAAGATCGGAGGTGGTCGGAAAAGACTGTAGATGATTGGAGGTGACCGAAACCGACCATAAAAGAACGTAGAAGATCAGAGGTGGCCGGAAAAGAACTGTTGATGATTGGAGGTGATCGGGAAAAACCGGAAAATACATTAGAAGATCGGAGGTGACCGAAAAATACCATAGATGATTGGAGGTAACTGGAACAGGCCGGAAAAGATTGTAGAAGATCGCCTCCGGGATAGGGAGAAAAAAATATTTTATCAGACCATATCTTCACAAACTCATCCAGTACAGAAATCTTAAAAAAGTTCTTCAAAAGGAATGTGAAAAGTTTAAGAATTATCCGAAAACTTAATTTAAGAGAGACATTGTTGGAACCAAAATTAAATTAAATAATTAAGTTAATTAATTAATATATTGCTTAAAGATTTAGATAATATATTTTTTTATATAAAAATATTATTCATATTTTTTTTAGAGATTTGATTTTGTATTTTAGTGAAAATATTATATTATATTTTTTTCGTTATTAAAACATAATAATATACTTTTAAAATATAAGAGAGAGAATGTATCAGACAAATCACAACAACACAAAAACTTTAATAAAATTTTATACGGTTTTCTTGATATATTTCTAGTATATTTATTTGTTGTTTGTGTTTTCACATTATGGTATTTGTATAAAATGTGATCTCTGAGTTCTACAAAATAAAATCGTTCTCGAGCTTTTAAGGAAAAATTCCAGCTTTTAAGAGAAAAACTGTGATGCAAAACGTGAAGATGAAAGGGCCAACCAAACAGGAGGGGCGCAGGGTTTTCGTACAACTATATCCTGATTAGGGACGCACAAATCCGAATGTGTAGCCCCTACCGTCAGCAACATCGTTATAGAACCACAGGGAAGACATGAATAGCTGGTGGGGGCCGATATTTGATTATGCTGCATCTTACATAACATGATGACAAGTTCTACTGTCTGGAAAACATGGGTTAAGCAGATATGCACCACACAAAGAAATTTTTGTAGGCACCGAATTAAAATTCTAGTTGAAATGAGCTACATGTTAGGATTTTGAATTATTTTTTATTTCCCCCTATTTCGTCATTTAGCGGAAATGAAGAAGAAAATATCTTTATTTTATTTTCATTGAAGCATGACATCTACAGAACTGCATTGAGATTGAATGTACATATATGTCTGTTTTTTATGCCGATACATATTGCATCCTACAAAATATTTACTTTCGTGAGATTTTACGGGAAGAGTCGCGGGTAGAGCTGTTATCGGTCAGGTTTGGTTAGGGTTTTGAAAGAACCTGACCGGATCGCTAATTTTTCGGTTCTAATTTTTGAAAACGGACCGAACCGCAAAGTTTTCGGTTCGGTTCGATCCGGTCCGGTTCGGTCCGGTCCGATTCGGCTCGGTTCCGGTTCGGTCCGAGTTCGGTTCGGTCCCGTTCCGGTCCGTGTTCGGTCTGGTCTCGTTTTGGTCCGGTTTCGATTCGGTCCGATTTTGGTCCACTTAAAAAAAATAAATCTAATTAAAATTTGATTTTTAGTTTTTTATTAAAGTAAATGATATAAAAACCAAAGTTTATTAGTTAATCTTTGATTTGATTTTGTTGAAAAATTGGTAATTATTTATAATTTTGGTACTATAATTTATAAAAGAATAAATAATAATAATAAATAATCGATTTTAACGATTTTATTAGTCCGATTTCGTATCAGTTCGATTCTGTATCGGTTTTATCGGTTTTATCGATTCTATCGATTCAATTCCGTATCGGTTCTTTCGATTTATCGGTTTTATCGGCCTGATTCCATATCGGTCATATGTATCGGTTTTATCGGTTCGGTTCATAACCGATTTTTTTGTTTCGATTCCTTATCGGTTTTCGGTTTTTAGAATGGAACCGCGAACCTGACCGATCTGGTTCTCGATCCGGTCTTTATCAGTTTGGTATCAGTCCCGTTCTCGGTTCCCAAGAACCGCTGACTGTCCTAGGGCTTTCATGATTACAGAATCCAGTACAAAAGAAAAAACAATTTCGACTATAATTTTACACCAAGCGCATTGTTGGGTGTCCCGAAAAAAGTATATTATAAACCGAAAAATAAGAACAAAAATTTGAAGAAGCGTTGATTAAACTGGGCTATTAGAATAGTTTAAAACGAATTCAAATTAAAAAATATAAAATTCGAAAAAACCATATTGAAAATGGAAAAATAACAACCGAAATACTTTTCTTAAATGATACACATACGTTTAACGAGTATATTTGAGTGTCGTGGAAGTAGACGGGACTTAAAGTTTTAAATTATTGTTATATTGGTGAAAAATATGTTAATTTTTAAAAGCAAATTATAGAAGATGAATGTTAAAGTTATTCACGATATATATATTATGATATTTAAGTATTATAAATATATTTAAGAACTATATTATAATTATATTATTCAAATAATAGCGTGTCATATATTCTTTTAGGGTGAGGTCATATGTACCTAAATGGAGTTTAAGTTTATCTCTGAAAGTATTTTTAACTCAAAGTTGATGTTTTTGTACGAGATTACCCTACCATTTTTATTTGATTACAAAGCTGTTATTAATGAATGAAAAACATTAGGTGTTTAAATTCATTCAAATCGCAAAACAACATATTTTATTAACTTTTTTTTAAAAAAAAAATATTTTGATTTGGTAGATCAAACTTTATATTGTTATAATTTTTTTAAAATTTTAATTTTTTTTTTGAATATTCAAACTAACCTCATGAATATTTAAACTCTATTCTAATAAACACAAAATCAAACACGAATCAACCAGAATTAGGGATTAGCATACTATCACCGGAGGTGAATGTGGAGCTTATCTCACCGAAGGAGGTTCAGTCGCCGGAAAAGGTAACGACGATCTTGTTTTTTTTTCTCTTATAAAAAAATCCGGTTCCGGATGAATGGTCGTTACAAGTTGTTTTTGGGATCCACAACCACGAGAGTTCGCAATAGTTTGAAGGTTATTCATATGCAATCAGCTGTTTGAACGAAGAGGAGATGAAATTTGAAGAATGGTGAACCTATATGGAAACATGCCCTAGAGAAATATTAAAAGATGTTAAGAAGTTGAATGAAGATAATTTTTCTTCCATACGCACTATCTACAACGCTGGGCAGAAAAACCGGGTTTTGAAGAAGGTAGACACGTCACGATTGCGGTCTCTGTTGCAAGAGCTTAAGAGGCAGAATTATTACGAATGGCATAGATCTCGTGAAGATGATGGGTGAGTCATTGCTGGTATATTTTTTGCGCATCCACTTAGTGTTGATATGTTATGGACATTTTCAATAGTGTTGATCATGAATTACACCTACAAGAAGATAAGATATAAGATGCCATCGTTTGAGATCGTAGGCGTGACATCTATTAATTTGACTTTGTGCTACTTTTGCTTTTATATCCGGGAGAAATTAAACAATTTCAAATGAGTATTAGAATATTTGCAATTATTGATTGTCGTTCACAGCATTGAAAACTGTCTGTGGTTTTGACGAACATAGATTTAGCGTTGATGAACGCCCTAGAAGTAGTCTTCCTAAGAATGAACTTCACATGATCGCCTTTATCATGGAAATACTTCATCGTATTCCTTCAAATTAAAAACCAGGCAACATATTGATTGACAAGATGAAACCTAAAATGCAAGGAAGTTCTCGACTATAACCAAATTCATGCCCTAGCTCATTTAAGTGTCATTACCTTTTTTGAAAGTTTAGTAAAGAGATACTTTATATTGGAGGATTTATAATCTTTTTCTACTTTATTTTGTAATTAACAATTTATCAAAACACTAACCAAACCTGAGCAGATCCAATCTTATTTTCTTCTCCCTATAGTCTATGTTTGTTTGTTGCAAGAACCGATTTAAACAGATAAAATCAAGATAAATCAATTCACAAGGGAGAAAAAATTCTAAAAATATATTAAAATGAATAAAAAAAGCAGGGAAGCATTTAGAGTATGCTAAACCAAAATAAATAATTACCTGAAGTATTTGCACTGTTTCAAAGGAAATCTTCATGCTCATTAAAATTGATACCTGACTCGACCATTTTCTCCCAGGTTTCATTTTTTTTTATCAAAAAACGTTTTTCATTAGCAAAGCTTAAGTACGGGTGGTGTTCTGAATTTTAGTGGCGATTTTTCATTTCTAATTTCACTTCACTCCATGCTTTAGCTGAATTTTGAGTTTAAATTTTAACTAGGCCACTCACTTCTGATGTTACGGTTCAAAATTTAATATATTATTTTACTTTAAATAAATATATGCAAAAAATACCACCGCCCAAATAATAATAGATACAACTTGTTAAGTAAATAAAAATCCAATAATACACAAAACAAAAAAAAGTAGTTTTTTTTGCGTATACTAATAGTCGTATTTTTCAATAAAAATTGTATTAGTTTTTATATTTATCCAATATCACCAAATAATGTTTTTATATTTATTTAATGTCACCAAATATTCTTTTATACTTTTAAAAAAATTATGTTTTAAATCGTAATTAATTAACCGCAAAAAGTTTTAAGGACAAAATTGTTAAACCACGAAAAACGATTTTAATATAAATATAATATAAAAAAGTTGTGCTTCGTTAGAGTGTATACATAGAAAAAATTGAGAATTATTAATGCCAAAACTATTCCGTTAAATTGTTTTTACAAAATTTTTTAGGCCAAAACTATTTCCTCCATGATAATTTTTATTTCCTCCATAATTTGAAAATAACCCCATCTTGTTATTTCCTCCATAAAGGAAATTACACATTTGTCCTTCTACCAATTTATTCAATCTCTTTCCTTTTCAAGAACACCATTATTCTACACATTTATTTTATTATCCTACCCATTAACAAATTCAAAGAAAAAAACCATACTTATCTCTCTCTTCACTTTTCTACTTTCTTTTGTTTCCGGGTTTCTTTTCAAACCCCTAATCTCTTCAGTTTTCTACTGTCTTTTGTTTTCAAGTTTATTTTGGCTACGGCTCTTCTTGTTAGGTTAGGATTCTTATTTGGTAGATTTAGGGTTCGATTAGGGTTTATGCTTTTGGTTGGATCGGTTTTCGAGTTTTGTTCGATTTTGTGACCATATGGTTGTTCTTTTATATTCTGTTTTTTTAGCGAAAGTATGTGATTCCGAGAGGCCATCTCGGAATCACATGTTTTCAAGTTAAAAAAAAACATGTGATTCCGAGACGGCCTCTCGGAATCACATGCTTTCGCTAATGTTTAAATTTTTTGGCTAGCAATAGTTGCTTCTGAACAAAACAACTGATTCCAAGATACCGTCTCGGAATGAGTTGTTTTTCGTTCAGAACTGCAGAAATCGGGTTTGGCTGAAAAAAAGAAGTTTCGAAATGGTAAAACATAAAAACAAAGATTACAAAACAAAGATTAAATTACCTTGTTCGTTCCGGTTTAGTTTGGGTTTCTTCATTTTCCATGATTAATCTTCAATAAAATTGAAGTTCTTTGTTTTAGGGTTAATTTTAGAAGTAGAATCAGATATGTTGGATTAAAGTTAGGTTATTGGTGTGTTTTTTTTCATATAAGACTATCTATTAGATCAATGACATCTAGTGTTAAATTTGAAATAAAAAAGGGTAATCTGGTAAAAGCAAGTCACTAGTGTTTTTAAAAGTTTGAATGATGGAGGAAATAAAAAATAACATGGAGGAAATAGCTTTGGCCATTTTTTTATATTTACAAAATAGTTTTGGCATTAGTAATTTTTTTGTTAAAACCCTTAACATTTATTGGAGTTTTATACAAAATTATTAATCAGTAAACGCTTTTAATTTTTTTTAGAACCTTATTTATTTATGTTTTATAGTATTATACCAAGTAATTTTTTATGTTTTTTCTAGGGAGTCTCAAAAAATATTTACCTTTTAGCCTTTACAAAACTTAAAGAGTAAAATTGATAGTTGAAAATTATCATTGTTCCTCCATGTTTTACTGGCGTATCAAACTAGTCTTTCATCTTTATTTTTGTCTCTCGCTCATCTTTCATGTTTAAAAAAAATGCAAGATAAGCCCCTCTGCACATGTGAGCCACGAAAATCTGACACGTGGCACTCAAAGATCCAAATTTCGTCACTATTGGTCCTCCATAATTTTAACCGATCATACCCTCCCTCGGCCTAGTTAGCAGCCACCTCACTTTTACCATTTACCATTTTACATTTTTTACTTTATTTCATTTACCATATATGAATGGGCTGCACCGTGATTTAAACCATAAACCCTAAGCCCAACAATACCATAAATCACTGAAACCAATCAAACTACCCAAACTCATTAAATTACCAAAAAACCATTTAATTACCCAAACTTAAACCCGAATTAACCAAATTCTCAGTTAATTAGTTTCATCCATAATTTCCATAAAACTTATTCTTCTTCTTACCTTCTACCATGGAACCAAGAATTTCATTGATCAAACTTTATGCAACATTAGTATAAGATATCATTGCTTTATATCTATTTAATAAATTAATAAATAGATATAGTCGCAACAAATAATTCATACAAATGTATGCAAGCTATAATTCTTTTAGTGACTAATACACAGAAAAAGAGAACGAACTTTCACATCTATGAGTTAAAGATTTCCAGATTTTTCTTTGACAAATCGAGTTTCAAAAAATTCATCAACATCCTAGACAAAGCTAAAATTATTTCATCCATCGTCAGTTAACTTATCAGATCTTTCTTTAAACAATTCAAAATCAACCTTCTAAAAAAATCTCCAAACTCAACTGTATAATGTTCTTCCGAAAAAAATCCATTAATTCATGATTTTCATCTAACAAGAAGATAATGTTCTTCCGAAAAAAAAAATCCATTACTTATTCTTTTTCATGTATTCTACCACGGAACCAAACATTCCATGCTAGAATAAGGAAGAATAAGTTCCATAGAAATTAGTGTTGAAATTAATTAATTAGGGGTTTGGTTAATTCAGGCTTGGGTCCGGGTAATGTAATGAGTTTTGGTAGTTTGATGGATTTAGATAGTTTATTGTAGGGATGGCAATGGGCCGTCCGCGGGCCGGGTTCGGCCCGGCCCGCTTGAGCCCGCTTTTTTGACACTTGAGTCCGAACCCGACCCGACCCGCTCCCGGGCTCATATTTTCAAACCCGAGCCCGTCCGCTAATGTCCGCCGGTCAACCCGGCCCGACCCGCGGACATTAATTTTAATATTTTTTAAATATTTTTAATTTATTTTAAATATATTAATTTATTTTTTAAATATATTATTTTTATTATATATGAAAATATTATTTTTATATATATTTTATGATTTTCGGGCCGGAACGGGCCGGACAAATTAGAAACCCGAACCCGGTCCGACCCGGCTGCGGGTTACAATTTCTGAACCCGAACCCGGCCCGGTCTAAGTTCGGGCCGGACAAAACCCGGCCGGGTTCGGGCCGGGTCGGGCCGGGTCGGGCCGGACAGCACCCGAATTGTCATCCCTAGTTTATTGTATTGTTGGGTTGTGGGTTTATGGTTTAAACTCGGATCCAACCCATTTATTTATATATATATATATATATATGATATATGAAATAAAGTAAAAATGGAAGATAAAATGGAAAATGGTAAAAAAATTATGATAAATGATAAAAGTGAGATGGCTCCTTACTAAACTTATAAAGGGGTATACTCAAATATAATCATAGAAGATCAACAGTGACATATAATTTGGATTTTTGAGAACATATTAAATTTTAATCGTTCACGTGTGCGAAAAGACTCATCTTATAAATTTCTAAAACATAGACGATGAATTGGAGACAAAACTAAAAATAATAGTCTAGTTTGATATACCGATAAATATGAAAACCAAAAACGAATTTCAACCAAAATTGACTATCAGTAAAACTACAACTATGAAGCAAATCAATACTCGCCGTCGCCGCTTCCATAGTTCCACCGAATCTTGAGATTTGATTGGTTGAAGCGACGTGTTAATCTCAAGACTTACTGTCTGGACAATACATAAACATAACAAAAAAAAAACACGAATCTCTTAAACCTCAAATCCTTGTCTTACTACCTAAATCGAACCTCAATTTCAAAATCTATCGTCTCATTCATAGTAACTACCATAATCTCAACACAAAAGAGCAGAAACCCAACAATGCCACCCAAGAAAGCCAATCTCTCGGACCACAGTTCCATCAAACACATCCTCGACGAGTCCGTCTCCGAGGTACCAATTCCACCTATTACAGTCTTCTACATTCTTAGGGTTTTTTAGTTTTCTTACATATCTATTGAATTTGAATTAATAGATTGTTAAGGGCCGTGGATACAAGGAGGATGTAAGGATGAGCAATATCCGGTTGTTTTTAGGGTCACTAATCATAGCCATCGCTCTTCTCGCTCAGTTCTACAACAAGAAGTTTCCTGATAACAGAGATTTCTTGATTACCTGCATTGTTTTATATCCTTTTTATGATCTGGGTTTATGTGTGTTTTAGTAATTGATCAAAGTAAGTAGATAGTGTAGTTGTAACTCTATGATTGCACTTGAAAATGTGTTTGGTCTTTGACTATGGCAAGTATGTAGCGTTGAATGCTATTTTGCAGCTGATAATATACACCAAAGGAAAGAACGCTGTCTTGGTTACATATCCCTTGGAGGTAAGTTCCTCCGATGAATTCTGATCCGGAAACTTGGGAGATGCTACATGCTTGCTTTGTATGATGTCTTATTTGTTTTCGTGATTGTCAATAACATGGTCACCACGGCTTTGATCGTTAAATCGTGGTTGGGCTATCAATTTTGGAGACAGATAGTGACTTTTAAAAGTCCAGTGGTAGTCATTGTCAAGTTTGGATAAACTTAGTCCATCGCATCTATTAATTAATGTAAAACTGTGACGGACGAAAACTTTATATGACTAATAGTCCATTCACTTTAACCTTGACTACATTTGAACTTCAAGCTAATGTCGAGAGACCATTGGTGATACAAGTGAGATGACTAATAATGGGTGTATAAGTTTAGCGTGGAAATGCGATTTATTTCCAACATGTACGACTTATGTTCCTCATCTGTGTAAATGAATGGAACCATTACGACAACTACTTTGTGTTTTGTGTTCGAATTATTGTTTAAATGAAGTAAGTTGCATCGAGGGAATAACCTAGGATCGGAAGAGCCTGACTAAAAATAGAGGGTACGCATGCAAAGGTAATAGATGCCAAGGATGACCCAGGTCACTGCGGCAAGATCAGCAAGAGCCCTGGACGTTTAAAATTAGAGGTCGTCGCCGCGACGACCAGGTTGCTAATTTTTCTTAGATGGAGATCAGTTTGCTGCCTATTGGACTTAAACATTGGTGTATATGCAGGGATCGTTCACTAGCACTGGGTTGGTTGTCTCTTCAAAATTGCCCAGGTTTTCAGATCAGTATACACTGAGTATCGCAAGTGCTGATCCAAAATCAATCTCGGCAGGAAAACCGGTGGAGCTTACAAAAAGTGTGACTCAATGGTACACACATTTTTCTGCGGTCGCGTTAATATTCATCATCTTTGTAGTGTGTGAAGTGGAAAATGATATATGCAGGTTCACTAAGCATGGAGTTGTGGTTGAGGGAACATTATGGAAGGATGTCGAAGGATTAATCAACCAATATACCGCTGGATCGCCGAAGAAGAAATAACAATGATATAAAATTCATTAATATGTTTTGAACTTCATCAATATACAACTCTATGGTTGTATCAAAGTTAGCATATTCTAATAAATTATATATGTTAGGCTTCGTCTTCGGCTATGTTTTACGATCTCCTCAAGCAACTTTAGACTGACCATGGTGAAATTACCTATTGATTGAAAATCAGATGGGCGTTTAGTTAGCAAATAAATGGTAAGTAAATTAAATATTAATTAGGAAACTTAAAATATATAATTCAATTCAAAATTATCAGTTCGACTGATGTTTGGTTTATTTTTTCTTACTTGCTTTATTAAAGCATGTACATTCATTGGAATGTATTGCTATTTAACCTCGAAAGCTATCACTTATATTTTTTTTATATCTATTTTCCCTAAATAACACGTATTTAATATTTAAATATTCAATTTTTATAATAATATTCTAAATATTTTATACCAATAAGTCTATTTTTAATGGTATTTTTTGTTTGGCATTCTAAACCTCTGAAATTAGGTAGCCAACTTTATGGGTACTAAATTTTTGCCTACTACGAATTCAGACTTTTTTTCTATTGGTGGATCTGCAAATTGGATTTTTCAGGCTATTGTGTACCGGTTTTTAGCCTGAGTTAAACTTAGAGAATTTATTACCCTCCAAATCACATATCTCAGAATATTGGTTTGTGTTATCGAGTATTAAATTTGGTTTATAGTTTGAGTTAAACTTAGAGAATTTATTTCCCTCCAAATCACAAATCTCAGAATATTGGTTTGTGTTATCGAGTATTAAATTTGGTTTGTTAGAGTATTGTACTAACCTTTTGAAGTGAGTTTTGTGTTATGTTTCATTGCCATAACATGTGTTATTTAGTATTGAGAGTATTAAAGGTGAGCAGGTTGGTTATGTTCGTCAACAGAGTATTCATCTGTTTTCTTCTGTTTTCTTCTATTTTTTAAAATCGATTTTAGAATTCGGTTGTATAACTGGTACATTTTCATATTTTTTCCTTTTGTAATAAGTTATAAGCTGATTAAATGTATATCTTTTAGTTAGTAATTATGTGTAGGGTTTGAAATATACCTGGAGTCAATTTTAGAGTTTCCAGGAATGTGTTTGTCGAAGATGCGAGTTGACGGGGAAGAAGATGTTATCTATGTGCATGTGGACATGCTATCCATGTGCACTTGAACATGCGAACCTAGTAGGAAATATATTTGTTAGGCCATGTGATCGTTTGGTATATACCATGCGAGACATTTGAAAACATTCATGCGAGATTAGGTATTGCTATTATGCCATTATTTTGTTTGCTCCTAACTGTCTCTGAATTGTGTATGTAGACATGTGATCCATATCCATGTGAACATGTGAGCCTAGTAGGAAATATTTTTGTTGGGCTATGCGATTCGTTTGGTATATACCAAGCGATATGTCTAAAAATAGAGAATTGCTAAAAAACGGCCGAAATTACTCTACGAAGTCACATGTTTCTGATTTTCAAAATTACTCTGTGAAGTTAATTTTTTTAACGATTTTACTCTTCACAAAAACCTTTTAATAGAAAAAATTACTCCGTGAAGTTACCATAATTTCAGAAAAAACATGGTATTCTCTCTTAAATTAAAAAATTGAATTCAACCTAATAATTGACACCAAAATTTATCTAAATTAAAATGTAATTGAAATATAAAATTAAAGTAAGTATATAACAAATCTTAAAAACTAAACTAAAATTAAAATAGAAGTTAAGGACTTACCTTTTACCATAACCACCAACAGCAAACCCACGAACCCTATCCACGAACGCCTCTCTCACCAATCCCGAACGCCTGTTTCACCAAGTTGAGGACTAGCAGCAGCAGTAGCAAGTCTAAGTCGAAGAGCAGTCTAAGCCTCTCTCACCCCGAACGCCTCTCTTACTAGCAGCAACAGGAGCAGGAGCAAGTCCGGCGATTCGAGCAACGGTAATGGTCTCCTAAATGCCTATTAGTGTTGGGATCAGTGTTAATAGGGTATCGATTGGTGGTATGTTAGGTTTATGTTCGCCATTGGAGGTCTGTTGAAAAGTTTCTGAGTTCCAGTGTTCTTCGCCACACGGGGGCGAAGAATAGGGTCCCTACGCCAGAGAGATGGCGTAGGATACCCATCATACGCCACACGCGTGACATATGGACCCTGCCCCACGCCATCACTGTGGCGTAGGTATAAGGGTGTACGACTCAGTTATGGCGTACACCTTTATACCCACGCCACAGTGATGGCGCTGTCTGCTCCGGTCACCGGAATGGCCCGAGACCGGTTTATTCTTGTTCTTTCGAGCATGACAATTTGTGTTTTTGACGAAACTTGACATTTAGTACATTTTTTATTTCATGAGATGGATCATGGTGACGCCGCACAGTCTGCGGATGGCTCGCGGACGAGGAGAATAAAAAAGCGGAGTAGGGTACGTGAAGTTGATCTGCCCGTTTTAGCTGCCGATTCAGCAGTTCCGATGGATGAGCTGCCTATAGTTTCCGGACCGCATGCGTCCGGCTCGAGTTTTTCTTCCACTTCCGCTTCCCGCGGACGACGCCATCCTCCCCCACCTACAGGGCATCGTAGAGCTCCTCCTCCGTCCAGATTTCCACCGCTATTCGGCGAGGCTTTCATCTCCCACACTGCATACCACCTTTGGATGAGAGAGGTAATATCGAAATTCCAATTTGACATTTTATGACTGTTTAGTTTTGTCGTATGCTAATTCGAACAAATCTTTTCAGGAGCGAGAGATGCGGCTATATGCCCATTATCCTAGTCATAGAGCATGGAGTTTGCCTGCACAGACTAGGGTATGCGTCGTAGTTGACGCCACTCCTTTCGGTCATCTCATAGAGCCGTTCTATCACATCCACACACACTCCAACATGATGAAGTTTTTTCTAGAGCGGTGACATATGAAGACTACTACTTTCCATTTCTCGTTCGGAGAGATGACGATTACTCTCGACGGCGTCCACACCATTTTGGGACTCCCAATTCAGGGTGAGCTTGCTGTGTTTCCGTTATATCTGACAAGACTATGGCCATGCACGAGTGCACTGAACTGCTTATGGTGGATGAGTTATCCTTCGTGATGGAGGTTGAGAAATGCAAGGGTGTTGGTTTGGGGTTTAAATGGCTCCGGAGTAGGTTTAGTGGGCCAGAGTTCTGCGATGACAACCTTGGTCTGAGTGATCTGATGGTGGATGTGGCTGCCCGCGCCTACATATTGCATATGTTTGGCACAACCATATTCCCGGACAAGAGCAACATGTACTCCAATTAGAAATATTTGTTTTTGTTGCGCGATTTGACTCAGGAGGTGTCGGTAGGTACTCATGGGGTAGTGTTGTTCTCGATTACTTGTACCACCATCTGGGTGAGGCCTCCCTTCACGACACGAGGACTATGGCCGGATGTATCGGTTTGCTGGACACATGGATACGGGATCATTTTTTCATGTTTCGTCCTGTTACTCGTTCCACTTACACTGAGCGCCAGCCCGCTATTGGTAGATGGGATACAGCTGCAGCAGTATCTGACTCCCGGACGAAGCTAAACCTTCGTATCTCCGTCACCAACCTGGAAGAGAGTGATGTAAATCTTATTCTTTAGTGATCCCAAAACTTATTTTTTATGTGTTTATGTTCATATCCGTTTGTATTACAGGTATTGTTTGATCCTTATCGTGCTATACACGATCATTTCCTGTTCGAACATAGCGTGGTTTCGAAATATCATATGCGGTGTGGAGCACTCTCAGGGATACTATCCAGAGAGAGTTCAACGGCAGTTTGGCCGTGTCCAGAGGGGTATCGCGCATCCTTTGGTAGATATGCAGTTGAAGTCAAGGAGAAAACCGAAGACGATATCGTATGCATTCGATCCGGATGATTGGGAGGACTGGGAGAGCAACAAGTTGCATCAGGATTTTTAGGCAGCGATGGTGGGAGACGAGATGCAGTATTTTTGTGAGCCTGAGTACCTTCTCCTTCATGAGAGGATTAGCTGGTTCGACCTCATCAACACCGCAATCTACTCGCTCGATGACTATGTGCATGAGGATCGAGAGGGAGCTATCATCCGATATTTGCGTGCTGGTATGCGCAGGATCTTGTTGTTTCTTGGAGTTGGTGAGTTTGATCATGATTTTGATCGTCTGGCTAGGGCTTACGAGGATGTTTTGTCCACTGCCAGAAGACTTTCTTAGACACTATGTTGTATTTTTTGTTTGTATGATACTTTAACACTGTTGTCGGTTACTTTGATGGTTTGTTTGTTTTTTGATACACGTACTATGCGGTTACTCAGTTTGAAGTTAATGTTTCTATATTTTTGCAATTGCTTCGATGTTTTGGTTGTTTCAAAACTATAGTACATTGAAGGAAAGTTGAAACGTAATTGAAATGTAATTGAAATAGAGTTGAAACATAATTCAAACACAATTCAAACATATTGAAATAGTTGTACTACCTAAAACAACACACATTCAGGAGTAACTTAATTCAAACACAGACTACTCTAAACATAACAACTCGAACGCACAAACACAGAAATAGTGAAATGATTAGTCGTCGAAATCGTATCCCAAATTGCCATCGGAATCGTCCCCCTCATATCTTGCCGCAATCCTATCCTCCAGATACGCCACTATATCCCTATTGATGTAGTCTGCTATCGTCACGTTCCATACCAAAGGTGCTTATTTCTTAATTCTAGCTGGCTGGAATAGCAGAGGAGTGAACGGTTGGACGAAGCGGTACCTGCTTTTGATTTCGTCACGATTTTGCACTTGAACGTCTCCTGCTCCTAAATGCCCATAGTTGAAATACATCGGACATAGGAGACGGTCGAAGAACGCATCACTATGATCTTCCCCCATTTCTTGGTGGACAACCCTCACCGCCTTAAGCAAATGATAGTCTTCATCAGCTGTAAACTCCATCTATTCAAGTGTTTGTGTTTTTTTTTTGTAAGTAGACTCTTGGTTTCTATTATGAAATGTTGTAATACATCTGACATAGGAGACGGTCGAAGAACACATCGCTATGATCTTCCCCCATTTCTCGGTGGACAACCCTCACCGCCTTAAGCAAATGATAGTCTTCATGAGCTGTAAACTCCATCTATTCAAGTGTTTGTGTGTTTTTGTGTAAGTAGACTCTCGGTTTCTATTATGAAATGTTGTACTTTGTGACATGTTTATATAGTATAGTTACTTTTGGCCGGAGCTATTGCGTTGGTGGGAGTTTTTGGGTTAATGAGAATCGAATTTGGCGGGTGTTTACTCAGGAGGGAATTAAAATGTTAGTGGGTATTTTTTTGCGGGAGTTTTTGTGTTGGCGGGAGTTATTATGCCGGTTGGAGTTATTGGTGGGTCCCGGTTGAATTTAATAATCTATGCAACTTCACCGAGTAATTTAGGCGTTCGTCCGTATCCTCATCTTTCTTCTCCGGATCGGCCTTTTTCAAAGCACCAAATATTTGTCGCGGACTTGTCCCGTTCACCGTCAAAAGATCAACGAGCTCTTTTTCCTTCCGTTTTAACTTGGACCATTGCAAATTTCCTTCGGCATACGTAATCGATTCGTGGTTGTGCTTCCCGGAAAGGACACTAAGAGCCCAGTTATCATCTCCTTTTACCGGATTGCCTACCAAATGAAAAAGGCAATTTATTTTTTTGCTATCGGTAGCCTTACGCTTACGGTCGAACTCTTTAACGACCGACTTAAAAATTCCGTATCGCTCGCACTGATAATCCACTCTCGGTGTTCTCCTCCTTTTCCATACCTCATTCGATGCTACGTTTATCGAAAAACCCGTCTTCCCCCTACGTTTTACCCACTCGGTCATCGAGTCTAAGCTATACCCGTCGTGAGTGGTGAAATGGTGAGTATAGCCCGAAACAAGCGAAATATCGCATTGGGTCACCTCCTGCAATATGTAAGCAGTAGAAAAACCAATTAAACCGGCATTCCGGATAAGTTAAGCCCATTTCGCCAAGTAGAAGGCGTAGGCCACCATCTCTACGCCAGCGTCTGGCGTAGGGAACCCTCCATGCGCCACATGTGTGGCGTATGGAAGGTACCCCACGCCGTCTATTGGCGTGGTAATCCTGTCCTACGCCTTCTCATTGGCGTACGCTGTGCCGTCCACGCCAGAGGGTGGTGAAGAACAGCAAAAACGGGTTTTTTCTGAAAATCTATTTTTTCACGAAAATGATAGAGGGAAATGCAATGTACCTCCTCGGCGACCATGCTGCTCTGCGTGGGAAGTGCTTCCGACTCTTTTCCGACTATGTCGTAAAGGTTTTGAAGTTTTAAAAAAATGGGTTTTGTTGGTTGTTCAGTTTTTATTTTTAGTAGGTTTGAAGAAGATGAATTAAGATTGAGATTTGAAATTATGTTTGCAACTTCATGGAGTAGTTTGGACTCTAAAATTGCATGACTTGTAATTAATTTGACTTCCATGAGTTTTTTGGGTTTTTTGCTTAGTAGCATTTTTGTAAATATTGAAAATCTGAATCATGCAACTTCGCGGAGTAGTTTTGGCTTTTTTTTAGCAATTCTCCTAAAATTATTCATCAAAAAAAAACTCTTTGGTTATATTAAAATTAGCATATTCTAATAAATTTTATATATCTGGCTTGGGCTTGGGCTTGGGCTTCGGCTATGTTTTACAATCACTTCGAGCAACTTTAAACTGACCATGGTGAAATTACCTATTGGATTATAAATCAGATGGGCGTTTAGTTAGCAAATAAATGGTAAGTAAATTAAATATTAATTAGGAAACTTAAAATATATAATTCAATTCAAAATTATCAGTTCGACTGTTGTTTGGTTTATTTTTTCCTGCTTGCTTTATTAAAGCATGTACATTTATTGGAATGTACTGCTATTTAACATCCAAAATTATCACTTATACTTATTTAATATCTATTTTCCTTATTTAATATTTAAATATTCATTTTTTTATAATAATATTGTAAATATTTTATATTAACTATATAAGTTTATTTTTAGATTTTTTTTCTCTGCTTGGCATTCTAAACCTTTGAAATTAGGTAGCCAATTTTATTTCTGGGTACTAAATTTTTGCCTACTACAAACTCAATTTTTTTTTCATTAGTGGTTTCCCTGAAAATTGGATTTCTCAGGATACTAGTACCGGTTTTTAGCAAGAGTTAAACTTAAAATCAGATTTTTCAGAATATTGGTTTGTGCCATCAGACTATTAAACTTTGTTCGTCAGAGTATCGTACCAATCTTTTCAAGTGAGCTTTGTGTTATGTATCACTACTATAACACGTGTTATATGGTCATCGGAGTATCAAAGGTGAGCATGTTAGTTATGTTCGTCAACAGAGTATTCATCTGTTTTTAAAAATCGATTTTAGAAATCGATTTTAGAAATCGGTTTTATAATTTGTACATTTTCATATCTTTTCCTTTTGTAATAAGTTATAAGTTGATTGAATGCATATCCTTTAGTTAGTAATTATGTGTAGGGTTTAAAATATATCTCTAGTCAATTTTAGAGTTTCCGTGTTTGTCAAAGATGCAAGTTGACGGGGAAGAAGAAGCAATCTATGTGCATGGGGACATGCCATCCATGTGCACTTGAACATGCGAAACCTAGTAGGAAATATATTTGTTAGGCCATGTGATTCGTTTGGTATATACCAAGCGAGACGTTTGAAAATATTCATGCGACGATTATTTTGTTTGCTCATAACTGTCTCTGAATTGTGTATGTGAACATGTGATCCATGTCCATGTGAAAATGTGAGCCTAGTAGGAAATATTTTTGTTGGGCTATGTTATTCGTTTGGTATATACCAAACGATACGTCAAAAAATATCCACACGAGATTAGGTATTGCGATTACGCGATTCTTTGTTTACTCCTAACTGTTTCTAAATTGTTCAATGCATGTAAGAAATATCTAAGACACGAGTGTGAATTTTCAAACACAGTGGTCAAACTGTAATTGTTCCTCTTACCAAGTTTGAAAAAATTGAAAATATTCAAAAGTATGTTGAAAGTAGATGGGATGTGTTGGTTATAGGTAAGTACGATATTACCTATTATTACGGTGATAACATGAATTGTTTATTTACAAATGAGACAAATTTTGTGGAGTTGGTAATATATCTTAATATCGAGTGTGTTTTCTTATGGAACAACTAGTCGTTGATAAGGTTGTTGTAGAAATGTGTAAAGAGCCTGACATAAGTTTAAGAGAAACCTCAAATAATCAATTAATTAGTAAGGAGAGTAGTAATGGTTTAAGTTTTATTATCATAAAAAAATAACTTGTTACTACTTGTTCGGCTGATGCAATTACAGTTGTTAGTCAAATTTCTTATCAAGGTGTTACGACTCTTAGGTTATCTTTATGTCGCTATGCCTTAGAGCATGGTTTTTGTTTCAAATACATGTATTATATGAGGTATAAGATAACTGCTTATTGTGAAAATAAAGTCTCAAGTGGACGTAAATAAAGAATTTATGCATCCCTTGAGTCAACCACCGGATTCATGACCATTAAGTGGTATGTTGAATGACATACTTGCAGCCCTGGTTTTTTAAACCAACATAGAAGACATCTGACATGGGATTTAATTGCTACAAAAATTCATGATTCTATCAGGACATGCAATTTTGTGACAATAAAAGTGCAAAATCGTATGTTAAACAAGAGTACGGTTTAGACATTTTTTACCGTCTCTCATGGAATGCTTTAGAGAAAGCAAGATATAGAGTTTTTGGAGATAGTTCTACTTTTTGAACTTACATAAGGGGTACTTTAAAAGATTTCAGAGTCATGATATTATGACCGACTACCATTTGGAATATAATCATGAAAACAACTTCAAGCGTTGTTTCATAGCATTCGGTTCATGTCTTCAATATTTTCATTCATGTCGTCCGCTTTTATTTGTCGATAGTACGTTCTTAACCGAAAATTATAGGGGTGTATTACTATCTAACATAGGAAATGATCATAACAATGATAAGTTTCATGCCTTTGTGATTTTTATTTTATACATATAACATGTGATTCGTGCCCATATGATCATGCGAGACTTGTATGCAATAGACTCACATCAAAAATTATGATTCTAATGTTGATGACCTGCGAGTTTAGTTATACCCGCAATACGATTCTCTGGATAATGGCCATGCGATTCTAGTATTGATGACAATGCGATTATTGGGATACTGACCTTGCGAGTCTAATTATACTTACAATGGAATTTTATCGAAATAACAATCATGCGAGATATATAAACCACTTTATTTAATTTGTTTTGCAGGTATATTTCCTGTTGCATTTGATATCGTTGGTGGTGAAGATGTTGATAATTGGCTATGGTTTTTGGAGAGTTTGTGTTGGAATGTCAAATCACTTTTCTTTCGGATTTCCATTTAGGTTTGTTAGTGTTGTTTTTGTATTGTATCCAAACTATTATCATGCCTACTATATTTTCCATCTTGTTCAACTTTGAGGCATGCTTTGAGTCGTTCTAACAAAAAGTTTAAATCTATGATGATTCATAAGTTTAAACAATGTGCTTATACTCCAACTGTAGAGATTTATAATGAACAACTTGAAGAGTTTACTTGTGAAGGAGGTTAGAGATTTATTAAATTTCTCGATAATTTACCTCGGGACAAATATGCTCAAGCATGTGTTAAAGGGAAACGATATGGTGCTATGGCATCTTCTCTGACTGAATATTTTAACAATCAAATTAAATAGTTGTGTAGTCTACCCATTCTTGAATTAGTTGACAAGATTATAGTCTTACTTATGACTCAAATTTTATGACGTCATTCATTGGGGCTAAACTGGAGTAGTAAATCATGCCCCAAGTATGAAAAAAAGTTAAAAGTCAATGTCGAAGAAGATCGTCCTTGGCTAGTTCGTAAGTCTTCAGCAGCCATATTTCAAGATTTTTCAGAACCTGTTATAATTGTTAATTTACTAGATTTTAAATGTTCTTGTGGTGTTTGGCAGCAATATTGTTTTGCATGTTCTCATGTATTTGCTGCAATACTATCGACTAAGCAAGATCTTATGAAATTAATATAGTCATTCTTCACTGTTAATAATTACATGTCAACTTACTCTTTTAGCATACCCGCTTTAACCAATTTGGTGAAAGATTAAACTCTAATTAATTCACCAAAATTATTCCTCGCAACAAGAAAAAATCCGCTACAAGGCCTAGAAATAAGTGTATTTCATGTTGAGGAGAAATAATAACCGAGTAGCTGAAGTGTGGCCGATGTTCGAAGTTATGCCATAATAAAAGGACTTGTGATGAAACAGTTTAAATATATGTAATATTTATGTTTCCATGTTTTATAAATTTAATCTCACAACGTTCATAGACTCTCCTTTTTTGCATACTGTAAATTATATATTTTTCTCTATATATGCAAGACCAGGTTTGGAAACCTTTAAGAGAATCTTAGAGTATGTAAACATGTGATTCTAGTTAAATTAAGCACACAATTTCTTCAACTGGGACTCTAAGCGTTTCTACTTAAACTAAAATTGGGTATCCATGGTAATTGGACATGTGTTTCCTACTATAATTACCATACGGGACCAGTGTAACAAAACATGAGAGGTTAATCATGCGAGTCTTCATATACTAAACCATGCGACTTTTAGTTATATTAAAATACGTGATTAATATTAAAACATGCAATTCCATGTATATTAAACACGTGATTTCTTGTACATGAAATATGCGATGTCTTTGTATATGAAACATGCAATTTCTTGTGTATTAAACATATGATTTATTTATATATTAAACATGTGATGTATTTTTATATATATATATTAAACATACGATTTAATGTATACGCGACATGTCTTTTCTACTATATTAAACATGTGATGTCTTGTAGACTAAATATGTGTTTTATGTTGTAATCAAACATGTGTTTTCTACTTAAACTAAACTCTATCAGACATATTGGACATTCAAAACGAACCGAGATGCAAACAATAAAAAATAGAATATTTTAGGGTTGAATATTGTAACAAAAAAATCAAAGTAAAAAAACAATCAAACATCAAAATCAAAGTCTTCTTTATCGGAATCTTCTTCTTCTTCATCGTTCTCGTTCTCCTCATCGAACTCTTTCTCTTCTTCTTCCTTAGTGTCTTTAGCTTCTTCGTCCTCGTCCTCCTCCAAATAGATTCTCTTCCTTTTTTTTGGTGGAAGATCATAAAGGCCTTCCCCTTCTCCAGAGTATGAATCTGGTGAATAATATTCAAATTGGAAGTAGAATATATCCCTTTCTCCAAGAGATTCAGAGGAGTACTCCCAGGTTGTTTTTATCTTGTACGGTGAGAAGTGTTTTGAAGATCCAGAATAACCACCATCTGAAGAGGATAAGTAGCCACACTCATTGGAGGAGGTGAGGGTCTTGGAAGGTGTCATGATTTTGAATTTTGAAGAGTATTAATATTTGTTAGTTTAATTTGTGTATGCAATCCTAGTGAATCGGGTTAAATGTATTTGTAGGCAACAACTTTAACCCATTCTCGATATGTATTTTGTACTTATTGCTTTAGTTGTCATTAGTTATCTACGTTTTTTAAATCAAACAATAAGTTAGCCAATGGAAATGATTAACATGCTTAAATACTGATATGACTAAATTGGTTAGAAAATGGCGATTTTTATTTTATTAATTACCGTGCGTGACCAATGCATTTTTTTGTTAAAAAATTGGACAAAAGCTGATAAAATATACCATCAAGACCACTGCAAAGATTAAAACATGTGATTCATTCTTTGTGTAAAATACAATTTTTAATGATAATAGACATGTGAGTCTAGTGGAACTCACCAAGTGAGTTTGGTATTACACACAATGGGATTCCATGCGAGTCTAGTATTACGTACCATATGAGTCTAGGTTTACTAACCATGCGAGTCTAGTGATAAACACACGAGTCTGGGGTAACTCACTATTATGTTTCTTTACTTACAAAATATGTTACTTACAAAATAGGTAATATTAGAAAATAGTCAATCAAGAGAGCTACCAATGAACATTTGTGTTTACATAATTTAGAAAATAATAAAAGATTTGAGCTCTTGTGTTCTGATACATGTCTTCATTGTATCTTTTAGGACAAAGCCATTTTAGATTTCGTCTTTTGGCATATTTATAAACAAAAACTTCACAGTCGAGGTTGCCTGGTTTTTGTTGTGTGATATCTCTTGTATTTTTTACGTTATATGGATTTTTTGAATAGGTATGTAATTTTTTTATGCATGACGCCAACTTTTGACAATAACTTAACCCAGTTAAAATATTAGACGCAAGACCAGTAGCAAATAAGAAACATCTATGACTATAAAATACTTATCAGTGGGTAAACATTTTTTCTTGTGTAGTTTGTTACGTAATTACTGTTAGGCATGAGTGGGTTATAGTTTGTGCTATAACCCATTTCTCATACCAGAAATCTATCACACCTTTTTTAACTTTCCATAAAGTATAATTCTATGTTATATCTCTAATTCTCAATAGTATTTACCATATGTTAGAGTTTATGCTAGATATTTGTGCTTGTAAAAGGATAATGTTTTTACAATAGAGAGATAACAAGTTTTAGACCAAAGTGGGGTGTGTTCCCTGAATTTAAACCATATTTTTCAAGAGAAAGTTTCTTGAATATCTGTCAACCTTCTAATATTCATACCTCTTTTACTATATTGTTTGCATAAGGTGTTTCAATTAGAACAGTTAAATGTATGCTTTATTTCAGTTGGACCCTAAAATAATCTGTTAAACATCTTCTCTTTGATCACTGTTTTAGGTCAATAACGACTTTGTAAGTGGTATATTGGGATAAATGTTAAAAATTAATGAAATAAAATGAGTACTCCTCCAAATTGTAAGAGCTTACCATCCCACTGCTGAATCTTTGATCTAATTTTAGTTACCAAATCATCATAATTTCCAACTCTGTTCTTTATATGGATTCTATACCAAGGTATTTGAAAGGAAGATTACCATTATCAAAACTAGATTTTTTAATGATGTTGATCCTAACTTGGGATATTTTTGGAGAAACAACAAAGAAAGTTTTGTCTTTATTTATTATCTAACATGATCGGTCTTCATAGTGCTTTAAGAATTTACATATTTTCTTAAAATTTGATGATAATCCACCAACGATGATAAAATTATCAGCAAAGCCAAGGCAATATATGACCATCTGACTACTTGTTTTATATCTCATGTCACTGTTCTATTGATATAACTTTTTATTTCTCTTATAAGGTATTCAGTTGCTATAATGAATAGACTATGAGATAAAGGGTCTATTTGTCTGACCCTTTTATTAAATTTAAAGTATAAATTTAGTTCTTCATTCACAATTATAGAGTACCAAGTATTGTTAATACGATTTCTGATCCATTCCATCCATTTTTATCAACCAAATGATTTCAATATGTTTAAAAAAAGTTATGAGATAGTCTATCAAATTCCTTTGACATATCAATCTTGATAATCATATTTCATCCTCTAATCTCTATATTGATATCATGAGATAACTCACGAGTTAGTAAAATGTTTTAGTGGATACTTCTACCCTTTACAAAACAATCTTATTTCTTAGATATAATTTTGACATTCTCTCATTGAAGATTGTGATACAATTCTATTTAAAACAATGTATAGGCTAATTGGTCTATATTCATTCCAGGTTTTAAGACATTCAACTTTGGCACTAAGCATATTGCAGTAGAAAAAACCCCTTGTGGAATACATTGTTCGTGAAAGAAAGTTGTGATTGTTACGAACAAGTCTTTGTATATGATTTGGAAATAAAATGAAATAATTTGGCATTAAATCCATCAACACGAGTAGCTCTATTTGCATTTAAATATTTCACAATATACTGAATTTTATGCTCATAAGGTAATTTCAATAATCTTTCATTGTCTTGTTCTATTATTAGGTTTGGAATAATATCATATTGTTCTTCCAATTTTTATTGAATTGGTTGCTCATTTAAGAGTTTTTTGAAGTGGCCCTCAACTAATTTCAATAGTTGTTCTTGTTCACTAATCCATTTATCAATGTCTCTAATGTCATTAATAATGTTTCGTTTCCTTTTGTCATAAGTTGTGGAAACATGTAGTATTTATCTCCCCATCTTTCATCCAACAAACTCTAGATTTTTTTCCATTATAATTCTTCTCTAACTATAAGATGGAAATATTTTTCTTTAGTTTTAAAAAGCTTAATATTATCTTTTACGGATTGGCTTGCTTCAAAACAGTTCTGTAAGCGTTTTATTTCTTCTTCAGATTGAGTAATTGCGTTAAATATTCCCAAACTTTTACCAGTTCTAGACTTTAAATCTTGATTTTAGTCTTTTTAACTTATTCTAAGAGACTGATATAATCGGACCAGTTATTTCTTTTTTCCAACTTTCTTCAACTACTTTAAGAAAATTTAGATGTAAAGTCCACGTATTTTGAAAGTCGAAGGAAGATTTGATTTTGTTTTTTCCAACTGTATAAATTATAATTATGTGTTATTAAATCACTATGCAATTATCACAAAATGGATCAAGCACATGACATATGCGATGGACAAACTAAAATGAACACGAGCTTTAACGTGGTTCGACAATTATCTACGTCCACGGACGCCGTCATAGAATTTTTTTTCACTATAATAGAAAATGTTACGGATATCATATTTTGTTTTGTGTAGTCCTAGTAGTTCATTTATTGGGAATAAATAGACTTACTAGACAATGGCCTAATGGAATCATATATGATATGGAAGTAGGATTTTGAGGACTAAGTTGTAAATAATGTAAATTTAAGAATTTAATTATAAGTAATGTAAGTTTTGTCTTTAAATTGGAATTGATGTAAGTTTTACAGAGTATTTTTAACTATGTATAATTTTTAAGGACTAAACAACAATTAGTCCTCTTTTTTAACAAATTTCAGTTTGAGACTAAGTCTTGGCTTCTCTATATAAAGGGCAAGGCTACTCTGATAAATGGGCTGAACACTTTTTCTCTAGAACTCATTTGTACTTGAATTTTATCTCTCTAAAAACTCTCTAACTCTTTTTCTCTCTAGAATTCTCTCTTAACAATTTACTAAAGCGAAATATTAACTCATCAAACAGAATAATTTTAGATGGCTTGAAGAAGAATTTGACGAGGGCAGCAGGAAAATGGCCAAACTATTTGCAAGAGGTACTTTAGGCTTATCGAACAACTCTTCGAGAGGCTACAAAGAAGACTCTTTTTGCTTTGGCATATGGAATGGATACAGTCAGCCCCGTAGAATCTACGATTTCATCTTTTAGAATAGCTCAATATTCTGAAAAGTTTAATGATGGAGTTCGAAGGGAGAATTTGGATCTGATTGAGGAAAAAAGAGTTCGAGCTCATTTGAATGTAATTCACTATCAAACTCTTATGAGAAATAGATATGATTCGAAGGTGAAGAGAATAGACTTTAAAGAAGGTGATAAGGTGTTGAGAAACGTTTTCTTGCACACAAAGGAGAAGAACCTCAGAAAAATGGCTCCGAACTGGAAAGGGCCTTATGTGGTTGTTGAAAGGATAAAGTCGGGGTCCTACTTCTTTGTCATTTTGAGGGGAGGATGTTTTAACACTTGAAGCTTTATTGGGAGTAGATATGTTTTTTTACTTTGGAATTTTTATTTTTGAATGGCGCACTCTTTCCTATCCTGTTGGCCGATGAAGGTTTTAACGAGACGTCGTGTACACATTCAATATTATCAATAAAGTTCGTTTTTGGCCAATGGTTGTTACACATGTTTGAATACGATCTTAACAAATCATCAGAGACTGATCATCTTTGAGATTGGTTAAGAGTAGAATGTTCTGAAGTGTTTATAACACTTTTCGAAGAAACAACCATGTTTAATAATTACATTTACAATTTTTTCGACGAGAAAGCTTAATAGCACACTGGAAATTATTTGAAGAGCTACTATGTTAAGGTATTTGAGATGGTAAGTTTAAAGTTTATAATTATATTCGTTGTTAAACTCTAGCATTGAATAAAATATGAAGAGAATAATAAAAATAAGGAAACCTTTTGTCAATTAGATTAATTCGTTGAGGTACAAAAAGCAATTTTTTAACCCGAAAAACACAAAAAATATGATAAAGTTAATCAGATGACACTTCCACTTCAGACGATTCTTCTTTATCTTCATCTTCGGATGACGAATCGAGGATGATCGAAAGCTTCACTTGGATGTTTCTCCATAGGAATGTAATTCCAAAACCTCGTGAGGTCGATTTTTGGATAAGTAGCATGAAGTTCTCGAAGAAAGAGAATGGTTGCATCTTCTTTTCCGATGTTAATTTCAGTTAACATGTCTTTTGAAAGTTCAGCCTCGGCAACAGCAACAACATAATTTTTTTCCACTTCAAAATCCTTCTTCAGTTTAGCTATCTCCTCGATCAGTTGTTTATTTTTTGTCTCACAAAGAGTAAGAAAATTTTGTAGCTTATTGGAGTTGGAGATTTCGGTGGCCAGTTCAGTAGCATGATCAGTCTTGAGCTTATTCATTTCCTTCTCATGAGAGTTCGTCAGCAATTCTGTCTCAACTATGTGTGTGATTCGCAGATAATTCTTCATGCAAAAAGAACCTGTTATAAGTTTGGACCTAGCTACTTCGTACATGTGAAATTGATCAACCACTTTTCCGTGCAAGTCTTTTCTAAATGTTTTCTCAGCCTCGTAAGATTCTTTGTAATAAACCATATCTTTAACCAATTGCTTTAGATTGTTTTGAGAAGTTTTGACTTGAGATGAAAGTTCCTTTGTTGCAATATTAAGATCGGTAAATGGTTGAAATACAACAACAATTGCAGGATTCAGAAGAGGAAGAGGAAATTATGTTGAGCTAGGACGTTGAATCATATCTAAAGTAGTGATAGGAGCGGGAGGACAAATAATTTCTGGAGACATCTCGGTTGGTTTTGGTCTTCCAAATTTAAACATGTGATTTTGGATGACTTGAAAAAAAGGATCGTCTTCACTAGTAAGCGCTTCAGTGTTCTCAAAATTAATGAACATATCAGGATCAAAGTTTGCAATAGCCTAATTTTCGTTGGTAGCACTATCTTCGATGATAATCATAGTGTTGTCCCTAGTTGGCTGTTCTTCGACCAAAGGGTTTTGTGGGTTTTGTTGGTTTCTAACAGCAGTGTTTTCATCTTCGTCAACCAATGTATACGAAGTAATTCTCGTTTGTTTATTTTTCTTTTCATAGGAACCGGAAGAAGCCTTCTTTTTCTTTGAAGACTTGATCTTTTCCCTTTTTATGGGTGAGAGAGTTTATTCTGCAGTTTTTCTTTTTTGAGGCTTTGGTTTTGATAGAGTTGAATGGCTAGCACCAAATGTGCTAGCTGTCTTTTTACCTTTCTTTTTTTTATGGCTTTTTTTGGCAAATGACTCTCTGATCTGTTGCGAATGGGAAGGAAGATTTTGCAATCGGGTTAAATTATTCGTTTGTCGACTATCTTCGGCATTGAACAGTAAATCGTCCCTCGACTATCGCGTTTAGTGGCAGATAGTCCCTTGACTTTCAAATGTCCGTTGACAGTCCCTGGACTATCGCGTTTGGATAAAGTTAGTCCACCAGATCCTCTAATCCATGAGAGGCTGCCACGTGTCACCATAGTCCCCAGATTTTTGTATCACCACTAGTCCCTTGAGTTTAGGTCAAACCCAAAATGTAGAAAATTACAGAAAACTAAACTCAAGGGACTAGTTGTGATACAAAAATCTGGGGACTATGGTGACACGTGGCAGCCTCTCATGGATCAGAGGATCTGGTGAACTAACTTTATCCAAACGCGATAGTCCAGGGACTGTCAATGGACATTTGAAAGTCAAAGGACTATTTGCCACCAAACGTGATAGTCGAGGGACGATGTACTGTTCAAAGCCACTATCTTCAGATCGGTCTCTAAAATCGGTTCTTGAGGTGGAAAGGCACCTTCTGAGATGGAAAACATGTGACAGGTAGGGAAATTGATGGGTTGAAAGGCAGTGTGAAACGTGTTATTCCATTCCTTCTCAGCCCAAACAGCAAGTTTTTGGAAAATCTCCTTAGCAGCTGGTCGACGTGATGAATAACGTCTCGAAATTTCTGAAATGATTAGGCAAGTAGAAAATTAAGGAAAGAGAAAGGTAAAACATATAATTTATTTCAGAATGTAAATTTTTTGAAGTGCTTACGATTGCTTCTCCAGACGAGATTTAACTTTGAAAGATTAGCATCGGAAATTGCTTTGCCATTTTCCCACGCTTCTGATATAAAAATGAATTTATACTTCCAGAATTTGTCAGCTTCTAAGAGGTCATCGATGATCTTGAGATCATCCATCACGGTGAGGTAGTAAAAGCGAAGCTTTTGACCTTTTGACAATTGAGTTAAGGAGATGAAGTCTTTAATGCTGATTGGAATCTGAGGCAGTCGAGATGTCATAATCACTGACATAAGGGTAAACCATTGGTTTGGTGTCACTTAAGTAGGACATAAGCTGAGGAGTTCGAAGTATTCCACGATCATAGGATCCAGTGGAAACCGAAGACCCCAATTGATAATTTTAGGGTAGACTATTAGCTCGTCATCTTTGTAGTCCAACGGAGTTTCTCCTTCTTTAGGTAGTCGAAGAGTTATGCTATCTCCCATTCCCCATTGCTTTTTTAGAGCCAAATCATGGATATCCTTGTAATATATATAAGGAACTTTTTTCAGAGCAATGATGTATTTAGCTTCAAGATTCCTCAAGTTTCTCCTAATCTTAGCTCTTTCTTCTTCAGAAACAAAACAAGTGTCTAGTTCTTCCTGAGGCTTATGGATAGTTGCAGAGTTCCCATCATCAGATTCAGCTTCGAGATTGGTTTTGGTAACCTCGGAATTAGCTTCGTTGGCCTTCGATGTTTCTTCTCGAGGTTGTTGAGATGTTGGATTAATAGTTTACGGTAAAGAGTTACCTGTTCGAGGAGCTTCCTCAGTTACTTCTCCCTGAGGAGGAGCTTCAATATCTGGATTCGAAAGGGGAGGATTTGGGATAATTTTTGATTAGTCTCCCATAGCAATACAAGTTATTTTTCTTCTGGTTATTGAACAGTGATTCGAAAAGGGAATTTTTTACTTTTGTCTTAAAAGAGATTCTTCACTAATCAAAGGAGAAATCTTACTTTGAGATGAAGAGGCTCAAGGTGTTTTAGGGCCTTGGATTTTGGATGAGGAACGTTCTTCGATTATAAGAGAAGGAGAAAGAGCAGGAACTTGGGTTGGATCGAAATACCGTAATAACTTATTTTAGTGGTTGTTCCAACTGGAAGGCTATTGATTAATCTTGCAACCCTATATTCTTTAGCCTTTTGAGTAATGCAGAAGTAGTCGTACGATCCAAAGATTAAGTTGGTATCAGAGTCTGGAGATTCTGGTGTTTTGGGTATGATAGCCTTGGATTTTTTGGTTTTATGTTTTTTTTATCATAAACCAGATGAAGGTTGATCGGAGAAGATGAAGGTTTTTATTGATGAAAATACTGAAAAAATAAGGAACATGATGAAGGTAGCCAAGTGTTGTGACTTCTCTCTAAAATGATTTGCGTAGTGAGAATAAAAAAATGAGGATGTTGGTAGAATTTATACAAAGAAATGAAGACGTGTGAAGTTTGAAAGACTTTGATGATGATAGGTTAGAATACAAAGCGGTAAGATGATTAGATGCTAGACATCTGCCAGGATAGATATCTAGCTATGGATCTAACAACTATAGAGTCATAATGGATTGAATAGTCATATGAAACGATTACTTTTTTATGTTGTTTGGATAAAAGTCGATGAGTACTTTTGAAAGTTTCACTTTCACAAGGATCTGAGGAGGTTTTATTTCCATAGCATTTCAAAGAGATTTTCTGACAATTTTATTGCCAATGTTTCGAAGATATTTTTTTTGTCTTCGAAAGGTTATCAAATTTTAGCGCTACTTTTAATTGGTATTTGTTTTTATCACGCTTCAAATGATCGCTCCTAGTTGGCGCTTCGAATGATTGCTCTTCATGTACGCTTCAAATGATTGTTTCAAATGGTTGCTTCCAGTAGTCGCTTCGAATGACTACTTTGAGTTTATTTTATAACAGCTTACATGGCATATGGAAGAATTCGAAGATATTTTAGTTCTCATTCATTTATTGATATGAGAACTATGGGGGCTTCTAATATGGAAGTAGGATTTTGAGGACTAAGTTGTAAATAATGTAAATTTAAGGATTTAATTATAAGTAATGTAAGTTTTGTCATTATATTGTAATTGATGTAAGTTTTAGAGAGTATTTGTAACTATGTATAATTGTTAAGGACGGTACCGCCAAGCACGGTACACTGTTAAGGAGTTATTTGACTCATTCACAACCAATCTTCCCATTGAGGCGAATATCCTTTCTTCACTATCAACAAAGAAACTTCTCTTCTTCTGACTTACGAAATGCGCCTAAGGCCTTCACTCTATACTGCGAACACCGATCCAGTTTAGGCACTCCCTAAACTTTCGAACTGATACTACCTTGGTCATTATATGTGTTGGATTATCGTGTGTAGACACTTTCTTCACATAAAAAATTCCATTTGATATTATATCACAAATAAAATGGTACCTGAAATCTATGTACTTTGTACGCTCATGGTACATCTGGTTCCCTGTAAGGTGTATGGCGCTTTGACTGCCACAAAACACTTTTGTAGTAGTCCTATCCAAGCCCAAATCTGCCACCAAACGTTGCAACCATATTGCCTCTTTAACTGCTTATGTTATCGCCATGTACTATGCCTTTGCTGTAGACAAAGCTACAGTAGCTTGCAACTATGTTTTCCAACTAATTGCACTCCCAGCTAGAGTAAATACATATCATGTCAGAGATCTTATTTTATCCATATCACCTGCAAAATCAGAATCAACAAAACCAACCAATGATCCTGCAATATCATTCAGCGATTCAGCAATATCGGTCTTGTTAAAAGTTAAGCCAACGTTCACAATATTCTTAAGATACCGAAGTATCTATTTCACTACGCGCCAGTGTTCTTTCCCAAGACATCCCATGTACCTGCTAACTACACTAACCGCATGTGAAATATCAGGACGTGTGCATACCATAGCATACATGATACTACCAACTGCACTTGCATATGGAACCTTCGATATTTGTTCCAACTTAGCATCGTTCTTGGCCGCTCCCACTGCAGACAACTTGAAATGAGTAGCAAACAGAATGCCAACTGCTTTAGCATCAAACATGTTGAATCGTTGTAACACTTTCTCAATATAGCTTCGTTGAGACAAGTGCACTGATTCTACACTTTTGTTCCAGATAATCTCCATACCAAGAATTTTCTTTGCTCTACCCATATCCTTCATCGCAAACTCGGCACTAACCTGCTTCTTTATCTGCACAATGTGTGACATACTACAAGTAGCAATAAGCATATCATCCACATACAACAACAAGTAAACATAAGAATAATCTGAAATCTTTTGATGATACCCACAATTATCATATGGACTCCTCGTGAACCCTTTTGACACCATGAATGTATCAAAATGTTTATACCATTGCCTAGGTGACTGTTTTAAACCATACATTGACTTTTTCAACAGAAAAACTGTCCTCCATATTAGGTTCGATAAATCCCTATGGTTGTTGCATGTAGATTTGCTCCTCCAATTCACCATGTAGAAACACAGTCTTCACATCCAACTGCTCGAGATCTAAATCTTGTAAAACTACTATGGCTAACAAAACTCGAATCGAACTATGCTTTACCACTGGAAAAAACACTTCATTGAAGTTGATTCCTTCCCTTTGAGAAAAACCTTTAGCGACCAGTCTTGCCTTGAATCGAGATGCCTCAACCCCTGGATTACCTTTTATTTTCTTGAACACCCATTTACTGCCTACTATCTTCTGTCCTTTAGGCAAGTCAACAAGCTTCCATGTTTGATTCTTATGAAGAGATTCAATCTCTGCCCCCATAGCACCAATCCATCGATCTGCCTCTGAACTCGCTATAGCTTCTCTGTAGCTACTAGGTTCTTGCATCTCAACTTCTTCTGCAACTGACAGAGCATATGCAACTAGATTCGCATACCTTTTTGGAATTCTAATATCTCTTCTTTCTATGCCCAATGATATGCTATAAGGTTGTTGTTTTGGTTCGGGTGCATAATCGTCACTATCATCTGATGCTGACGCTTCACCTCCTGATTCTAGATCCACCTCAGAACCACTTGAATTATTGGACCTGCTAGAAACTGATTCTACTTCAAGCTCCGCTGCTTACTCACAAGCGATCCTGATTCGACCATTTCTCCTACTTCCTTCTGATTGTTTATCAAAGCAAACTCATTAAAAGTAACATCCCTATTGATGAGGAAACCTGTAGACTTTGTAGAGGTACACCATAACCTATATCCATTCACTCTAGTAGCATACCCTAGAAATATGCACCTTTTTGCTCTCGGCTCAAGCTTACCATCTCTCACATGAGCATCCGCAGGACAACCGAACACCCTCAAATGTTCATAATCAGCTGACGATCCAGATCAAATCTTAAAAGGAGTTTTACAATCAATAGCCATTGATGGAGATCGATTCACCAAGTAACACGTTGTATTGATAGCTTCAGCCCAAAAATCAATTCCCATACCGGAATGCGAGAGCATACTTCGTGCTTACCATAAAGCGTTCTATTCATTCTTTCTGTGACTCCATTCTGTGGTGGTGTTCTAGAACAAGTGTGATGGCGCACTATTCCCTCAGCTTCGCAGAACTCGTTGAACTGACGATTGCAATATTCTAACCCATTATCTGTCTTAAGACGTTTGATTTTTCTTCTTGTTTACTTCTCAATCATTGTCTTCCATTTAAAAAAGTTTGAATATGCCTCATCTTTTGTTTTCAGAAAGTAAACCCACACCATCCTTGAATAATCATCAATTAAACTCATGTAGTATCTGGCTCCGCTCTTAGATGGAATTCTGTCTGGACCCCAAAGATCTGAGTAAATGTAGTCTGCTATCCCTTTAGTCTTTCTTACAGTCGATTTTCTGAATTTGACTATAGTTTGTTTACCAAACACACAATGCTCACAAAATCCCAATGATTTTGCTTTATACCCTTTCAACAAATCTCTTTTTCCCAAAACAACTAATCCTCTGTCACTCATGTGACTAAGACGCCAATGCTACAACTTATTTTGATCCTGCCTACTTTGGCTATTACTCCATGATGATGCTACTGCAGCATCACCCATAACAACACTCCCTTGGAGAATGTAAAGTACCTTCTGAAACTTCCTTCATGCATACCATTGAGCCTTTTGCCACTTTGATAACATCGTCTTCTGCATGATACTTGTAACCCCGAGAGTCTAGAGTCCCAAGAGAAATCAGGTTTCTCTTTAACCCAGGAACATGCCAGCACGTCAAGATTCTAACAACCCCGTCAAACATTCTGATTCTTACATTAGTAATACCACCAACAATCAACGAATGATTGTTCCATAAATAGACAGTTCCCTGCATTGGCTTGTAAGTATTGAACCACTGCTTGAACTGAAACATGTGATATGTAGCGCCAGTATCGAGTACCCAAGAGTTTTTCCTAAAGTCTGAACTCACGGACAATACATCTCCTCTACCACTGTTTTCACTATTGTCGGAATCATTCACACCTTCAACAATATTTACTGCATTTTCCTTTTGATTTCCCTTCTTACCATTCAGTTTCAGAAAATCTCTCCTATAATGACCATGCTCACCGTATTCATAACAGTTTGAGTGTTTTACCTTTTACTTGGACCTCCAGTTCTTCCTTCTTAAAGAACTCGCTTTGCTTATAGATCTTCTCCTAGTCATAAGACCTTCCCCTCTAGTCTGATTGTCTGGCTGCAACTATCTCATCTCCTTTGATTTTAGTGCCCCTTTGACATTTGCTAGCGATAACTTATCGTTACCAAACATAATGGCATATATGAAGTTTTCATAGGGAGCTGGTAATGATCTGAAGACAAACAAAGCTTTATCCTCATCCTTAATATTGATATCTATGTTCTCCAAGTCAATTATAATTGATTTAAAATTATTTAAGTGCTCAGTTATGGTCATACCTTCTTTCAATCCAAAATCATACAAACGTTTTTTCAAGTATAATCGGTTTACTATCGATTTCTCTGAGTAAAGATCTCCTAGCTTCTTCCATGCACAGGCAGCAGTCTTCTCACCACTAATCTCGCGAAGCACATTGCCTTTCACACTCATTAAAATCCAGCACAAAGCTCTTTCTTGAAGATCTTGCTTCTCCTCTTCTTTCATCTCTTATGGTAACTTATTCTCCACAACCTTCCATAGCCCTTGCAATACCAATGAAGATTTCAATTTAATCTTCCACAACGCAAAGCTGGATCCCCTATCAAATTTTTCAATCATGTATTTTATTGCTGTAGACGCCATTGTAAAACCATAATTTCAAAATCCCTAATGTCACCACGTGGCTCTGATACCAATTTTGTTATTAAATCACTATGCAATTATCACAAAATGGATCAAGCACAGGACATATGCGAAGGACAGACTAAAATGAACACATGATTTATTGTGGTTCAACAATTGTCTACGTCCACGGGCGCCGCCAGAGAAAAGAGTTTCACTATGATAGAAAAGGTTACAGATTTCAGATTTTGTTTTGTGTAGCTATAATAGTCTATTTATTGGGAATAAATAGACTTATTAGACAATGGGCCTAATGGACTCATATACACTAATAAGAAAACCATCCACTGTATTAAAGCTTACTGTCAATGACACAAAACTGTACCGCCAAACACGGTACACTGTCAAGGCATTATTCGACTCATTCACAACTATGCATATAGGTGAATGGTCTGAGCCAGTTTTAGGTAGATGTCTTACTTTAGTAGCTTCAAAATGGTATATCCAATTAGAGTTATAAAGCATTATATCTAACCTTTTACATTTGTTGTTATTAGACCAAGTGAATTTAGATCCACAGAACTTGCATCCTCTAAGTGAAAATCTTAAATATCATTATTAAAATCATCTATACTTTCAAGCATAAAGTATAACAACCTAAGTGCTCCTGAGAGTTAGAGATTGTATTTAAATCTCCCATTATAATCCACTTCATTGAGTGATCAATCATTTATTTTAAGCCTTTCCAAAGTTCAATTCTTTGTTCTCTAGTAGCTTTAGCATAAACCACCGTGACTAAGAATTATTTTTCCATATAGGATATCCTGCCAGCTTTAGTTGCTGTTAGTTTCTTGTATGTTAAGATATTGTGTCATAGGTGGTTGCATTCTTTGCAGTATGCTGGCATATTCCCATATAGGATATCATGTCATAATCTATCATTTTCATTAAATCCTATCTAAACTCTATTTCTGGATAGACCCACTCTTTTAGAGGTTTCTCAATAGAATTTAATATATAAAATATAGCTTCTTCATTGTACATATATTATGGTAGATTTGAAAAGTTATCCACACTGGAGTAATTGATGATTCAACCTTAAGGACTGAAATGAGGATTCCATTTTAATAATCCTATACCAAACTGACCATAACTCCATAGAATTTTTTCCACATCTCAATATAATCTTCTTGATTATAAAATTGAAGCAGAACATGCTTAGGATCCCAAAGAGATAGGTTAAAACCTCTTGTAAAATCATTACTTAGGAACTGCTATAATGCTTTCAATTTGAGGTATTCCATGCGAGAATTTACCTATTAATGTGTATTTCGAATTTGATTGATATCTGACTTTGTCTTGAGATGAAAATTTTATAGCAATGTGATCTCCTTTGAAATGGATATTGATGTTTGGATCATAATGTTCTTGTAATTTTGAATATGTTGCTTGTGCATATGATTTGATTTTAGGTTATGTGTTTTTGTTCCGTTTCAGATTGTTAGGAAGGATAACTTGTTTTGAAAACTAATTGATTGTTTCACATCCTGTTGAGATAACCATAAAATCGTATTCAAATGGTTGTTTGACATCGATTCGAGACTGTTCATTCATTAGTTGATTTTTAAAATAAAAAAAAATTCATTGTTCAAAACAGACTCGGATTTCATTGATTTAATCGTTGTATTTTTTTGTTTGAGTAAAAATGAACATCAAATATAACCGCATTAATAGTGTTTAGTGATTATAAATTTTCGTACTAATATTTTATCATTGATTCGCTCGTTTAACAATTACGAGTAAGTTTTAAAATATATTAGAAATAAATTTGTTATAGATCATGTCGTATAATTATGTCATTAAAGTTACTTTATTTTGGTTAAGAATGTTGGAAACCATGACTTATGCCCATAGTATTTTGTTTAAAAAGTAATTAGAGTTTATCAGGCAAGGCCCAAGGGTTACGGAGTACACAGTATTAGTCCATCAATCATGCGAGCATGTTCGTAGGAGTGTGTAAATTGTATCATTTGAACGCGCGTGTGGATTCTTCTGCTTATAATTTGACTTTCATTTTTTTCTCTTAACTTTAATTTGAAAATTGAATTTCTTTTCAATATCCATATCTAATTGGAGTAAGTATTAACTATACAAGTAACCAATCATTGGAAAGAAGTAGAGTTGTTTTGAGGATAAAATCCACTGTCACGCTATTAAAATAATAATAATTAATAGTTATCATTTTGGCGAAATGTTTTTAAAAAATTAGGTGGTGGAGTTTTGTAAAGTTTTCAAAAACATTACAACATATTTCGTCCAAACAATATTTCGTAGCACAAAAAAAAAACATAATACAAATACTTAAAAGTACTTTTAATTAGAGGATTGATGAAAATATATAGATTTATATTTAGTTTGTTTTTTCATACACAAAATTTGAAAACTATCTTTTTTTTTTTATTGGTAACTATTAAATAAGTTATTAATCAACACATTGTACAATTTTGGATTATCTATTTAATTATACTATTAAGTATGTGTAAATATTAGTTTATTAGTGGTCTTATTTGTAAACAAGTGTCTCATATGATAAAACTAACCAAATGATTTCAAGATCTTTTTATTAAACGAGCGAAATATTGAATCCTCAATATGATTTACGAAATTGAATTCACGATTTTGTATGCTGTTATCCATAATCATGTTTGAATCTTTTCTTCAGGTTTATTATTACTTGAAGTTGTTCAAGTTCATGTTCCTGTCAAACTATTGTTAGTCTTCCTGTCAACAAAGTGGGGACTGTTTATTTGAGTTTAGGTTAAAAAAGGATTGAACTTGAACAACTTCAAGCAAGATTCAAGTAATAATGAAAAAAAAGAGAAAAAAAAAAAGAAAATTTATTTTTTGTTACAAGTTACTGGATAATATTATAAAGAGGTTATTATAGTATTTTTGTAGATGCTTGGTACCAAATTTGGATAATCATCTTGTTTGGTATCAAATGTTGATTTAGAATAAATTTTGGCACTTATATGGAAGTCTCCCATATAAGTGCCAGAAATTTTGATTTAGAAAATTCATTAAGTGCAAAAATATGTTGATCTCTAAATATATTTTGACAAATTTGGACTTATATTTTGGATAAATTTATCCAAAATATATTCAAAAATCAACATGAGGGATATATTTAGACTTACATGGAAGTCTCCCATATAAGTCTCCCATATAAGTGTCGAAATTTATCCAAAATAAGTCTCCCATATAAGTGTCGAAATTTATCCAAAATAAGTCTCCCATATAAGTGTCAAAATTTATTCAAAATGTTGATTTAGAACAAATTTTGGCACTTAGTGAATTTGTGTTATTTCCATTAGAACAAATTTTAGCACTTATATGGAAATCTCTCATATAACTTAATGAATTTGAGTTATTTCCATTATAATACCAAAATAAGTCAATAATTTCTTTTTTGGTCCACTCCTAAATTCTTATTTCCTATTATGACCTAATAAAGGTTCATTAAACCATTTTAATACCAATTATTTTGAAAATACCTAACTTACCCTTCTGTAACAAATAACACCAAAAATAAGTTTTTTTTAAAGTTCATATCTTTTGATTTATAATTCCAAAAATAAAACCGAAATCACTGTTGTGTTTATATTTACAAGACAAATCAAACAAGTGGTCTATTTGATATGTGTTTAGCAGATACTAAAAGCAGAGTTTGAGAATCTAAACATGAGGGATACAGAGCCTAGGGCAATCACAATGGAGGCTACCAAGAACAAAGAAGGATTACTAGGATTAAGTTACCCAATGTTAACGAAGAGTAATTACACGGCTTGGTCATTAAAGATGAGAGTTTTCATGCAAGCTCATGGGATCTAGGGAAGAATTGACCTTACTAACCCAGATGCAAAGGTTGACGGAAAAACAAATAAGGTGGCAATGGCTGCAATATTCTAGGCTATCCCTGAAGACATTTTACTATCGCTGGCAGACAAGAAAACAACGAAGGATGCATGGACAGCGATAGAAAAAATGTGTTTAGGAGTAGAGCGTGTCAAGAAAACAAGAGTGCAGACACTAAAAGCAGAGTTTGAGAATCTAAACATGAGGGATAAAGAGATGATTGACGACTTCTCTATGAGACTAAATGGGTTGGTGACTAATATTCGTGCCTTGGGAGAAACCATTGAAGAGACCTATGTCGTGAAAAAACTACTTAGAGCAGTACCTTCCTAGTTCTTACAAATCACGTCAACAATAGAGCAGTTTGGAGACCTAGATGTGATGTCAGTTGAAGAGACAATTGGGTCTCTAAAAGCACATGAAGAGAGGCTTTGTGGCTAAACAGAGAACACTGGAGGGCACTTGATGCTGACGGAGGAAGAATGAAATAAAATACAGACAAACTGTTCGATCTTATCTAAATAAATACCCTAATAACTGACATTAGACACGTCATAAACTAGACAATACGTATTCAAACCAACTAGTTTAGATTACTTCCAACCTTCTCCCCTGTAAGCTAAACTCCAACCTTCTCTAACAAATAACAACAAAAATAAGTTTTTTTTAAAGTTCATATCTGATTTATAATTCCAAAAATAAAACCGAACCCACCGTTGTGTTTATATTTACAAGACAAATCAAACAAGTGGTCTATTTGATATGTTTCAGAAAAAAAAAATTAAAATTGCTAAAAAAATGAAGTTAGAACTGTTAAAAAATTAAAACTGCTAATTAACACTTTTAATTCTATTAATACTGCTATTAAAACTGCTAATTAACAGTTTTAAATTTTTAACAGTTCTATTTCCGAAACATATCATATAGACCAATTGTTTCGTTCATCACGTAAATATAAAAACAATTATGGTTTCAGTTTTATTTTTGGAATTATAAATCAAAAGATACGAACTTTAGATTTTTTTTTTCACAAGTTACTCGATAATATTATAAAGAGGGTATTATAGTATTTTTATAGATGTCTGGTACCAAATTTGGATAATCATCGTGTTTTGTATGAAATGTTGATTTAGAACAAATTTTGGCACTTATATGGAAGTCTCCCGAATATATATATATATATATATATATATATATATATATATATATATATATATATATATATATCTGAATACATATGATATATAGCTATATTGATTTAAAATAATAATATATATTTATGGGTGACTCGCGTTCAAATATTTGTTCAAAATCAATATTTAATACCAAATAAGATCTGTATCAATATTTGGTACCAAACACTAGACAAAATACTCTAATACCTTTGGTTTGTAATATTCTACACAATCTTCTAAACAAGAAAATGGTTTTTTTTTTCTTTTTCTTAGAAATTCTGTATCTTTTTAAATATAATTAAAAAAAATCTGAAACCACGTTTGTGTTCCTTTTCTCAAGACGAATTAAACAAGTGGTGCAAATGATATGTTTTGAGAATTTTTTTTAAAACTATTAAGAAATCCTTGTTTAGTAGTTTTAAAACTGCTAAAAATTAAAACTATTACAACCTAATTGAACTATATAAAACTGCTAATTAACAATATTAGAAAACTTAAAACTACTAATTAGCAGTTTTAAATTTTATCTTTTTATTTTTAATAGTTTTAATTTTTTGTTCGAAACATATCATATATACCACTTGTTTAATTCGTCTCGTAAATATAAACATAACAGTGCTTTCGGTTTGATTTTTAGAATTATAAATCAAAAGATACGAACTTTACAAAAAAAACTTATATTTTGCTAGAAGTTACTGGATTATAATACAAACACGGTAGTAAAGCAGTAAGGGTAAAGTAGGTATTTATAAAATGTTTGATATTAAAATGACTTAAAAAACTTTTTTAGGCCATAAAATAAAATAGGCATTTTAAGATGGACTAAAATTGGATTAGGAACTTATTTTTGTATTATAATGGAAATAACATGATATTTATATATAGATTGCATAATGTTGGTGAGTAGAAACTAAAATATTTATCATCATCATCATCATCATCATCATCATCATCATCATCATCATCATCATCATCATCATCATCATCATCATCATCATCATCATCATCATCATCATCATCATCATCATCATCATCATCATCATCATCATCATCATCATCATCATCATCATCATCATCATCATCATTTTACTTTTGGAGATTGAATTACAATATTTGACCCTCAAACTCAATTAATAAGAATGAAGTTTAATTGGAACAAATTTAATAGAATAACATGCATTTATTACACGAGATCAAATATAATATATTTAAAAACAAAATACAATATATTTGAAAACAGAATACAAATGTATAACTATAAGATTTACCACGTGCATTGAAAATAATGAATAACTAATATTATAATCATTTTGAATAATATTTTTTTTTCAATAATCTCTCATTTATTGGAGGTGTGTCTTGACTAGACGAGACTTTCCGTAATCTTTTATCTAAATCTTGTATCATGCGTAGTTAAGAAATTTATTGTAAAAAACTTATTTGTTTTGAAAAAAAAATACATAAATAATCTATTTTGAAAATTATCTTTCCAAAATCAATTATTTTTAATTTTTAAAATCAATTCTTTTCTAATTTTTGGTTCATTATGCTTATTATTTAATTATTATTTCAAGCCACCACATGAAAGTGTAAAATAATTTTAAATGGAATTTTAATATAGAAAAAAATCTAAAATCATTCCATCACGATGACCCTGTGATTCTAGATTATTCTTACCTATTGAAATTGATCTTCATACAAAATAAAGAATTGTAAACAGTATGTTTAGCCAAAAATTTATAGACAAAATATCAAGAAAACAATAACGAAAAAAATGATGGAAGAGTTTCTAACTCAATTGTAAAGGTGTTTTAGTGGGAAAAATCATATTTTATACCTCGATCTATAATGACTGATATCATTATGTTATAGTTTTTGTAACTCATACCACCGTATAGACATTTTGAGTAGGTTATGGCTTCCAAGTTTCGGTGATATTCATATATTAAGCAATAGTGAAGGTGGAAAATGTCACAACTATTGCGTCTATAAAATTTTAAAATAATAAATTAAAAATTAGGTGATATAGAAGATTTAGATCATACAACATGATCAAATTACGAGCTATGGTCTTTTTGTTTATGCCGAAACATTTTATATGTTGAGATATCTATAGATCTTTTCACGAAATGTAAAGTTTGATTTAGTTGTTTCCGAAAAAAACAACAACAATGTAATAAGAGATCTATACCACTAGAGTGTTTGTTTAAGTTTTGAAATAAAAATATAAAAACACCGGTAGGAGAATACAATTAGTGTAAGTTTCATAATTAGGTTTAGAATTCTATTTATATTGATGAATGAAATATAGTTAATTTAATAAAAACCTCTATAACTTATTGAATGCTCAATTAAGAATCCGCTAACTCTTTCTTCTTAAACAAACCATTTACGAATTTCTAAATTGATACATTCGGATGTCTTTGCATATGCAGAGGAATATAGCATTTTTAGGTTTTGAAGGTCCAATAATTAAAGTGTCAGACTCCGAGACCATCCTTCTACATCTACATCAATTTGACAGGTATCCACGTTATAAATATCTATGATATTACATATCTTGTTATGAGTGGATCTAATAAATTTTAAATTGGTTACATTTAAATAATTAGACTTATATAACAACTGAATTTGATATTATGAATCTACATGTGATGAGATATTATATTTCAGAATGCCCTTACAATCTTCCAATTGGATCATCACATGTATTGAAGTGTATCCACCATATTGCGCACTATATAAAAACGTTGTTTTACAACTAACCCAAACTTGTCTTATTCTTTCAGGTAATAACTAACAATGACTAGATTGGATATGGCATGACTTATTGATGCACAACTGTTCCAAAAATAATTGCATTACCAAGTAACATATAAAGGAACTTTTTTACTTCTTATGAAGTATAACATGGAAAAAAACTACCTCATACTCATTACGTGTTGAATTCCAAATGGTGATATTGTATATAATTAAGATCGCTTAGATTTAAAGTAATAGGGAAAACTTAAATAATGGAAGACCCGTGTCTTATTACTGTATGTCATCTTGCGATACTTTGTTCTTACTTAGATAATGGAGGACTCGTGTCTTATTATACAACGGTCCCTCTTCATAATTATTCAGCGTTTACTTCTAATTATTTTAATTTTTTTTATACCATATCTTAAATAAAAGTGACCATACATAAAATTTTCAAGTGTCAAAACGTATGATATATAATGTGTGTCAAAACGTATGATATATAATGTGTCTTATGCTTTCCAAATCAGTCGTGAAACATTCTAAATAAGATGATATTTCTTATTATATCTTACCACGATCTATAACTTGTTATTTTCCTACCATAATAGTGTAACATACTTAATGTATATATATATATATATATATATATATATATATATATATATATATATATGCTAAACCCATACACCTGATTAATATACGTTCGTAACATATGCTTCAGCCATATATTTATCATCGAATTTATTCAATAGAAATTCCATGGTAGCATGAAACAAGTTTGTGTAGCTTATGGTTAATATATGTCATTGGCATGCATTTTTAAATTTGAATCAACTCTCATTGTACTTGTGAAGCCCACAATATTCTGATAAGTTTATCTTAAAATAAAATGAGAATATAACTTTCAGAAATCTTGACATCAATAATGGGACAGTAGCTTAATATTATAAATGAATTTAACTTTATTAAACATTTAATGACTACAAACCCGTTAATATTGTTCTGGCCCGATTAACTTTTATGTATATCATTATTAATAAAAATAGTCATTCGATCGAAATGTATATCAAGTATTCTCAATTTTAATGGGAAAATAAATTATCGTAATATCCATTTAATAAAGTGAAACACTAACGTGTGTATTTTAAGTTATGATTATCTTGAAAGAACCTTTTCCTTGTCTCAAATGAAGGTTCGTCCAAAGGTTAATATTTTCATATTAAGTGAAGCTTTCTTGATATAAAACCTTTTTTTTTATATATTATCTGGTTATATTTGTGTTATGCATCGGTCAAAATCACTTTTTAACCTACTAGTCTATTTTGTTTAGATTACAGATACAATTGAATCGTTTTGTATAAGTTTTCACTCTTGTTACAATAATCTAAGATTTAGAGTTAAAATTTTATGTAATCTTACATAAGGTTAATATGAGTTCTTCATTCACATCATAAGAATTCTAATGGTCTTGCAAAAAAAATTTATATTGTTACAGAAGACAATATGAATTTTTCTCTTACATCACAAATAATATTAATGATATGTTAGAACTTTTTACATTGTCAAAGAAAATCCAAAACATAATTATTCTGTTGCACCATAAATAATAGTAATTTCTTATTAGAAATATTTATTAAAATATATTTTATGAGTAATATTTCATCTTTTTATATTTGTGAATCTCAATAAGAGAATATATAAACTTTAGTTTGCACACTTACTTGAGGATGTTGAGTTTTTCCTTCATGAGCAACTACAAGTTTTTATTCTTGAGTAAGATTTTAAAATTTATTTATAGAGGTAAATAAGGAGATGATCGGTAATGAATACTCAATCTTTATCGTCTGAATCTAAACAAATAATTTCTCGTTTTCCCTCAAAATCAAGATTGTATTTCACAAATTATTTTGTTCCAAACTAAAAATCCTTAAATAATTATTGTATTATCTCATATATAAATATTATTGTTGTGTTCAATTCTAAAATTTTGTCAAAATAGACTCAAATATTAAAATGAAAGTGTTATAACTGTATTAATTTGAGAATGTAACATTTTCACTTTATAACTAAACGAAATGGATCATGATATTTTTCACTAAAACGTCATACTATCCTGAATGGTCATTATCAGGTTCATATATAACATACTTAATTATTTTATTGAAGTTGGATTTTGCTTCATACTTAAAGTATTTTAACTTGTCGATTAACCTCATTTGTTGTGAAATATGTGCATAGTATGGACAAAAGATATCTATGAACAATATGTGTTAGCTTAGTTATCTATGCATAGTAACATCTTCCACACAAATTTCGAATTTTGTTCCGTAAGACTTTAATCGGAATTTATCACCTTAATTCATGTACTTGATTTATTTTCTAAATTGATATATCCAACACAGATATGAACAATAAGAATTATGAAGAAGGTCTATAAGTATCTGAATAACTAGATTTCCCACCTCTGTTTGAGAAGTAGGACCTAAATGTTTATGGTAAAGGTATATGATGTAGCCCAAAAGCCCAAACAAAAAACTTTTTAATTTTATTTTATTTTACTCAAATATTTCTAATTGTATTAAAATTTAGTTTGATTCTATATTAAGATATTTATTTTATTTTCTTGTATTCTAATTTAGGGTTTTGAGCAGCTCTTATATAAAGCCTTATATTTCTTAAGTTTTAAACAGATTTTGAAATAATATATATTTTTTATCAGTGAAAGTTTCAATCTTTGAAACCCTAATCCAAGGGTAACAAAGACCCAAACTTTCAGTGATAAAAATATATATCATTCCAAAAACTGTTTAATACTTAAGGTATATGAGGCTTTATATAAAAGCTGCTCCAAACCCCAAATTAGAATATAGGGAAATAAAATAAATGTCTTAAAATAGAATCAATAAGATCTAAATATAATTATATCTGATTTGAATAATATAAAATATTTAAATAAAATTAAAAAAGTTTTTGTTTAGGCTTCTGGGTTGCTTCATCTTCCCCTCGTTGACAATAATTCGTTTTTGAATTCACAGCACCATCACCATCAACAACCAAAGTTATTTTATTTTATATTTTCCTATTTTAGATTGAGAATTATAATTGTTGACCTTATCGGAATAAAGAGAAATTATTCTTGAGTGAGACTTATTCGAAGTCACGTTGAATCCATCCAGTTGATGAAGATAATTGGTTTCGAAAACCTTTACATAACCCGAAAACAACATCATGATATCTAGTTCATGAAAACATGATTTTGAAAACCTCTTCATAGCTTGAGACAACATCTCGATAAGAAAGTCTCTTCTTGATCCGACGATTGGTAGTCAATTTAACTTCACTAGTAACTCGTCAACAGGATCATCGTCGAAATGTCTAATGTGTCCTTGCATACCCAAACGATCTTTGAGATCTTCACGACCATAGATGTAGTTCTCTCTTTTAGACTTTGAATCATAAATATTAGGCTCCATAAACATGATTTCCCGTAGCGGGAACCGAGGATCTAACACTAATTATGATAAAAGTGGAGAATTAAAATAGAATTGACGGTTGCAAGAAATCAATAAGAGAAACGAAAACAATAGGTATAAAACCTAATCATAGGTTAGAGAGAAAAAGAAAATCATAGAAAATAATATCAAATTTAAATCATCAAAGTTTGAAGACAAAGTAGGGTTTGAGAGCCTTATATAGGATTTGAGTAGTCATGGCACCTAATTCTGATACTCGGGTCCCAAATAAGGCATGTTTCCATTTTTCCAAAAGGGTCGTATAGTCGTTGGCCTGTGCTACTGTATCAGTATCAATATTTTCCTATGATTTTAATTTATTTTAGTGGATACATAAATATGGATAGCTTTATTGCAAAATTAATTGTAATCTTTAGCAAAGACGGTAGGTGCCAACATGCTAAACAATTGATTTTGCAACCTTTATATGAATAAATCACCAATTCGTAAAGATGTTTACCATCACTTAATTTTATAAATTTAATATATATTCTAAATGAATAGACAATATGGCGGGTTATGACTTATCAATCCTTCAAAGATCTCGAAAACCTGAACATAAACGAAAATGTAGACTAGACAAAATGGTGTGAAATAAAGTTTATCACTGATCCAAGTAAAAAAACTTTTACCATCCATATAAAGTTGTCCAATAGCTTTTAGAAACAATTTAATCATGGTGCCAAATTTTACTAAACATTCTTATGATCTAAAAGTTTGTTTAAGTTAATTATCCTTCCTCATTACTTGTATTTTCTTTAGATAATCAAAATCATGTAACCCTTTTGTTATAATTAAAAAATGAATGACTTATCTTTGTTTAATGTTCAACTTTTATTTTGATAATAAATAAATAATCTCATCATAGCTAAATGACTCATGGAGAGTTGAAGTATGAAGTTAATAACGAGTCTTGTATAAGGGAAATATTCTTTTTATTGTAATAGACCTATATATGACATTCTTATAAATTTTTCTAGTGTATTTATTTGTAATGAAGTTTTAATCTCCAAAATTTATATAGTCAACTAACTCGGAAAAATATAGAAAAATAAAATATTAAAATAAATTAAATTTTGTTAATGAAATTTACAAGTGTCTTAAAAATATGGTTAAAAAATCTATCATGATATGCTTAAAAAATGTCTTATAAAGTATAATTATTTTATATGAGTGTATTTTAACCTCTTTAATGTAGTCATTTCATACCCCACTTAAGTTTTAGAGTAAAAATAAGAATAGTTCACTATCATAGTCTAATAGATATCATGATATTCTTAATGAACAAGCATATCACGGTTCCATTTTAATAAAGTAATATTATGATTTGGAATTTATTCCATTAAAATATATAATTTGAATCTAAGTTTATTGAATACGTCATTTAAATATAATAGTTTATTAAGATATTAAGAGAATAATTTAATTTAGAGAGAACAAAATTTTCGAATTCGAATACATATATTGATCGGATAGTCGATGAAGACATGTGACCTGAATTTTCATGTGTTCAACCATTATTCCTAACAGCTCTAAAATTTCCTATCATGGACTTCCTACAGATGGTGCTGATCATGCACTAGGACAACGTTAACAATTTCAAACTTTTGTAGACAACGTTAACAATTTCAAACTTTTGTAGACTATGCTTTCCACTAACAGTCTGTGATTACGACCAGCGGTTTGAGATACGGAGAACCACCAAAAAGAGGAAAACAAAAATGCTTAAATCCCCTCTTTATGAACCAGAGTTGAACACAACAAGGATGAATCAGGACGAAGGGCTTCCAGTTATTACAAAAGACGCCACCGTCAAAAGACGAGCAAGAGAATGAGAAAATCATATGTCTTTAAACCCTCATTGTGAAGGAAGAAGAACATGACCAAGAGAAACAATCCTCTAACTATGGATTTGGTGAAAGGTGTGTCGGATCACAAGTAAATATTTAGTTTCATCTGAACAACTAACAAGTTCAACCAACACCACGAGGCCTTCAGCAGAAACTCCAGTAGTTTCCTCTGATAAATCAACCGAATATCTGCAACATCATACTACGTTCCATAAGAATTTCCAAATAACATACCATAGTGTTCCAGACGAATCTCCAACGGTATCCATCTCAGGCATTTCAACCTAGTATCCAACAGGTTCCCCCGTTTTCTGGAGTGTAACTGAACTTTCAACATACCTCACCTGAGCTCCAGCAAAGCTACCAGCAAGGACTCCAATATTCCCGAGTGCAGTCAAATCTTCAACAATCTTCATCACGGATCCGGCATGGATACCACCATGTTTTACTACCACCGCTAGGAGTAAAGAAGACTCAGTATCACGTTACTCCGCCCTCACATCAGCCTCAAGATAATTATATATTAGTACATATATACGTGACTCGAGGATACACAATTCTCAATCACCATGGAAGGGAGCCAATAGGATGTGCCAGCCTAAGCTTATAAGGTTCACCCAAACCGTAAGAAACTATCTTGTAGGGTAGATGAGAGCCTTTAGATTTTATAACATTCTAATCTATAACCAATTTATAATTTTGGTTAAGATATAAAAAAAATATTCACAATTTATAAAAAAATTAAAAAATCTTATTTTATGAAATAATATAAAATACTTGTATTTATTAAAAATTATATATTTTTATTAACAAAAAATTAAACATAATGTCGATGCTTAATAAAAAATATATTTTGTCAATTTTAAACCAAATATATTTAAATGTTTTTATGAAAATAGCTTATAGTTTAGAGGTTTTTATTATTTGAACGGATAACGATAGAATTGGTCCAATCAAATTATCCAACTAGTATAAAAGAAGACTCATTAGTTTATATTATGGGTAAGAGTAACAGAAAACAATTGGATCACTTGTACGAATTACTAACATGATTATACAAGAAATGATAATTTATTAATGTATCGTTATTTGTCGATTTGGTAGCTATTATGATATAAGATGAACTTCTATGCAATAAAGATCTAGTGTAATTGTACATATTCTAGTTCCTTACACATAATTATACTATCTTTTTAGTCTCCAATTTACTCAGTTACAAATGTGAACTCTATTAATCAGATTTAGCCTCATAAAATTTGCATCGTATGTGGGAAGAAAATTGTTACCTTGAAGTATTTTCCTAAATATTTATAAAAACAACGATAACTATAAGAGATTGATGGCGAATTCGAATACAGATATTGATCTGATAGTCTATGAAAACACATGACTGGAGTTTTTAGGCATTCAACCATTAGTCTCGACAGGTCCAAAATCTGTTATTAGGGACTTATAGTAACTAGTGTAGAACCCGTGTGAGAAAATGTTAACTAAAATATTAAAGTATTGCAGGCTATACTTTCAATCCAAGCTCAATGAGTGAGATCTACGGTCCAACATACGATGGGCTAAGAAAAAAATGAATGCAATGATGGTACGGGCTCCATGATGAGAAAGGGACACCAGTTAGCAACCACCATATGAAAAATCCCCTATTTATGAGCTAGAGTTGAACATAACAAGGATGGATCAGGACAAGGATCCTTCAGTCATAGTGGAAGACACTAAATTCAGAAAATGAGCAAATGAATGATTAAAACCTATGTTTTTAAACCCACTGGTGAAAAAAGACAGGAACGTGACCGAGAGTAGCGATCCTCCAGCCATGGGCTTGATGAAAGGTGTGTCGGACCACCAGTAAATATTTAGTTTCAGTTGAACGCTCAATAATTTTAACCAACATTAATGTGGCTTTAATGCAAAATCAAGTAGGTTCGTTTGGTATTTTAACAAAATATTTGCAATATCTTACAACGGTCCAGCCAAATTCACAACAATATCCTATGGTGTTTCAAACAAATTTCCAACAACATCCATATCAAGAATTGAAACCAAGTATCCACCAGGCTCCCCCGTTTCTTAGAGTATAACTGAGCCTTCAACATGCCTCATTGGGCCCAACCAAGCTACTCATAAGGACTCTAATATTACGGAGTGCAAGAAAATCTTATACAATCTTCATTAAGGATCTAACAGAATACCGTAAACATTTGGCATCATTACTAGGAGTACAACCTGAGGAAAATTATGCATCAGTTTACATATACATGAGTCAATGATACACAATCTCCAATCTCCAGTTTACAGTACAAAGAATCTATTTTGGCTTCTCACCTCCTCTATGAAGATTTGTCACCAAATTTTATCCAACATAAGATGGAAAAATATAGTGTCAAGGGAGATTTAGAACAACATATTGAGAATTTTAAGAGTGAGATTATGTGATACGAGAGAAATGGTAAGATGAAATATAGGTCATTTTCAATGATGTTGCGTTATAGCGCTCTAACATGGTGTAAGGACGACCGTCAAAAAATATTTCATTGGTTTTACGATGATCAATGAATACGGGGCTTATATCATCCACTATAAGCAGCGGCTGAACTAAATCGTACAGACATATACCAAGAGGTTTAATGACACAAAAAGCGAGTTGCAAGACTATTATGACTTTCTGGTGGTCGAGGTATACAGATAATGAATACTACCTGCATCACTATCAAATTTTATCATGAAGAAGAACACAGTCAACTTCTGTGACATGCTTTAGTAGGTATAGTTTTACATGGAAGTCGAAGAGATCTCTAGAGAATCGATCAATGAAGACATAACAAATTCAGCTACATCTCCAATGTACTATCCTCTCGTAAAAACTAACAATTGACTTGCGGTGGCTCAAGTGAACTCTAAACCACATACGGGGTTGGTAAGGATAAAACTGGTTCGAAGGCTATTTAGGTAATATGGTGAAGGTGTAATAAATGTAAGATGAGAAGTACAATGATAATTGAGATGCTATATTTATTGTTTAGAGAGATAAAGTTCATCCCATTAAATGTTATCTCTAAAAGCCTTTATAGGCTAACTGTGAGTTAATGGGCCTAACGGGTCAAATCATTGTCATAAGCGAAGCCCAAATACCGAAAATCTCATTTAACCCATTAACCATTATAAATCCAATACAAAGTAATAAATAAGAAAGTAGTAAATAAATTTGTGCTAAAATAGCTAAGTTAAAATGTAAGAATGAGATATTTTCCTTTGGTCAGAATTGGCCCTCGAAGATTTTCGATCCTCTCAACGCGATCATCCCCGAATATTTACGATTCCATCATCTAGCCCATTTGTACTCTCCAAGGTATTTTGGGAAGGCTAATTGACACATAGCCTAATCGTACTTGTTTTATTTATCAAAATCTGATTTTCTAGTATTCTTTAAATCTGGTGATGAACATATCCGTACCACATCCGATGGCATCATTTAAAGATGGTTATTGCCTAAAAGGTATGATTTTTGTTATTGATATCAAATTCACCACCGGTCATATCTTATTCTCGTCCACTGCTTCAAACACCGCTAATCTTATCTCCGAAAACACTTTGGTGTTTGTATATTCACCACCAAAAATGCATTAACCGATGAAGGTTCGTTAGACTTATATAAAATAGATGAAGAGAAGAAAAATCTAGGATTGATGTTGGGTTACCTGTCTCCATAGGCACATTCACAGTAATTTAGTCAATTGAATACAGATGCGTCTACCCATATAATAGACGCAATATCTCTTTTGAACCTTCTTCAACCGCTCAGTCGTTCAGTTTTCAAAGTCATTCATCAAGGCCCTTTCAATCTCAATGAGCTAGTACTCGTCATATTTCTTTGACTTTAAAAACTATGGGTTTTGATCCTGAATAAAACACACATCATAGACTAACCAAATATTCTAAGGGAAAAGCTAACCCACCCGGGAGATAGGGCCAATGCAACAAAAACATCATTTCAACAATCCCTCACTAGAAAATATGAACAGTGAATAAAATCCTGCACACCAACTAGCTGAGCCCTCACAATCAAACAAAGCTCTCCCCCAACAACCAAATAAAGAGGAGAACATCACCGCTTAGCATATCGAACCATCAGAATGTAGTCCAAAGATCATCAAAGAAAATAAGGAAGATATGAGTGAAGATTCTCCCCTAGAGACATCTGGTCAAACCAGGAAGACTTCAGAGGTAACTAAAAGGAAAACTTCGAAGAAAAAAGGTAGCAAAGGTCTAAAAAGAAAAGGCAAGGCCCTCAAAACAGAATCCAAAAGTGTTTCCTCTGTCTTTGGTCGGACATGTAAAGCCCCACTTTGCAAAGGTCAGTGTTAAAGAACTTCAGGATTTAGATAACATTTTGTATGTATATTTTCATAAAAACAAATCGGAAGAAATTCATGAAAAATGGGGGTTCCCCGAAGAGTTTAAGGTTAAACTGCCCACATCCAAAGAGACCCTGATGAGTTGTGGACCTGGGAAATTATTTGTTTATTCGGATTTGCTCAATTTTGGCCTCCGGTTTCCATTGGACCATGAGATCGTAAACTACTTTATCTTAGTGGAACTGTCTCTAACTCAGGCATGTCTGAATGCCTGGTTCACTTTCATATCAGGCATCATGGCATCTAGACTATAAAAATTCTCAATGTCTATGGAACAATTCGCTACTATTGCGGGGCTATTTTATAATTCCCAAATTCTCTTTTATTATTTTAATATGGGGAACGAGTTCAAGGTGGTAGATGATCTGTTGGAGGCACATAAACTGTAGAAAATATAGTTCCTCTTCGTGAGTGGTTATATCTTATAACTTGCCTCTAATGTTTCTCTTTCAACAGCTAATTTGAAGCCTTAAATGCATCCTTTTAGAAGATGTGAAGATTAATTTTAGGAAGCTAAGCCAATGGGCCGAGTAGATATGGTCTAATGGATTCCATCAATTCTTTACCCCTTAGTTCGGATTTATCTTTGGAGGACTAACCTCGAATATGAGTTAACATGGGAGCAATTCTCTATCCTCTCTAACCGACTGTTATTTTAAAAAGAGTTGAAGCTGCTTATGGAAAGGTATATCTTCCAACCAGAAACAAAACCCCCAGTCATCGGAATAATAAGGACAAGAAAGACGATGAAGGCACATTGAAATATGTTGGTAAAGTTGGAACCGAAGAGCAGTCAGACGAGATTGATGAATGCTTACTATTAATTGTTATTGTCACTGTATAAGAGCGTGATGCACCCAAAAATCTTTGTGTGTCTAAGAAGAATAAGATGCATAAGAGAAACAAACATGGTGGTGACAAAATAAATACAAAGAGAAAAAAAATCTCAACTATTTCGAAGATTGTCCTCCGCTCGAACATTATACCTCCTAACATCCCCATCGTTGATCCTCCACCAATTTTAGTATCTGACCCTCCTTCTCCATTCCTTCCTACACTTTAGAGGAACATTTGGAGATGACAACCCAATGAGGGTTATTGGGGGGTTCGAATTCGAGGAGTTTGAGAAGGAATTCCCTCAATATACAAGTAATTATACTAATATGGTATATGCTGGTTGCCCTTCGAATTGTCAAAAGAGAATGATACACTGGGATATTTGATATTGAGTTATGTGAGGCTTATTGTAGAGCTGGAAAGAGAAGTGAGGTCCCATAGAGAAACCATTGTTTCTCTTCAGGAGGAGAATAAGAATCAGAGGACTTCTCTTGAAGGGGACACAACAAGGGCTGATTGTGTAACCAAAGAGGTAAATTCGATCAAATAAGAACTTGCAAAGGCAAAAATTGCTTATGAAGGACTGCAGTCATCCAGCTCTTGCGAGATCACCTCACTGAAAAATCAACAAACTATCGATAAGTGTACCATCGAATGATTATTGAAGAAAAAAAATGATCAAGAGACCCTTGTTAAAAAGTACGAATATGAGGCGCCTTCTCTCAAAGAGAAGTTCACACAAGAGGCGGATGATGCGCTAGACGTATATGATGATTGGATCTTAAGTTTCCTAAACAAACGAGATGCCTAAATCGAATTTGATATGGTTTTCGAATTTCACAAGGTGTTCCCCAAACCAGTCCTCGGGTCTTTATGGGAGATGGTTTCAAAACATTTAGTATGTAATCCACCTTAACCATTCGAACGTATACAACCTTAATACGTAAGCCATTAGAAGGTAATCCATTTAAAGGTACAAAATTTTAATACACAAACCATCGAAGGTAATCCATTCGAAGCCACACAAGCTATTCGAAGGCACATAAATTTAATACATAAGCCACCCGAAGGTAATCCATTCGAAGGGCGTACAAATTTAACACATAAGCCATTCAAAGGTAATCCATTCTAAGGGCGCACAAATTTTATACACAATCCATCTGAAGATAATCCATTCGAATACACACCAATTTAATACATAAGCCATTCGAAGGTAATCGATTTGATGGCATGCTGTTTTGATACATAAGTATACTTATGAGAAATTTTATTTTAAGAAAAGATGATAAATTAATAATGATGTGTACACCTCGTTAGCCACCAGGGTAGGAAATAGTGTGCCCCAAATATTTACATTAAACAAAAATAAAGTAAATATTTTACACATTTACTCAAGATAAATCCTTAAGTGTTCGATGTTCCACGGATGCCTCAAAGGACTACGTTCTTGATCAACTAATCGATATGTTCCCTGTTTAAGATTTTCACTTACAATATATATTGTTCATCCCAGTTTGGTGCCAGCTTTCTGAATTTCCTGTCTTTGGTGTGTAAAAATACTTTTCTCAAAACTTTATCCCCTACTTTTCATTCTCTTCTTCGAATTTTAGATGCATACTTTCTTCTCATTAAACCTTGATAATGGATCGTCCTTAAGTTATATTTGAATCTTTTTTCTTTAATCAAGTCTAGCTGGGCTCTTGTTGCTGTTTCATTATCCTCTTTGGAATAATTATGAACTCTAAAATAAAGATGAGTAGATTCTATTGGTGTTATGACATTCATCTCATAGACTAAAGCAAAATGAGATTCTTGTATGACAGTATGAGTAGTAGTTCGATATGCCCATAACACTTCTTGTAAGTAATCCGTCCATTTTCCTACTGCCCTTTCTAAGTTCTTTTTGATACCCAACAAACTAGTTATGTTTACAACCTCTATATGCTCATTAAATTGGGGATGAAAATGTGAAGAGAAACAATATCGAATCCCTCTATAAGTAAAAAAAAATCCATGTCCCCGTTGTCAAATTGAGGATCATTATCGGGTGTAATACTTATGGGATTTTCAAATCTACAACATATGCTGGAAACGATAAACTTGATTATTTCTTTAGAGGTAGTCCCGGAGAGAGGCGCAACTTCCACCTATTTAGAAAAATAAGCTACTGGTAATATAATGGTTCGATACCCTCTAGATGCCATTGGAAAATATCCCACCATATCAAGCCCCCATGAATTAAATAGCACTGTTTCAGATATTGATTCCATATGGACAACTGTTACATGTATCACATTTCTTGTAGAGGAAATCCCTTCAAAAAATGTGCTTAAACTTCAATTTCATAGCTATGCTTTTGTCACGAGGAAGACTTCCTTTAGTAATAAACTCTTGGATCTCATGTCTCCAATTTTGGCTTGTTATTGTGAATACTTGAAAAATTCTCTCAGTTCTAAATCCCATTTCTAGGATTTTTGTTATCTAAGGGAACTTTTGTACCAAAATCTAAGGCTATGCCTCTATGTACGCAATAGTAGCTAAACAATTAGTTATCGAATTTTCAGCCCTTGGCACATGCTCATAATTTAGACATTTAAAGAAGACATACCTTTCGTTTAATACTTTCAAATATTTCATCAACTATTTTTTCTTTGTTTCAATTTGTCCATGAGCTTGGTGTATGAGTAGTAGGGAGTCATTTATTAACTGAACTCTCTTGGCACAACATATTTTAGCAAGTCTTAGCCCTGTTATTTGATCCCTTGAAACCAAAACGTATTGTATGGTACATTAAATCGCGAAATGGGGAAAGTAAAAAAGATCCCAACCCCGCAACCCATCGTATTGGACCCTTTATTTATTTAGACTGCCCATTCTTTCGTAGGCTTATCTATAGAAGAGTCTACATAAGTTCGTTCTGAATGAAACTAAACCAGGAAATCTACCACAGCTTGTGCCTTGGTTATGGTTTGAGAAGTGAAATCGATATCATAATCCCCCAATTTTGCAGACCACTTGGTCATTTGACCTGGTATATTGGGTTTTTGCAACACAGTTTTGAGTAGAAAAGAAGTTCGAATAGTGACAGAAGGTGCTTGAAAGTAGGGTCTCATCTTTCTTGTTGTTATTACCAGGGATAAAGCTAATTTTTCCAACTTTAGATATCTCTTTTCTGCATCTAATAGACTCTTGCTAACATAATAAATGGGGTGCGGATAATTATAAACTTCCCAAACTAGCACTACACTTACTGCATACTATGATATGCCAAATAAACATAAAGCCTTTCCCCTGTCTATTTTGTTTGGATCCAAAAAAGACTCTAGTAATAACTATTCTTTTTTAATTGCCCTATCTTTTATTACCTTTGGAACAAGAGCGGTAAGATAACACTTACTGGCCATTTTTTTATTGCTTTGAACAACCCTTTCATGGCCTCCAACTGCATACTTTAAGCATTGGTGAACTGTTGATGCAACAACATGCATCCTAGATAGCCAAAATTTTACAAAAATGGCATTACAAGGAGTTAGAAAATCCGCCACTATGAACATAACTCTTACAGTTTTCTTAAATGGTCCTTTGCTAAGAATTGGTTCCCCTTCGAACTCTCCAATCACATCAGCCGAGTTACCGGTAAATCTCACTACGGTTATAATCGATGAGGGAATCACGGATGGATTATTCATTAATTTATAGGTAGACATAAATAAGATATAAACTCAGCTACCGATGCCAATAAGAATCCTTTGGATTTCTATTCCCTTAATAACTACTTTGATCACCACAACATCCTCATGTGGCCCACCAACATTTCTTAAATAATCTTCATAAAAAACTCTGAGGATGGTCATTGGCTTACTACGTTCATTTTCCTTCTAATTGTGTGCGGACTAACTACGTGAATTTTCCTTCTAATTGTGTGGGCGGACTAATTATATGTATTTTCCTTAAGCAGCTTGAGAGAGCTATCACAATGTCTCCTCCGAAGATGGTCATTGACTTAAAGAACTTACATAATTTGGAACCACTTCCAACATTTTCAAACAACATATTCTCTCGACCTCGATTTGGATCTGAATCCAAATACTCCGAATCTACATCGAATTGTCTAATAATCATCATCGTACTTTTCTTTTAGAAGCTGTTATGGATGGCCTTTGGACAACATGTAAATTTCCATGCACCTCTCTTGTACTTGGCAGTGACTTGTTTCCCAATTTCGATTTCACAAAAGTCTTCAGTTTTCTATTGTTGATTAATAATTGTATTTCATGCTTTAAAGCAATAAAATTCTTATCATCATGCCCCACATCATTGTGATATTTTCATAACCGAGTATTTTGATTTTTCTTTATAGTCTAGATATATGGAGACATTCAGAACTGTATGTAACTCTTTGATCTATCGTAGATTGTCGTAATATTTTCACTTAGCTATGTGAAATAATAAAGTTGAATTTATTGATTCTCTTGAGGTCTAACTTGTGGTACTTGTATAGATTTATTTGACCTGGTTCGATAAGAACCATGTCTGAAACTCTTCAGATGATTACCTATAGTAGTTTGTGACTGGCTACTGGTCTCAAGAGAGTTGGAAGGGGAAAGTATAGGTTGACGTGACTATCTTAATATTTTAGGTTCTTCCATTGTTATTATCTTTCCCACCTGGTTTAATAAACCATCCTAAGTCATTATTTTTTTAATTGTAACTATATCAGCCAATTCCCACCTCGAGAGGAGGGTCTTTCTGCATTTTATGATCCATTTTCCATAGAATTTCGAAAGAAAAATTTTGTATGTCAGGTTTTGGATTTCGCTATCCGAGTATTTTACTCGGCAACTCCTAGTGTGGTCGCCAATATGATAAGGATGAAACTAGTTCGGAGGTTATTTAAGTAATATGGTGAAAGTGTAATAAATGTAGGATGAGAAGTTAGAGAGATAATAGATGTGTTATATATATTGTTTGGAAAAATAAAGTTCATCCCCATTAAATATTATTTCTAAATGCTTTTATAGGCTGAATTTGGGTGAATGGGCCTAACAGGTCAAAATCATTATCATGGACCAAGCCCAAAGACCAAAAAGGCCATTTAACCCATTAATCATTATAAATTCAATAATAAGTAATAAAGAAGAAATTAGTAAATATATTTGTGCTAAAATAGCTAAGTCAACATGTAATAATGATGTATTTTCATTTGGTCAGAATAACCCTCAAAGATTTCTGACCCTCTCAAAGCGATCAGCCCCGAAGATATCTGACCCTATCAAAGGGACTCTAAAAATAATACGGGAAACAAAATAGGGAAACCTATGAGCAACTAGAACATTAAAGACAATTTCGAACGATAATACTATCATGATAAAGGAACATTCACCAATATCATTGAAAAATAAACAAAAATTCTATAAGCTCCATAATGATATTGGTCACTATAGCAAGGGTTGTTGGGCGCTACAAGACCAGATCCAAAACATGATTGATGAAGGCAAGCTCTCGGAGACCATTTGCAAAATAAATAAACATGAACCAAAACATGTTTCAGTGGAAGATATCCTTAGATAAGGTATCAGAGGCAAGTTCTAGCTGAACCAAATGAATTGAGATTCTTGGATAACAATGCAATTTTTAGATTAGAAGAAAATTAATATGTCGACATGGATCCTAACATAAAAACTATTAGAGTCATTATAATCATTGATCCTTTTTTAAAATATTAAAAATTCAAAGAAGAGATATGTGGTCGATTTAGAACTCCATCACCATGACCATACATCCCCATACCTTTATTACAATCCTTGCACAATATTGCAGTTTATCGATAATGATTTATGAGGAGTGAAGGGTCCCATAATAATGTCATTCTAGTCACAATATAATTGGTAAAACTAGTAGTTTGATATGTGGTGATGAACATCAGAATATCCACCAACATCCTCTACAATAGTACATATGATAAGATGCGAGGTGCTTTAGTCTTTACTCTATCCCAACGAGTCTTGACTGGTTTCACTTTTGCGGATGTCAACATCCTAGGAGAACTCACCTACGATGTCTCCCTTGGAAGAAAATTGTTCTGAAAGATAGTTTGATGCTTGTTCATGATAGTAGATGTCTCTTCCTACAACATCATCTTGGGTAGATCATGGATAGACCAAATACATGTAGTATCTACACTCTATCAATGCCTCTGATAGCCGATCAATGGAAAAGTATGAGTAATCCAAGGGGCCCAGAAGACTTCTATAGAGTGATAGGCTCTCATATTATAAAACCAGGAGAAGATATCGAATTTATCAGTACATAAAGAAACAAAACATTACGAATTTGGCATAACTTACCAACGATTTAAGTTACAAGTTACTTACATCATAATATAGACATGTTTGCATAGAAATCTTAGGATGAAACTTAGGTCTCAGCCAAAATCATATTCAACAAATTATTTATCAATAAAAATTGGTGGGCGATCAAACAAAGTAGAAATTCATAGCTAAAGAGGTAGACAAACTAACTTTTGTAGACTGCATTTTGGACTCCCATTACCCATTATGAATAAACAATCTCATCTTGATAAAAATAAAATGGTGAATGGTGAATGGTAAATGTGCGTTGACCTCACATATCTCAACAAAGCTTGTCTGAAAGATCTCGTCCCTTTACCATGAATCGATCAACTTGTAGATGCAACTTTTAATAATAAAAACTAACATTTATAGATGCATAGTTTATATACAATCATATACAGATGCATGGATATGATAAAGATGATACAATGTTTATCACAAAAATAGGACTGTGTTGCTATAAGGTGATACTCTTCAGGCTAAAAATGTCGGATTTACTTACTAGCATTTTATCAACAAGGCTTTTACCAGAAAACTTGGCCATAACTTGCAAGCATATATTGGTGACATACTCGTGACCAACGTTCATAAACGGGTTAATTTGCATGAATTAGCAAAAACCTTCAGCGTTTGATCGAGAAATATTTTTGGGTCCCTAGTCAGCAAAAAGGACTTCGAATATGATCCCCACCAACTCTCTCACCTAGCCACCATGGACCCTTTCCCCCGGGTAACAGAAGGGAAATACATATATTGGTAGAGGCGTAGGCGGTATTGAACCGGTTTATATAAAGGTTTTCAAATAAATAACAATTATTTTTCCATATCATGTGGGAAGCAGGAAAAATACAATGGACCCCAGCCTGTAAAGAGGCGTTTCACAATATCAAGAAGTTCACATGTCGCTAGAAGTGCTAACAAAGTCAATTTGGGGAATATTTATATCTTAACTTGGCGATCTCGAACGATGTTGTAAACATTATTTTTATCTGAGACAAATGAATAGATTCCAAATTGATATACTATGTAAGAAATTCCTTACTTAAAAGAAATTTTCCACTGTTATATCTCAGGTCTCTCCTTATTATGAACATAGTTCCACAGAGAATGTAATTGATACCGAAAAACTTCCCCATGAAGTTACAAAGCTAGCATTTTATCTGTTTTATGGATGGCGTCATTGGATGTTTCAAATTTAACTACATAACGTTCAACACGCTCGACTACCAAGATTTTTAAAAGTTCCCACCTCATACTACGGGACATTTGGCCTCATGATAATCTTTTTGTGCTTGGAATAACTCCGTATTAATTTCATCCAACTTCTTATGAATTTAGGAGATGGTTTTGATCTGCACCAGAGTCACTCTATGGAAGAACCTTTAAATCCAACAATGAACGAACATTGCTCAAAGATGCTCTTGAGCACACTATGGAGTCATGAAATCATTATACTTTGATCGGAAATTGCATCTCTAGCACTCTCACAACTTCAGTTTTGGTTCGAAACTCAATATTCAATAACCTTTCGGCCTCACACTTATGTTCAAACTTAGACTTTAGTTTCTCGTTGGATTATTTCTATATCTGTATGGCCTTCAATAAGTTTGTAATTCCCCCAAATGGCTCACCAGTAACTTCTAATAGTGGTTGAAGGTCAACTCTGGTATCGACGGGAACATGACATGTGTAATGCAATGAGGTCACGACATTCGACAACATCTATTCAACAATACTAAACGAAACAAAGTTGTATGCATACCTACACGGCAAGATTCAACTGCCTTTTAGCCAAATGCACACACAAAAGATAGATGAACAACTTTCTCTTATTGACCACAACAAAAACAGTTGACAACTTTAGAGATTTGATCCAACTCTAGTACAAATGGTCCAACGTACAAGCCATATCCACGTTGGGAGTTGCAGTCCGGTACATCACTTCTGGCTTAAGCACCAATAGATTCAACAATCACTTATAGAATAGAATGATTAATCATATACACTTAGTACCTTCAACCATCAACAAATCATCATTTGTTATAACCTTAGCGGCACACATACCATCACCGTTTTTTTATCAAATTCAACAGTCTTAACAATAAAATAATAAATCGTATTCTGCTTTTTAGCAACCATTCCCGCAGGTTTTAAAACTTTGGACTACGTAATCTTCAATTCTGCATTGAACAAAACTGCAATTTATTATTTATTTGAACCTGGATTTTCGCAAAATCCATCTAGAATTCAAATTTAATATTCTTAAGTTTTAAACATAATATATATATATATATATATATATATATATATATATATATTTATATTTATATTATACATAATAAAAAAAAGTTAGCCAGAAGAATTTTTTTTATTCAGAAAATATAGTGTTGAAATGAGGGTTTGTACAAATATATATTATACATAATAAAAAAAAGTTAGCCAGAAGAATTTTTTTATCTATTCAGAAAATGTAGTGTTGAAACGAGGGTTTGTACAAAGAGAGTTGAAATTTTTTTGTTTTGGTGAAAAAAGAGAGTTGAAATTACGTTAGCTATATATAATTATATAATATAAAACTTTCAAATGACAAGGGGTGAATTATATTGTTAATTGGGGTTTGGCTTTGAATTAGTATATATAACAATATTATATAATATTTAGTAAAGCTGCCAACAGATCATAAATAAAAATAAAATTAGAAATGGGTGAGACGTAAATTTTGTGTTACGCTGGCCAATAATATTAGTTGAAAAATGAAGAGGAATGACGTGATCAAAGAAGAAGTAAAAGAGATAGAAACGAAAGAAAGGTCAAACGAAGTAAAAACGAAAAAGATGATTAGATTGTCGGGATTTTTCGGATTTCATTATAAATACGTTTTTGTTTCTCAAAAATCGTTTATAATAAAATTAATAATAAAAATATATTATCTTTTATAAGATCGGTTTCTATATATCTACGTAAGATTGTACGATAGTGACGGTAGATACAGAGTATTTGTTTAAAATTGGATAGTAAAAATATGTAAATAAATTCATTTTTCGAAATTAAGTTTAAAAAAACTTGAAGTTTGAATATAATTTAGTTTTGAAAAAGAAAAGTTATATCAAATTTGATATTTTAACTCTAAATTATATGGTATAATATGAAATTAGAGAATTTAAAAAGTTGAGATTTAAATTTAAAAGTAAATAGAATTAGGTTTCAAAGAACACAAACACTTGTAAATGTTGTTCTATATATTTAACTGAGTTTAGTTTTATTTTTTGGATAAATTATATAATATTAATAATTATGTTGTATTTATTTTATGTTTGTTCAATTATGTTTCAAAGACATGAATGATCATATTATAATAGAAGTTAGAATACAAATGTACAAATTGTCGTGATTATTTTACATGTGCATCGTATTTGCACAAGCATTATATGTGTTAGTCCTATGAGGACGATGTGAGTGATTTATATAGATGATATGAGCTCTCGTATGGATGATATGATGCTATGTGTGGACGTGTTGGTCATTTACGGATGATGTGGATGATTATGTATGGACAATATAAGGTCTTTTGTTGACGATTTGAGGTCATGTATGGACAATGCATACATGATATGATTCATTCATCATTCCACATATCATAAGTTGTTTAGGATTTGTCTCATTTAATTGTGTTATTTATCAGTGGTGAGAGATGATGTTCACCCTACGTAGTTTTATGTGGAGAAAACAGATAAAGTTATGGTAGATCTTGTAAAACATAATCGATTTTGGTCTTGCAGGTTCATATACGTACGAATTGTGTTTAATTTTCATAAAGATGTGAAGATGCTTGAAATCCAGAGAGATATTTTTCTATTTATATCCAACTACAAGCCAAGTATAAAATTTATTTTGTCTATTTTCCAAGAACATATTCAAACTACACGTCTTCAGTTCTTAGATATCCTACTTCTAAGCTTTCAAAGAATGTAATAGCACTGAGTTGAACTAGAGATTGGTCTTTCTTGAAGTCTGAACTCTTTCTGATTTTTAAAGTATGTATAACTATCCAATCTGCAGCTTCTATTTGCTATGTGTATATGCTTAAGTGTCATGCTATTAGGTTGAAAATTCCTACAATAATCAATTAAAGAAGCCATGAACCATGAAACCTTTCCTCCTTCAATCAGTAGAATCAACCTCTATGTTTATATGAGTTAGGTTTCATTCCCTACAGATAAGAATACCATCCAATAAGGCTTTACATTCTCATAAAATAGAAGATTGTTTACCATAGATTCTCCCAAAGGCAAATATGATATTTCTAATGTTATCTTTTAGGATACCACATCCACTACATTCTCCTGATATATTACTTACACAATCTGTGTTTAGTTTTATTATATTTTCAACATTAAGATACCATTTGATAGCAATGCACCTTCTTGGCTTAGTTGTATGCTTATAACAACCCAATTCAGAAGCTAGTTTTAGATTACCTTTCCAGTAAGATCTTTAAATAGATCATCTCTCTAAATTCTTAAGATAATATTATATATATGATCCAAAACTAACTCTATTTTTATGATTTGGTTTTGATGTTTAGTCTTGTTCTTGCAATTCCCGATAGCCTAGCAGATAATAGGAGGTAGAATGGTTTATATATATATATATTAGATGACAAAAATTAGGATCTAATGAGATGAGTTAAGGTCATATGATTTGATATATGAATTCCAAATATTCCAACAAACAATTTCCAGACTTTTCATGCTCCTTTACATTCTACAAAAATATGTTTAATCGATTTATTTTCATTGCAGAACTCACAAAGAAAAATTCATGTTATGCATTCCAGAGAAGAAATGAGTATTCCTTAGGTGTGCTATTGTTCAACATTCTTTTGAATTTTTTTGATTTATTTCCATGTTGTCTTATTACTTTCCAAGCCTATTTAGTGTTAAAGTCTCCATTGGATGAGAGAGTCCAATTGACTATATCCTCTTTTTCTAGGTTAAGTCTAATCTCCATAATATTTTCTGTATCAGATGGTAAAACGATTATTCTTAACTTGTCAAGTTCCCAACCTTCAGCAGCCCAGTAATTCACAATCTTTTTCTCAAGAATCATACTTGACAATGGAATGAAATCTTTTGTATCACACCATTTTCACAGCCATAAATCAATATCCTCTCTTCATACTCTCCAAAAGTTATAACACTCAGCTATGTCTCTAATTCGAATGAGTTTCTTTGATATTTTAGAAATTTTTCTTGTTAATTGTACTTGTAAATGATGGTAATTAGAGCATTATAACGATAACATATATTTTTCCCTGAACTTAAGCCACAATTTACAAAAAAAAGTAGTTTACATATCCTTTAATCTTCTAATATTTAGACCACTTTCTTCATATGGTTTGCAAATATTAGTCCAATTAGTCTAGTTCACAGCTTTCTTAGCTACATTAGAACCTCAAAGAAACCTATTGTGCATTTTTTTTATCATATAAATCATAGTTTTCAGTAATAGACAACTTGAAAGATGATAAATAGGTATAGTCATCAAGACATAGAATTAGCCTGCCTCCAAAAAATAGTAACTTGCTATCCCCTAATTCATCAAATGGACCAACTTTTTTGCTTGCATGGATGTGAAATCCCATGTATTTGAATGGTAATTTGTCATGTTTAAAACTAGTTTAATTTTTTATAACTTTAATTCTTGTTTGAGATATTTTCAAAGGAGTAATAAATATAATTTTGTCTTTGTTTATCATCTGATTAGATATTTTTTCATAGTATTTTAGGAACTCACTAACGTTTTTTGAGATTTGGAGATGAACCATTTTTAAATATGATGAAGTCAATAAAAACCACGACAATGTATGACCATATTGCTGCTTGTTTTAAATCTGAGCTCACTATTTATAGCATATAGTTTTTGCATACCTCTTATTAGATATTCTTCATCTAGAGATATAAGCTAGGAGATATAGGATCTCCTTGTCTAACTTCTTTAAAATATTTGAAAACTTTCAATTCATCATTCACTATTATAAAGAACCAACTAGAATTAATACAATTCTTGATCTAGTCCAACCATTTCTTATCAAAACCAAAAGCTTCCATAATTCTTATGATGAAGTTAAGAGAGAGACTATCGAAAGCTTTAGACATGTCGATCTTAATCATCACGTTACCACCTCTTACTTTTCTATTAAGTTCATGAGTTAATTATTGAGTCTAGTAAAATATTGACATGGATATTGCTACCTTTTACTAATCTATCTTTTTCTTCAGATATAATCTTATGAAGTAACTTTGACAATCTTTCATTTAGAATTTTTGACAATCTATTAAATACAGTACATAAACTAGTCTAAACTGACTTCATGAATTAGGTGACTCTACTTTAGGTACTAAGCAGATGACAGTGGCAAATACTCCTTGATGAGCTTGATGACCTTAAAAAAAGCAACATTTGCTGCACAAAGTTCCTTCTTTATGGTAGGCCAACAGAACTAGAAAAATTTAGCATTAACTTCATCTACCTCAACTATGCTATTTAATCCCAATGATTTCACAGAATTGTAAATCTCATCTTTAGAATGTAATTCTAATAACATTTCATTATCTTGATCAGATACTAACTTTGGAATAATATTTTTGAGTTATTCAAATTCACTTTGTTTGCGTTGCTCAGCTCGCAACTTTTTAAAATGTTCTTCAGTAGATTTGTCGATTTCAAATTGGTGAATTATCTATAGCTCTCGTTCCATGACTTCATGAATTTTGTTTTTTAACATAGATATGGAAACATTTAGTGTTTCATCACCATTCTTCATCCAAGTTACTCCATTTTTTTTGTTCCTAATAACTTTATTCCCTAACCATAAACTGGAAGTGATCTTAAGCCTTAAAATACTTAATCTTATCTTCCATATTTTGAATTTCTTCAAAACACTTTTCAAGTATTTTTACCTCTTCTCCTGCTTGGGAAATAACATCAAATGGGTTCCCAAAGATGTCCAATTCCACATTTTTAATCTATGTTTTAGTTTTTTTTAATTTTTTCCAAAAAACTAAAATTGGACGACCATTTATATCTTTCATCCAACTTAGTTTAACCACTTTATAAAAATTTAGGATATGGAGTCCACGTAGTTTGAAATTTGAAGGAAGATTTGATTTGATTTCCGCCACTAATATATTAATATACAAGAGAGAGTGATCAAATCCTCTACTAGCAAAGTGTTTCACATTTGTAGTTTAACATGATCCAACCAGTTTGAATTGTACTGAATTTTGTCAAGTCTTTTCCATTTTTGATTGTTTGTCCAAGTGTATTTATAACCAAAAGATTCAGCATCCTCTAAATGACAATCATGTATAGCATTTTAAAATCATCCATGCTTCTTAAACACCCATTATAATCCAGCTTTGGATTGATCAGTCACACCTTTTAACCCTCCCAAAAAACTACCATTTGCTCTCAAGTATTTTTCCCATACGCCATCGTAACCATGAAATCCATAGCTAAAGATGAATGACATACTTTTAGGTGAATTTTATTTTCTTGCTTCTTAACTATTTCAACTTTAAAATCTTCATTCCACTAAATCCGTATTTTGTTACTCATATTTGCCGCTCTTATGTGAAAACCAAGTTTTCTTGTGAATTTCTCTAAATTAACTAACCACTGAGATCATAGGTTCTTGAACTGCTATAAAATCTATTTTTCAAGTTCTTCTTATAGATTAGATTCTTTTGATATATTTTATATTCCCGACTCTTTTCACATTCCAATTAAGGATCCTGAGTGTCATTTGGATAGTTTCACGAAGGGCTTAGAAGACCTTTTAGAGATCAATGCTTTGTTGGAATCTAGCTCTTTAACCTGATTAGAGATATTATTTTTCTTTCTTTTACTAACAACTTCCTTAAACCCCTTCCCTTTTGCTATATTTCCCATGATACAAGAAGTATGTGGACTTCCAATAGTTTCTTGTATAAGAGATATAGGTTTTGATTCCAAACTATCTAAGTTATCTGATAATGAGAATACGACTCTTATTTATAAGAAATCTATTGTGCATATAATCTCCTTTCCAATATTAGAATGGCATATATTAACAAAATCTTTATCTTTACTGTTTATTGCTATGTTAGTACTTTCAGTTTCTGTATTTTCCTTATGAATTTCCTCAGGCATATGATAGTTTGATTTCTGATTTCTGATTTTCTTGTGAAACAACATTTGCTTCATCATCTTTAATGATGACAGATTTTAGCTTCAGAGCCCAAACTTCAACATGATTGATAAATTTCACATTATTATTGTTATAATATTGATGCTTCATCTGTTTTTTCTCTTTGGATAAATCATCTTTGATTGGAACTAGTTTCTTACATAATCTTATTCTTTTATCTTATTCCATTAAAACATGTCTTGGATCTCATATAGATAAATTGAATTCTCCTACAGATTCAAAATTACACATGAAATTCTTTATTGTTTCCAACTGTGGCCTTCCATAAGAAATTTTACCAATCAATATGAACTCTAAAGTAGATAAGACTCTTTCTTTATCACGAAATTAAAATTGAATAACTATATGATATCTTTTATTTTGAATGAGGATATTAGGGTCATGTGAAATTTTTGTTAAGAGCATTTGTCACATTTGTTAGAAGTTAGTTTTTTTTGTAGGTTTAGATTATTGAAAGTATGATGAAAATGTTACTCGATAGTTTGAAATACTAAAGAATCAATACATCGATTTTTCCCTTGAAATTGCATATCATGGTTGGATAATTGAGTTAATGAAGGGATAAGAAGAGGAGGAAACTTTCCAACATGTAGACCAAAAAAACTATCCGATGATTTTGTGTGATAAGCTAGATCTCTAGGTTTGGAAACATAGTGAAGAGAAACTGAAGGTTTTTGGGAAGGTGGAGGAGGTTCGCCACCTACCATCACAACGATCGTAGGGAGGTCGTGATGATAACTAGGATGGAGAATAACGAAGGTGAGAAACGACGACTAGGAATATCTTATCTGTAACTACAATCAAGATAAGCATTTTATTTTATTACGTGTAAATTGGGGTGTGTTATAAGTCTAATTATGTGAAAAAAAAATAACTTTATTTTTGTGAAAATAAGTGTTAATTTGGTGTGAAACAATTAATTTTACAGTTTTTAAAATATGTTCATTTTTGTGTTTAAAAACCTTGTTTAAACAAATAAAATGTGTTAAAGGTGCAAAATTACGTGTAATTCGGGTGCAAAAAATAAAGATTGTTCTAGTTGCGTAATTAGGTGGAAATATGTTGCAAAAATAATAAGAAAATGGTTGCCTAAATAGGACCTTTGGTTGTGAAATAAATCTGATTTTGTGATATAACAAAATACAACTTATTTTTATGAAAATAAGTGTTGATTTGGTCTAAAACAACTAACTTTTTTAAGTTGCTAAAATATGTGCATTTTTATATTGTAAAAACGTTTTTTTGAAAACTGGATTGCATCAATAGTGCGGAATAACGTGTAATAGGGGTGTGAAATTACATGTAATTTCGGTGTGAAAAAACAACTTTGTTCTAGGTGCAAATGTGTTACGAAATAAAAAAGAAAAGGGTTGCATAAATGGTACTTTTGTTTGTATAATAAGTTTGTTTGTGTGAAAAAAAAAATGTTTTTGTGAAAGTAAGTGTTAATTGTATGTGAAACAACTAAATGTTTTGTACTTGCTATAATATGATCATTTTTTATGTTGAAAAACTTGTTCTAAAAAAATTGGATTGCGTTAAGGGTGTGAAAGTGCGTATAACACGGGTGAAAAAAACAACTTTGTTCTAACTATGTAATTAGGTGCAAATGTATTGCGAAAATAAGAAAGATATTGTTACGTAAATAAAAATTTTGGTTGTGAAATTAACTGGATTGTGTGATAAAATAAAATATAACTTGTTTTTAACGTAAATGAGTATTCAGCGGGTGTGAAACAACTAATATCTTTATAATTATTAAAGTATATGTATGTTTTATGTTGAAATTTTTTATTTAAAAAAAAAATAGGTTGCGCCAATGGTGAGAAATTATATATAATTGAGGTTCGAAATTAATATGAAAAAAAAATACTCATGCAATATCACTATTGATTTTGGTTTGTTAGTTTGAAAACATAAAAATGTGTATTTGTTATAGATTATAACAAATTTACGTTAAGAATATACATGTTTTTTTTTATCTTAAAAATATTGTTGAACGGTAATCATAAATTCATCTTTCGAATAATTATTAAAAACTGGTTGGGTTTTGTAATGCCAACTGATACTCAACCATAATAATTAAAGACTGGTTAAGTTTTGGAATGCCAATTGATACTGAACCATAATAATAATCAGTATCTTTAACATTTCAAAAGCTTATAAAAGAACATGCTGGAAAAGCTCGGTCGCCAAGTATGGCGTGGTCTCACACTACTTGTTATATGTATGTAACGTAGTTGCCAACACCATCAAATAATTTTCAACATCTCATCTCAAGCAGATAACTTGTCCCACAAGAAAAGAAAAAGCTGAACAAATACCAATATCATCTTCCCTTTCCTCTTGCCCCTTCCCCTATGCAAAGCTCAGCATTATAAAACACAAACAATCACACTCTTACTTTCTCATCATCCAAACAAACACTAACAAATTTCACCATGGAGAAGACACAATCAGCTTCAGCTTTAGACGCACTAGACCTACCCCAAGCCTTCTTCAAACCCATCCTCTACGATACCACCACTGCCCCTTCACCCTTGCCGACTAACCGCCGTACCACTAAAATTTCAGTCATTGGAATAGGCAACGTTGGAATGGCAATCGCTCAAACCATCCTTACCGAAGATCTTGCAGACGAACTCACCTTGGTCGACGCCAAGCCTGACAAACTCCGCGGTGAGATGCTCGATCTCCAGCACGCAGCAGCGTTTCTCCCTCGGACAAAGATTACAGCGGATGTTGATTACGCTGTAACCGCCGGGTCTGATCTTTGCATTGTCACCGCCGGAGCTCGTCAGATTGTAGGCGAGTCGAGGCTGAATCTGCTGCAGAGAAACGTGGCGATATTCAGTAGCATCATACCGCCGCTTGCGAAGTACTCGCCAGACACGATTTTGTTGATCGTGTCGAATCCGGTCGATGTTTTGACATACGTTGCATGGAAGCTTTCTGGTTTGCCTGTAAACAAGGTTATCGGGTCGGGTACCAATCTCGATTCGTCGCGATTTCGGTTCATGTTAGCAGATCATCTAGATGTCAATGCCCAGGATGTGCAGGTACGTTCTTGTCTCCTGATTCGAATTTTCATAATTATAAATAATATATTGTGCTATTTAAGACTAGTAATTTTTTAATAAAATGTAAATAAAAACATCATATATATTCACGAACGTAAATCAGCCTTAGTTTTGTTGAATTGCATATGTGAATTTGTGCGAGCTAATTCACTTTCAAATTTTAGGCCTACATTGTTGGGGAGCATGGCGATAGCTCAGTAGCTCTCTGGTCAAGCATAAGCGTAGGTGGTGTGCCCGTCCTGAGCTTCCTTAAACAACAGCAAATCGTTTACGAAACAGAAACACTTGAAAAAATCCGCCAAGAGGTTGTCAACTGCGCATACGAAGTTATACGTCTAAAAGGCTACACGAATTGGGCTATTGGCTACTCGGTGGCTAATCTGGCTCGATCGATTCTACGCGACCAAAGATCAATCCATCCGGTTTCGGTTCTAGCAAGGGGATTTTACGGCATCGACGGTGGTGATGTGTTCTTAAGCTTGCCAGCACTCCTTGGACGCAGCGGTGTATTGAGTGTGAGTAACATGCTTTTGACTGATGCAGAGGTCCAACGGCTTAGAGACTCGGCCAATGCCATATTGGAGGTGCAAAGTCAGCTGGGTGTTTAAGAAAAGCAAAGTTCAGTAATATATACTATGTTTGATTTTGAACTCGCCTTGTTTATGTTTTGTATGATGTGAGGTCTGATGTTTTGTATTGTTATGAGGTCTAACGGATAGCTGGCCGCTGTCGTTGATGTGTCCTCTTGGCTTGTTTCCATAATGGAGATCTAATTTCTTCTTGACTCGTTTGATTGATGGAGATGTATTGTTATTAGGTCTAAGGGATAGCTGTCTGCTTTTCGTTAATGTAACTTTTTGGTTTGGTTCCATAATGGAGATCTAACTTCTTCTTGACTCGTTTGATCGATGGAGATGTAACTTTGGCCGATAAGATTCTAAACTAGTGAAAGATTGGTCGAAGTCTCAATATTTTAATTGGTTCGATAGGAGTAGGTATTGTGGGCTAAAAATGGATGGCTGACGTTTTTGTTTTTTCTCACAATTTTGAATCCGAACTATGGGTATTCATGCACGAATAGTTTGTCATATTCTTGTTAGGATAGGTAGAAGAAAATCGCATCAAAACACGTCTCTATCAAACACTATCAAATGCTAATGCGAAACCTGCACAACTTTAAGATATTTTTTCATGAATTCTAAGTATGGTATAAGGTCCTTACAAGGGTCTTTCTTTACATAAATGGGGAAAGTTGCATCCATTATTCAACTACAAAATGAAGGAGATATATTAAAAAGAAAAAATCTTATTCTTATATGACCAGTTATATTACATGTAATGCGGTATTTGTAAGAATACTATTGTGATATTGTCCGCTTAGGGCCCACTAGCCCGCGTAATTTGATTTTTGGTCCACTCTTAAAAGGTCTCACACTAATGGAGATTTATTCTTAACTTATATACTCATCTTTTTCCATGTTTAACCGATGTGGGATGTGAGACTTTGGTCGCACCTACCAATCCTCCTCTCGAACAAAGTACCACTTTAGCCTCCTCTCAATTGACTTTCAGCCGCCTACTCTAGTCAGGTGGAGAGACGCCTGAACTCTAAAGCTTTAGGGCGGATCTATCTGCTCACTATCAGATGACACTATGTTGTTCCTTAATCAAGTCACCTGCTTGATGAACTATCAGTAAGTCAAGCTGAGACGATTTTTGTGTGACAACCTCTCTTCGTCCACCAGGGAAATAATAGGTTCCTCCCCATGTAAGGAGTTAGCTCGCGAATCCTCCGCGGATGAAATTTCTCTATTCAAATAAACTATCAAGCCTTCTACCTTGTTTCTTACCTTTATCTTTATGGCCAACTACTAGATGATCTATGTATCAAACTATTAGCATGCACGGTTTCCAAGCAAACCATACTTATACTTTGGATTATTTGGACTTAACTTCTCGTTTGTCCTCCAAGGGCTCGGCCTTTATACTCAACAGCAGCCTTAAATCATGAATTTTTATTACTGCAAATTTGTTCACGTCTACCAGGAAATCGAGGCCATTGAAGATAGCATGCCCTAACGAGGAAAGTCTTTACTACATACCTCGACCCCTCAGGTCAACGAGATGAAATCGGGAAAACATTACCATGCCGCCATGATATTGTACCTAAAAGACTCCATTTTATTGGAGACCATTCCTTCCATCTTCATGAACAATGACTGATCCGTAAATACTTGGCAACTCCTACCATTAAGGTGGCAATAGGTTGCAGAAGCTTAGCAAAAGTAGTTGAATAAGTATCGTTCTCTCGTACGTCTCTTATTGGTGATGCAATAATCATATTTTCTTGAGTCTGGGTACCTCGAGAGAGATGGAAAAAGTGTGTGAAGACTTCGTAGCATCATTATGCGTCTGGTGCTTCTGATTTTTATGGTAAGGCTGCTCCTAAAGACAATTTGTTTCTTGGATTCCTGAGTAATTTATTGATTATATGCAACAACCAATTCTTGTACCAGCTTCGACTTGTACTCTACCTCTTTCGTTGCATTATCTTGGTCTTTCCCTATGGTCTCGGGATATAATGTTATAACACTTTTTTTCTTTCACTCGGACACAAGTTGTAATCGATTTATTTTTCTCGGAGAAGCTAGGTCTGATAAGAACTACATTGATGGGTGACCTGATTGTTTCGACAATTAGAGGTAAACAACCTCAACCATCATCACATTGTCTTGGGCGAGGGGGTGTTGCAACTCTGTATACACCATCAGTGAAAGGCTAATACCCTAATTTCTAAACTTGTAAGGCACAACAAAGCATGATATGACTTAGTCTAACCCTTCTCAACGATACTACTTAAATTAAAAAAATATTTTTAAAAAATAATAAAGAAACAAAAATAAAATAAAATCGTTTATATAAATATATGTGTTAAATTAACATCAATAAGTATCTATTAACAATTTAGCTAAATGTTAATAATAAATTGAGGATTGAACAAGGTTTGAAGGAAGTGTGAAATACGAATTAAAGATACAAATATATTTTTTTTTAACTAAATGTGAATTGTGAAGCAAAGGTAAATGTGAATTGTGAAGCAAGGGTTAAAGTAGTTGTGAATTAATTGGTATAGCGAAAAAAGTAAAATAAAAAAATATTGTTCATGAATCTAGTTTTATTCGAATTACCATCTAAAAAATATGAATTTAAAAATAAATAAATAAACGAGAAAAAATATACATATGGAAATTTTATCTTTCTTCCTACTTTTCTTGTCTACATTCAATTTTGCTATATTCCACTATATATTTGCATAAGGATAGCAGAGTAGGTCTTATCATATCCAGTTGGACTTTGTCCAGTTCGAACATAGAATGGATCAGATATGGGTTTTAAAATTAACCGGACCATATATAGATTAATAATATATATATATATATATATATATATATATAACAAATTGGCTCGGTCCAAAAATAATATATATTGGTGTTCGTGGACCAAACCAGAATGATCTACAGACGTCTATGGACCAAACTTGGATTTAAAAAGTCTAGGCCAAAGCGCATAATATCGAGTTCATACTCAAATAAAGAAAAATGTAATAAGGGAATATATTGTTGGAGAAACATTTACCCTCATTATAAATACATAAAAGTAAAATCGTCAAATATATAACGTTGGAAGATAGACATTAAGGAAAAAATCGAAAAAATACTGGGAAAACACTTTATTAATGAACTCGACAAAATGCATAATAATGTGATAAGAATAATGACGACAGAAGTATCAAGTGATGGATGTCGACGCCAAATCAAAACAGGCTAAAGACACAAATAACTAAAAGATATTATAGTGTAATTAAGTAAGGTGCAATAAATTACTAAAATACTTATAACAATTAAGAGATAAAATATATTCTTAATAAACAACTATATTAGATGGCCGACACGTGTAATTAGAAGATACATATCACTCATCCCTACAACTCAGCCATAAATATCCTTACAAATAGGAATTTCAATCATTGTAAAACATTAATTGATTGATAAATAAAATTACTATTGATCATTTTTAGTCACATCTCTTTGGTATTTTTTTAAAGAATAAAACTCCATAAATATTCTTTGACGTCGTCTATTGGAACATTTTCTTTAAATAAATTTATTACATATCAAACAGAAGTGACTAAATCAAGATTTAAATCAATATTTAAAGAAGTTGTTAACGATTTTTCAATAATAAATTTATCAAAGTTTGTTATTCAAAGTCTAATGAGAGAAGATTCATGTACTATTTTTAGAGGAGGAAGTTTACCAACAAAAAATATGTTGGTCAATTAAGTTAATGAATCACCATTACGCTTGGTGGATGATCTAGCTTTAGATATATTATTTAGTAATGCAGATTTAGTAGGATTATTAATTTTACATGAGGATGCATTATTGATGACTCTCCCTATAGATAGGATAATTATAAGAAGAGTATTAGTTAATACTAGAATATATGCTAATGTGTTTTATAAATCAAGTTATGATTGAAAATTAATGTTTTTTTCTATTTAAGAAAACTGAAAGGAATTTGTTAAGTTTTATTCGAACATCAAATAATTATGTGAGGGAAATTTAGTTAGATATAACCGTCGATAAAGAGAAATTAAAAAAAAAATGGTACACTGTTTATGATATTTGAAGCTTCGAGTTCGTATAATGTAATTATAAGAAGACATGGTTACATAAAATTGGATAAGTAACGTCATTTTTAACCAATATGTGAAATATAAAGTTAATGGACATATATGAACAATTCGAGGAAACTAGTAAATATCCAAAAATTATTAATCTTTATCTTTAGCGCTAGAAAATGTAATAGTTTCAAAACATGAGGAGTTGTCGAGAGACATGGTTACAAAATAATCTGTGATAAGGTGAAATTGACAATCCGCAAAAAGTGTGAAATGAAACCAGTTTGTTAGAACAAAGTACCACTCTAGCCTCCTCTCAATTGACTTCCATCCGCCTACTCTAGTCAGGTGGAGACACGCTTGAACTCTAGAGCTTTAGGCCGGATCTATCTGCTCACTATCAGATGACACTATGTCTCTCCTTGATCAAGCCGCATGCTTGATAAGTGTAAAAACTAGAAAAGATTTATTATAACTTAGAATTTCAGTACAAGTTAAAGTCATATATATAGGCTCTGAAAATATCTTATTATTATACTAGTCTACTGTAATAAAATCTAATCTAATAATATTTATAATAGATTACCTTTGAATATTGACTATAATAAATTATTTAGTCAATGTATATTATTATTTCCATTAACACCCCCCCCCCCCTCAAGCTTGTGCGAAAGTACTTGAAACTGTCGTAGCTTTGATAATAACGTTCTTTTTGAAACTTGAACTGAAGTACTTGAAGTGCAAGCTTGATAAAAAGACTGAAACGAAATCACACTCCCCCTCAACTTGGAGCATATATATTAAGCATGCCCAACTTGTTACAAATATAAGTAATCCGTGATCCATTGAGCGCTTTTGTGAATATATCTCCTAGTTGTTCTCCTGTTTTGACATATCTCGTATGAATGAGATTTTGTTGAATCTTTTCGCGGATAAAATGACAATCAATTTCAATATGCTTTGCCCTTTCGTGAAAGACAGGATTAGACGCAATGTGCAGCGCCGCTTGATTATCACACCATAACTTCGCAGGCATGATAGTCTTGATGCCAATATCATTTAACAATTGGAAAATCCAAATTATCTCACAAGTAGATTGAGTCATGGCTCTATATTCAGCTTCAACACTTGATCGTGATACAACATTTTGTTTCTTACTCTTCCAAGATACCAAATTACCCCCTAGGAAAACGCAGTAACTAGTGGTCGATCTTCTATCAGTTTTAGATCCAGCCCAATCTGCATCTGCAAAACACTCTATATTTGTATGACCAATACTTCCATACCTTCCATACCACAATCCTAGTCCAGGAGTTGATTTGAGATAACATAAGATATGTTCTAGTGATGCCTAGTGATTAACTATTGGAGAAGACATAAACTGACTTACAACACTGACTGGATATGCAATATTTGGTCGAGTTACTGTAAGGTAATTGAGTTTTCCTACTAATCGACGATACTTTTCTAGATCACTAAACAATTCTCCGTCATCTTTCAGTAATTGCGAATTAGGAACCATTGGTGTATTACATGGTTTTGCTCATAGCTTTCCTGTTTCCATCAACAAATCTAGAATATATTTTCTCTGCGATAAAAGAATACCTTCGTTGCTTCTTGTTATTTCAATCCCCAAAAAATACTTCAATGGTCCTAAATCTTTTGTTTGAAATCGCGAACGTAAAAATATTTTAAGCAATGAAATGCCTTTAGTATCATTCCCAGTAATAATGATGTCATTTACATATACAACAACGAGTATAATTTCATTTGTAGAATGTTTATAAAAGACAGAGTGATCACAACTGCTCTTCTTCAACCCAAATTCATTTAATGCATCACTAAACTTGCCGAATCAAGCACGAGGACTTTGTTTTAATCCGTACAATGATTTATACAAACGACATACATTTCCCCTCTCTCCCTAAGCAACAAATCCAGGTGGTTGCTCCATATAGACTTCTTCTTTGAGGTCTCTATGTAAAAATGCATTTGTAATATCTAACTGATGTAATGGCCAATCATTTGATGCTGCTAAAGAAATAAATAAACGAATAGAGGTAAACTTAGCTACCGGAGAAAAGGTTTCAGAGTAATTAACACCATAGGTTTGAGCATATCATTTTGCAACAACTCGTGCTTTGAGACGAGCTAGCGTCCCATCTGGATTCATTTTTACATTAAACACCCATCTACAACCGATAACTTTCTTTCCATTGGGTAAATCAACCAACTTCCAAGTACCAGTGTCTTCAAATGCTCTTATCTCTTCAAACATTGCAGCTTGCCAGCTAGAATGACATAATGCTTTGTGGACAGTTTTTGGAATAGATATAGAATCAAGAGATGCAATGAAAGCTCGGGTAGAAGAAGGTAATTGATCATATTTTGCGAAAGAAGAAATTTGATAAGTACATTGTCTTTTACCTTTTCGAAGAGCAATAGGAAGATCAGGAGTGAACTCATTATCGTTTGTAGCAGGATCTGAAGACGAAGGAATTGGTAGTGAACATGATGGAGGAGGTGCTTTACGTAGAGAATAAACATATCTAATAGGAGGTCGATATGGTGGAGATGGTACATCATATCTTTGAACGGTGGTGTACATGAGTAAATCATCATCGACAATAGTTGTTTCTGGATTGACATTAGACAAACCAGGAAAAAATAGAACATCTTCTAAAAATGTAACATCCTTAGATACTATGTAACGATGAAGAGATGGGGAAAAACATTTATAGCCTTTTTAAAACCTAGAATATCCAAGAAAAACACATTTTAAGGATTTGGGATCTAATTGTACGAGTAGGACTTAGATCCCTAACAAAGCAAGTACAGCAAATAATGCGTGGTTCAACAAGAAATAGAGGTGTATATGGAAAAAGCACAGAATATGGAATATTATTTGAAAGGACAGTAGACGGCATACGATTAATTAAAAAACAGGCAGTGGAAACAGCATCTGCCCAAAATATTTTTTGTACTTTCATTTGAAAAAGAAGTGCACAAGTAACCTCTAAAAGATGTTTATTTTTTCTTTCAGCAACACCATTTTGAGATGGCGTGTCCACACACGAAGTTTGGTGAATCATTCATTTTTGTTCCATGTATTTGAGCCATATTCTTTACCATTATCACTTCTTAAAATACGAATAGGACAATTAAATAAGACATGTAGTTGAGATACCTGACACACAAGCTGCAGGGTTTGTAAGATCTTGTGACTTTAGAGACTCTTTGTACTTGGAAAATTGAGCATATTCTGCAGCGGAAAGCACATGATGTTCCTCGTTCGTTGCCATATTAGCAAATTATTGAGGTAGTTGAGGACAATTCCACTTTGTATGACCACGTTCATGACAGTAAAAACATTCAACATTGTTTAGATCACCACCATGGTTACCAGAACTGTTATGTCTATTGTATCCGGAACTGTTATGTCTATTGTATCCATCTTGACTATTGTATCCACCACGACTACCGCGATTACTGTACCCATCATGATTACCACGACAGTTTGACCTACCACGACTACCATAATCGTTATATCTACCACGATCACCACGAACCTCCATCTAGATTCTTTTTTATAGAAACCCTAATGGCTCTGTACCATGTAAAAACTAGAAAAGATTTATTATAACTTAGAATTTCAGTACAAATTAAAGCCATATATATAGGCTCTGAAAATATATTATTATTATTATTATACTAGTCTACTGTAATAAAATCTAATCTAATAATATCTGTAATAGATTACGTTTGAATATTGACTATAATAAATTATTTCGTCAATGTATATTATTATTTCCATTAACAATGAGCTATCAGTAAGTCAAGCTCAGACGATTTTTGTGTGACAACCTCTCTTTGTCCACTAGGGGAATAATAGGTTCCTCTCAATGTAAGGAGTTAGCTCGCAAATCCTCTACGGATGAAAATTTTCTATTCAAATAAACTATCAAGCCTTCTACCTTGTTTCTTACTTTTATCTTTATGGCCAACTACTACATGATCTAGGTATCAAACTATTAGCACGCACGGTTTCCGAGCAAACCGTACTTATACTTTAGATTATTTGGACTTAACATCTCGTTGGTCCTCTAAGGGCTCGGCCTATATACTCAACAGCAGCCTTAGATCATGAATTTTCATTTCTGTAAATTTGTGCACGTCTACCAGGAAATCGAGGGCATTGAAGTAGTATGCACTAACGAGGAAAGTGTATACGACATACCTCGACTCCTCAGCTCAACGAGATGAGATCGAGAAAAAATTACTATGACTCCAACATATAGTCCCTAAAAGACTCTATTTTATTGGAGACAATTTTTTCCGTCTTCATGAACAATGAATGATCCGTAAATATTTGGCAACTCCTTCCATTGAGGTGGCAACAGGTTGCAGAAGCTTAGCAAAAGTAGCTGAATATGTATTATTCTCTCGTACGTCTCCTATTGGCGATGCAATAATCATATTTTCTTGAGTCCGGTTACCTCGAGAGAGATGGAAAAAGTGTGTGAAGACTTCGTAGCATCATTATGTGTCTCACGCTTATGATTTTTATGGTAAGGTTTCTCCTAAAGACACTTATTTTCTTTGTTTTCTGAGTAATTTGTTGATTATATGCAACAACCAATTCTTGTACCAGCTTCAACTCGTACTTTACCTCTTTCGTTGTATTATCTTAGTCTTTCCCCATGGGCTCGGGATCTAATGTTATAACATTTTTTTCTTTCACTCAGATTCAATGTGTAACCGATTTATTTTTCTCGGAGAAGTATTCTTTGAGCTACTAGGGCTGCTAACAACTACATTGGTGGGTGACCTGATTGGTTCGATAATTAGAGGTAAACAAGCTCAACCATCATCACATTGTCTGGGGGCAGGGTGTTAAACTCTGTATACACCATCAGTGAAAGGACAATACCCTAACATTCTAAACTTGTAAGGTACAACAAAGCATGATATAACTTAGTCTAACCCTTCTCAACGATACTACTTAAATTTAAAAAATATGTTTACAAAATAAAAAAGAAACAAAAAATAAATAAAATCGTTTATATAAATATATGTGTTAAATTAACATCTATAAGTATCTATTAATAATTTAGCTAAATATTAATGGTAAATTGAGGATTGAACAAGGTTTGAAGGAAGTGTGAAATACGAATTAAGGATACAAATATATATATATTTTTTAACTAAATGTGAATTATGAATCAAAGGTAGATGTGAATTGTGAAGCAAGGGTTAAAGAAGTTTTGAATTAAGCTGTATCACGAAAAAAGTAAAATAAAAAAATTATTCATGAATCTAGTTTTATTCGAACTACCATCTAAAAAATATGAATTTAAAAATAAATAAATAAACAAGAAAAATATAAATATAGAAATTTTATCTTTCTTCCTACTTTTCTCGTTTACATTTATAGATAATGATTTAAATTTGCTACGGGAATAATTATTATTCTTGAAATATTTTTTAATCATGAGATAAATCTCAATCTCGTGCATTACGATTGTGTGCTGTAAAGTGTGTTTTTTTATGGTATTTTATGCTACGCGATATGTATTGCGATTTTTAGGAAATAAAAAAAGAAACTTCATTTATTTTAAGAGATCTACACGAGGGAGAAGAATAAAAGATCACGCACCAAAATCAAAACGAGTATAATAAGTTAAGTCTAACTGAAAATTAGAAGAGGCAATGTTAAGTTATAAATGATTGGTGGAAGAAACTAACAATGGATAAGTTAATAGAAATATAGTTTACGATCATAAATCTATAATGAGAGTTGATATAATTGAGAAAGAACAGAAAAATATAGGACAAATAATAATAATTGAATCATAAAAAAATATGAAATATAAAAATAATAAGCGGATGTTAGCTGACAAAGAGTTGAGCAAATAATACAAAAAATATGTGATAAATATAACAACTAGACGCTAGCCGATAAAATTTCCAAGAAGTTTATGTTTCGAAAAGTATTCATTCAAAATAATAAATTATTATCTTACTTGGAGCGTGAAAGGGGATTTTGTTTTTAGTAGTTTCTTCATCCGTTTTATCTTTAGTATCGTGGTCCTTACTAACAACAGCACTTTCGGTCTTCTTCATATCTGATTTGAAGGAAATATTTAATTTATTTTGGGTAAGGACGATGCTATCAGCGCTTGGTTTGGAAATAGCTTGGTATTCTTCGAGAAGTTCTTCAAATTATGATCCGATGATACGATGTTGTGCATATTGTTGTCAAATATTCTTCTCAATATTATCTCACAACGCTTTGCTATTAATAATTTAGCTTGGTTGAGAACTTAATCGGTTAAATTTTTCTTGACTTCTTAAATATTAATATTTGTTCTTTTAAATATGTCTCAGACAATTGAAGGGTTTAAATTTAATTAGTTTCGAATGGTATTGTAATTGTTTATGCCGACCATTCTTCTTTAGTTTTTTTTTAAATCATTAATGATTTTCTCTTGTTCAAAGACTTTATTTTGTAACTCTAGTAACCCATTTACAAATTGTATGGAAACAATCAGACAAGATTTCAAAATAAAATTCTAGTATTAAAAAAGAATTCTACCATGGTAAATTGTCAGCCACTAAAGAATACGAAATTGAATGCACTATATAATATATAAACATAAAAATTAGCATAAAAGAGCGGGGAAGAGATCGATGTTCAAAAAGATTGATGAATAATTACGAGGATATATTTGCAATTAAACGACTAACAAAGCAATTAGGAATCTAATAATATTGAATCCTGCAAACAATTTTCAAAAAGTTATTAATGTTTTAAAAAACTAATATATATTTATATATAACGTTCTAGGAAAATGAGCTACTTTCGTCTCGGTAGCGAATGATCTCGGTCGCGAAGTATGGCGTGGTCTCACGCTACTTGTTGGATGTATGTAATGTAGTCGCTAACACCATCAAGTAATTCAAATAATTTTCAGCATCTCAAGCAGAGAACTTTCCCCACAAGAATAGAAAAGTTGAACAAATACACGGCTCAGCATTTATAAAACGAAAACACTCACGCCCTTACTTTCTCATCATACAAACAAACACTAACAAATTTCACCATGGAGAAGACCAAATCAGCTTCAGCTTTAGCCGGTCTAGACCTGCCCAATGCCTTCTTCAAACCCATCCTCTACAATACCACCACTGCCCCATCATCCTCCGCGACTAACCGACGTACCACTAAAATATCAGTCATCGGAATAGGCAACGTTGGAATGGCGATCGCTCAAACAATCCTTACTGAAGATCTCGCCGACGAACTCACCTTGGTCGACGCCCAGCCTGACAAACTCCGCGGTGAGATGCTCGATCTCCAGCACGCTGCAGCGTTTCTCCCTCGAACAAAGATTACGGCCGATGTGGATTACGCTGTAACAGCCGGATCTGATCTTTGCATTGTCACTGCCGGAGCTCGTCAGATTGTAGGCGAGTCGAGGCTGAATCTGCTGCAGAGAAACCTGGCAATATTCAAGAGCATCATACCGCCGCTTGCGAAGTACTCGCCCGACACGATTTTGTTGATCGTGTCGAATCCAGTCGATGTTTTGACATACATTGCATGGAAGCTTTCTGGTTTGCCTGTAAACAAGGTTATCGGGTCGGGCACCAATCTCGATTCGTCGCGATTTCGGTTCATGATAGCAGATCATCTAGATGTCAATGCCCAGGATGTGCAAGTACTTTCTGGTCTCCAATATGAATTTTCATAAATATATATAATTCATAGTGCGTATGTGAATTTGTTCGAGCTAATTCACGTTTAAATTTTAGGCCTACATTGTTGGGGAGCATGGCGACAGCTCAGTAGCTCTCTGGTCAAGCATAAGCGTAGGTGGTGTTCCCGTCCTGAGCTACCTTAAAGAACAAAAAATCGTTTACAAAACAGAAACACTTGAAAAAATCCGCCAACAGGTTGTCAACTGCGCATACGAAGTTATACGTCTAAAAGGCTACACGAATTGGGCTATTGGCTATTCGGCGGCTAATCTGGCTCGATCGATTCTTCGCGACCAAAGATCAATCCATCCGGTTTCAGTTCTAGCAAGGGGATTTTACGGCATCGACGGTGGTGATGTGTTCTTAAGCTTGCCAGCACTCCTTGGACGCAGCGGTGTAGTGAGTGTGAGTAATATGCTTTTGACTGATGCAGAAGTCCAACGGCTTAGGGACTCGGCCAAGGCCATATTGGAGGTGCAAAGTCAGCTGGGTGTTTAAGAAAAGAAAGTTCAGTAATATATAATATGTTTGATTTTGAACTCGCCTTGTTTATGTTTTGTATGTTGTGAGGTCTAATGTTTTGTATTGTTATGGGTCTGACGGATAGCTGCCCGCTTTTGTTAATGTGTCGTCTTGGCTTGTTTCCATAGTGGAGATCTAACTTCTTCTTGAGTTCGTTTGATTGATGGAGATGTAACTCTGGCTAATAAAATTCTAAACTAGCAAAATTATTGGTCCAAGTCTCAATATTTGAATTGGCACGGTAGGAGCAGATATTCTGGGCTAAAATAGGATTGCTGACGTTTTTTGTTTCTTCCGACAATTTTGAATCCAAACGAAGGCTATTCGTGCAAATAAAAAAGTGTCATATTCTTGGATGGGGTCCCCAATATTTTCGTGATTACGGTTATCGATGGATTCACATATCGGTGAATTCTAATCCAAACATATTTTACGAAGGGTTGTTTTTTTATAACATAAACGATTTGTTCGGTACGTCCAGTTTTGCAAAAAAAATTATGGACAAAGGTTAGCCAAACTCTTTTTTCAGTGACCAAATTCGGATAATCAATTTTCATATTTGAAAATCTCCATGAAAGAGAAGAAGGTGTCCACTGCGGATATAAATCTCTATGTGGATGAATTGTGGATGAATTTTATTAGCCTACTACTGGTCTACACTACATGGCGATGCGTATAAATTTCTGTGTGGATGAATTTTATTAGCCTACTACTGGTCACTACATGGCGATGCATATAAATCTCTATGCGGATGAATTTTATTAGCCTATTACTGGTCTAGGCTACATGGCGATGCTAAGGAATTTGTGCAATGTTACAATACATAACAAGGAATTCACTGAAGTTCCACCATTATTTATGGAATAAACCTCTAAATTTGATCCATTTGACAATTGGTGCTTTAACATTGTTGGACCTCCACTAAAAGCTTTAGAGATGGTAGTGCATTTTTCTCACAGTTTATTATTTCTCCAAATGGATCCAAGGTAGACTCATTAGCAAGAATCTATAAAGTCATACGCTTCCTCGTAACTAATATGTGTTGCATGTATAGAATCCATATAATTATAAGCTCTAATAATGGATTGGATTTGTAGAACAATATACTAAATTTGTTTTGTAAAACCAGATGTTTTTAGACAGAACAATTTGGCTCTCTTCTATTCCTAATAAAATTGCAAATTTTAGGCAACTAACAAAAATATCATAGGTGGGATATGCCGCCTCCTCAAGGGTTTTGCAGGGAGTGGCTTGAGTTTTTTTAAGAAATATTATAGTCCTACCGGACCACCTCATGAAGCATAATAGGAGAAACTCATTTCGTCATGGTCTATGAAATGTAGTTTGTGGTCCAGCATAAACATTTTTTCCTTCTTTTTGAATCACCAACTATGATGAAGGAATAAATGATAGCAGTCGCAGAGCCAAACCATACAAGTAAAAGAAAATCAAATCAAAAGATATCTTTAGATGGAATACTATCAAATGCTAATACGAAACATCTACAGCTTTAATATTTATTTTCATGAATTCCAAATAGGGCATAAGGTCCTCAGAAGGATCTTCCTTCACCCAAAGATAAACCCCGTAGCAAACTAAGGTCGAACTAAAAATGACTCTAGAGCATCTAAAAAGATAGAAAAAAGAGAAAGTTACACCCCATTGTTCAACTACAAAATAAAGAGAATATATTAGAATTTAAAAACTAACCTTATTTTTATCTGACCAATTACATTACATGTAACGGCGTGATGCAATTGCGACATCCTGATTTTCCAATCACCACTCACGAATACAAAACTATTCTTTTACTTATTTTATGAGTCAAGTCATGTACCAATTTCCAATAAGTCAAGTTCAAATGATTCCCATGTGACAGCCTATCTTCCTCCATTATGGGAGTATTAGGTTCCTCCCATGTAAGGCGTTAGCTCGCAAATCATCCGCGGAAAGTTTTCCATTCAAATCAACTACCAAACCCTCTGTCTTATTTCTCACATCTAACTACTGGATGATCCAGGCCTCAAACAACTAGTATGCTTTTGGCGAGCGAAACATTCTTCTAATTTGGATTATTTGAACCTCAATTTTTGTTGGTCCTCCAAAGGCTCGACTTTCATACTCAACAGCGGCCTCAGATCATGAATTCTCATTTCTATGAATTTTTGCATGGCCTTCAAGAAATCGATGGCGTTGAAAATAGTATTCACTAACAAGGAAAATGTATACAACATACCTTGACCCTCAGTTCTACGTTTTAGGCGATCTGATCGAAAAAAAATTATCCCGACCTTATGATGTGGTCCTTAAATATTCAATTATATAGAAGGCAATTTATCTCGTCTTCATGAATACCCACGGGTCCACAAATGTTTGGGAATTCCTACCATCGAGGTGGAAATAGGTTCCAAATGCTTAGCAGAAGCAGTTGAATATGTATTTTTCTCTCGTATGTGTCCCATTAGCAACGCAACATTCATTTTTTTAAGCCAATGTACCTCCAGGAGACATCAAAAGTGCGTGAAGACTTCGTAACATCATTATGTGTCTCACCCTTATTTCTTTTATTGGTATGACTGATTTTAAAGTCGTTTCTTTTCTTTATTGCCTGATTAATTTTTTGATCATATGCAATAGTCAATTATTTTACCAGTTTCAGCTCGTACTCTACCTTTTTCGTTGCATTCTTTTGGCCTTTCCCCATGGTCTTGGGATCTAATGCTATAAAACTTTTCCATTTTGCTTAAACATAAGGTGTAACCAATTTATATTTCTCAAAGAAGTATTGTTTGAGCTACTATGGTTGGTAACAACTACATTGGTGGGTGATATGATTGTCCACGCCTCGACAGTTAGAGGTAAGAAACCTCAACCATCATCACATTAACTTCTAAGTGGAAGGCAAATGCCCTAATATTCTAAACTTGTAAGGGCATAACAAAGCATGATATGACTTGCTCCAACCTTTCTCAACGATACTACTTAAATGTAAGAACTTTGTTTAGTTCACACGACATGCTCATCAAACATATGTGGGTGTTTGCTAGAGAAAAAATAGAAAGTTACGCCTCATTATTCAGCTATAAAATGAAACAGATATATTGAAAAAATTATTTTTATTCGACCAAATCCTTGCAAGGTTAGGATGAATCGCGATCTTCTGATTTTCCCGTCTTCACTCACAAATAAAAAAACATTTCTTTTAGTTCTTCTCCTAGTATGGTAGGTCTAATATTATTTTTGACTGGTTGTGCAGGGACATGTAATAAAGTATAAACTATTTTTAGCATCTTATTTGGGCTATCGATAGAAGCTCTGGTATGGAAATAGGTTGGGTCTCATAATTCACAGAAATAATTGAAGTGATTATCAATCTCGAGTCATTTTGTCCTAGTTTGTTAGGGCACATTCTCAATAGTTGGAAAAAAATTCAACAACTCATGATGAAGTGGTCACCGGACTCTCAAATCAAGGAAACTGGTATAAAAGATAGTTCCATACTCAAATTAGTCTTTATAAGTCTCACCTTCCGTTAGGAGGCTAATCACTATGACATATGGCATATCATAGTGCTCTCATAATCGATTAATATTCCCTTCCTTCACGGATGTATATTGCTCCCTAAAAATATTATCCATCATCCATAAGCTCTTAAATTTGAAACTTCTTATTCATTGCAAATTCTGTGGGGGATATCTAAATCAACTACAGAAGAATTCATTCTAATGAATAATATTTTGGGGTTTTCACGTCACTAAAAGGTTGGTAATCGGTGCAATAGTTGAAAGCTTTATGTCGATAATCGCGGATTCTTTTCTTCGTTTATTTTTCAGCTGGTAATGCCACTAATTTCCTCACTTTGTGACTAAGTATCTCAAAGTTAGATATTTTAGAATCAGAATTAGAAACCAATTAAAATCCATTTCTCATTCAATCGAATGTAAAAAAAATGTAGCTAAAGTTACTGCTACGAGGATCAGGAAAAAACATTTAGAGCTCGAAAGAGTTAGACAGTGAAAAAAATGCATTGAAAATCCAACATTGGTAATTATATTAGATAAAAAATGACCGTAATTGTTCGGGTGTCAAATAATCCAATGGTTTTCAAATTTACTTAACATAAAAAAATAAGCAACTCAAGAATTGGTGCTCCGTGTGGGGCATGTATCATGTATATCATATTCTGTCAATCTTCAGTTACATGATGGGGCTCATCTAACTTCTATATTTTCCATAAGGAGTCGAACAAATCCAAAAACATTGGTATGGCCTTCTAATTTTTTTATGAATTTTATTTTTGGCTAATTGTACTCATGTTGTTTTCATTTTAAAGTTCTAGGGGTGCTACTCACTTGGACAAAAATACCAAAAACGTTTTTTATTTTGGAAAAGCTGACCGATTACTCTAGCAACCTGCTACTTACTTTTGTACTCTTTTTTCTTTTGATAAAATATACATTTTTTATTCAAGGGTGGTTTCACCATCTAAGGATTTTTAACGATTCATGAAATAACGTCAGCACTAAACCAAGCTCTCCAAGAGTGATGACAATTTGTTAGAGGTAACTGGATTCGACATAATGCAAAAGCAGTAAAACGTGAAGATCCGCTCAAATTAAAAGCTCTCAAAGCTAATCATTCAATTAAAAAAATATAAAAACGAATTCTCATCTGAATCAAATCATGGGCCTTGTCCTACTTTCTCTTCAACTCGAGGTTCAAAATTTAGTTATTCAACTAAACTTTATGGGCTCGACAAAGACGAAATATAAACAAGTCAATAGTTTGGCTTAACACGAACTGTTAGGAATTATTTTGTATTCTTTCTTATCTTGTTCTCTAAGACTATGGGTTATTGATAAAGATTAGATATGTAACTCAACCAAACTTTAGTTTATCAAAACATAAGATTAAAAAATATAACTTAAAAAATATTTAATACGTTTAGATATAATCAAACTAATGTGTATGTATTATATAATTAATTTATTATCTCCTCTATAATCTAACATTATAAATTTAAACTCCAACATATTAGGTTAACATTGGGACCATTCCAATATATATATATATATATATATATATATATATATTGTGAATGATTCGAATAACGCCTTGACACTATTTAGTGTTCGACAATAGAGTTTTGTGTATGTGATAGTGTCATTGTGCCTTGACAGTGTACTGTGTTCGGTAGTATAGTTTTATGTTGTAACAATATCATGATTATTCTTATGGTATGAGCCCATTAGACCCATTATCTAGTAAGTTCTACTTATTCCCTATAAATAGACAACTAGGACTACAGAAAAACACAATCTGAAATCTGTAACCCTTTTCTATCATAGTGAAACACTTTTATCTGACGGCGCCCATGGACGTAGACAATTGTCGAACTAGTAAAATCCTGTGTTCTTTTCTTTTCTGTCATTTATCTCGTGTTGTGTTTTATTTATGTTCTGTGCTTGGGCCATTTATGATAAATTGCATAGTGATTTATAACAAAATCGGTATCAGAGCCACATTATGAAATTAGGGCTTTTACAATTAGGGTTTCACAATGGCGTCTCCAGCAACAAAATACATGATTGAAAAAATTGATGGGGAATCCAGCTTTGCATTATGGAAGATTAAACTGAAATCTTCATTGGTACTGCAAGAGTTGTGGAATGCTGTGGAGAATAAGTTACGAGATGAGATTAAAGAAGAGGAAAATCAAGATCTTCAAGAAAGAACTTTGTGCTAGATTTTAATGAGTGTGGAAGACAATGTTCTTCGCGAGATTAGTGGTGAGAAAACCATTTCCTGCGCATGGAAGAAGCTACGAGATCTTTACTCAGAGAAATTATTAGTAAACTGATTATACTTGAAGAAGCGCTTGTAAGATTTCAGGTTGAAAGAAGGTATGTCCAAAACTGAGCACTTAGATAATTTTAAATTAATTATAATGGACTTGAAGAACATAGATATCAACATTGAGGATGAGAATCAAGCTTTGTTTGTCTTGAGATCATGACCAGCTCTCTATGAAAACTTCGTAGATACCATAATGTATGATAATGATAAGTTATTGCTAGCAGATGTCAAAGAGGCGCTGAAATCAAAGGAGTTGAGACAGTTGCAGTCAGAAAATCAGGCTGAAGGGAAAGGTCTTATGACTAGGAGAATATCTAGAAGCAAAGCGAGTTCTTTAAGAAGGAAGAACTAGAGTTCCAAATCAAAGGTAAAGAACTCAAATTGTTATGAATGCGGTGAGCAGAGTCATTATAAGAGAGATCGTCCAAAGCTGAATGGTAAGAAGGGAAATCAAAAGTAAAATTCAGCAAACATTGTTGAAGGTGTGAACGATTCCGACGATAGTGAAAACAGTGGTAGAGGAGATGTATTGTCTCTGAGTTCAAACTGTGGGAAAAACTCTTGGGTAATCGATATTAGCGCTACATATCACATGTGTCAGTTCAAGCAGTGGTTCAATACTTACAAGGCAATGCAGAGCATTGTCTATTTTGGAAACAATCATTCGTTGATTGTTGGTGGTATCGGTAATGTCACAATCAGAATGTTTAACAGAGTTGTTAGAATCTTGACGTGCTGGCATGTTTCTGGGTTAAGCGAAACCTAATTTCTCTTGGGACACTAGACTCTCAAGGTTACAAGTACCGTACAAAATACGGTGTAATCAAAGTGACAAAAGGCTCAATGGAGTGCATGAAATGCAGTTTGCAGAAGAATATTTACATTCTCCAAGAGAGTGTTGTTATGGGCGATGCTGAAGTAGCATCATCAGAGAGTAATATCCAAAATAGGCAGGATCAAAATTAGATGTGACATTGGCATCTTAGTCAAATAAGTGACACAGAATTAGCTGTTTTGGGAAAGAGGGATTTGTTAAAAAGGTATAAATCAGAATCATTAGAATTTTGTGAGCATGGTGTATTTGGTAAACAAACTAGAATCAAATTCAATAAACGAGCTATAAGAGAAACGAAAGGGACAGTGGATTACCTTCACTCAGATCTTTCGATGTATGGTTTTTTAACTACCATATTCTTTTTTCAATTAGTCTTTGAATTTCAACAATTCTAGAAAAATCTTTTAGCTGGTTGATTTTTACAAATTTAATTTACGACACCTGATTCTTTTTAAAAAAAATTACCATTTGGATAGTTTAAAAAGTGTTGCCTATATAATTTTTTAATTTTAATACGGTTGTTATTTTTTAAAATATATTTTATTTTCTCTATTAAAAATAGAGTATTTCCGGATCTTTGAGATAGTGTGTTTTCTAAACAAAAAAATCCAACCTCCATCCATCATCTTCTTCATCCACAATTTTCCGAAACGTTTTTTAAACCTCAACATAAAACTCTCGATTCACTCTCTGTCTCACCGATCCATCACCTTCATTTCTCATCATTTCTTCACCTACATTTCCTTAATAACTCCATTAAAACTTCAAATCTAAAAAAATCGGTGAACAAATATAAATAATATCTTCATGTAAGCCTAATAACCAAACTCAGTCGCCAAGTACCGCGTGGTCTCACACTCGTAGGCCGTAGAAATATTTAAATAATTTTCAACATCTCCGACAAAGAAAAGTTGAACGAATATAAATAATCTCTTCGCTTTCCCCTTTCCCTAAGCAGAGCTCACCATTTATATATAAAGCACGAACAATCACACTCTTACATTCTCATCAATCATCATCCAAACAAATTTCACCATGGAGAAGACCCAATCAGCTTCATCTTTAGCCGGTCTAGACCTAACCCAAGCCTTCTTCAAACCCATCCTCTACAATCCCACCACTACCCCTTCTCCCTCCGCCGCCAACCGCCGTACCACTAAAATCTCCGTCATCGGGGTCGGCAACGTCGGAATGGCCATCGCTCAAACAATCCTTACTCAAGATCTCACCGACGAACTCGCCCTCGTCGACGCCAAGCCTGACAAACTCCGCGGCGAGATGCTCGATCTCCAACACGCCGCCGCGTTCCTCCCTCGCACCAAGATAACCGCGGACGTTGACTACGCTGTTACCGCCGGATCCGATCTGTGTATCGTCACTGCTGGAGCTCGCCAGATAGTAGGCGAGTCGAGGCTGAATCTGCTGCATAGAAATGTAGCGATGTTTAAAAGCATCATACCGCCGTTGGCGAAGTACTCGCCCGACACGATTTTGTTGATCGTGTCGAATCCGGTCGATGTTTTGACGTACGTTGCGTGGAAGCTTTCTGGTTTGCCTGTGAACAAGGTTATCGGGTCGGGTACCAACTTGGATTCGTCGCGGTTTCGGTTCATGATCGCAGATCATCTTGATGTCAATGCCCAGGATGTGCAGGTACTTTATATTTATAATTCATAGTGCGTATGTGAATTTGTTCGAGCTAATTCACGTTTGAATTTTAGGCCTACATTGTTGGGGAGCATGGCGACAGCTCGGTAGCTCTCTGGTCAAGCATTAGCGTAGGTGGTGTTCCCGTCCTGAGCTTCCTTGAAAAACAACAAATCGTTTACGAAAAAGAAACGCTCGAAAAAATCCGCCAAGAGGTTGTCAACTGCGCGTACGAAGTTATAAGTCTAAAAGGCTACACGAATTGGGCTATTGGCTACTCGGCGGCTAATCTGGCTCGATCGATTCTTCGCGACCAAAGATCGATCCACCCGGTTTCGGTTCTAGCAAGGGGGTTTTACGGCATCGACGGTGGTGATGTGTTCTTAAGCTTGCCAGCATTGCTTGGACGCAGCGGTGTGTTGAGTGTGACTAATATGCATTTGACTGATGTCGAGGTGCAACGGCTTAATGACTCGGCCAATGCCATACTGGAGGTGCAAAGTCAGCTGGGTGTTTAAGAAAGCAAAGTTTAGTGATATATATTATGTTCGATTTTGAACTCGGCTTGTTTCTTCTTGTTTATGTTTTGTATGTTGTGAGGCTTAATGTTTTGTATGTTATGAGGTATAACGGATAGCTGTCCGTTGATGTGTCCTCTTCACTTGTTTCGTTAATGGAGATCTAACTTCTTCTTGACTTGTTTGTTTTGTCCGATTTGCTTAAGTGTTAAGACAAGGTAGAGATCCTCATGTTGGCTGTGTTAAGAATTGTTTGTTGGTGTCGCTAGCATGATCTCTAATTCTCTTACAAAGTTGATGATTGGTTCTCCACAAATATGCTGCTTTGTACTTATATAGAGCAAGCCTTGTTCGACTTAAAAGCTATTTGTGTTACATTTATGTTGTTTTTTTGGGTTGGATAGTAATAGAGTGAATGATCCAATGAAAGAACTAAACATGAATAAAGCTCTGGGGAAGAGATTAGAAATTGTTTAGAGCAGAAAGGAAGTGTTGCTAAGCTAAATCCTCTATTTTAGTGACTTATGTTTGATACGGGTTTTGGGCTGACAAAACAGGTGAAGTCCAAATCAATTTAGAAGTTATTTTTATGGATCAGGTCTAATAACATCCGTTTATAAGTTCATGTAGTTAGCACTAATTTCGTCCGTTTTTGGACAAAAATACTCCTATCGGAGCATACGAAGGTATTTTTTCTAACACATTGATAATCTTTTTTTAACACACTATTTTTTTTAAGCGTTCTTTCATTTTCTCTTCTCTGGAAACGGACGACCTCTTTTTCTTTTACGATGAAGAAATCTCATGTATCTCCTCCTTTTTCACCAAAACAAATTTTTGTTTTCGATTTTTTTTTTTAATGACCTGTTCTTAATTTGTTTTGTTCTCGAGTGATTTGTTTTTGATTTTATTGTTCATATTTTAGTTTATTAGTTAGATTTAGATAACTATTTGTTAGTATATAGTTTAGAAATGTATACAGTTGTTAATTGATAGATGAATTTATGGGTTAGGTTATGATTTATGAATTTAGGATTTTCTTGGATATTTTGTGGTTGTAGTAAGTATGATGCCGTTGCTCTTCCGTACTCGAATCGTGAGGAACAAAAAACACCGATAATGTAGCATCTGCGCACCATCTGCTATTCCGTACTCGAATCGTGAGGAACAAAAAACACCGATAATGTAGCATCTGCGCACCATCATTACGTTGAACTTGCACCGATATTGCAGGCGTTGTGCACAATCGGTGCACTATCATCCTGCCTATTAGATGAGTTTTTCTACTAATTATATCTTGTTAAAATATATATTTGATGTACAAGATACTTGTTTCGTGTTATTTTAGTTCATTTTTTGATACATGGAAAGATCACCCACACCCCGAGAGCTTTAGACATGAATGACATAGCAACTATATTGCTTTAGTTGAGTCCGTTGAGATCAAAAAAGAAAGATTTTGTGAAAAGCATGGATGGTAAAGCATTAACATGGAAGCTAAGGAGCACGCAAAGCACAATGAAATATCGTTGCGTCGCATTCGCATTACAAGGATATGGAGCAACATGTTGATAAAAATGTTCAGAAAGAAGGTGATGCGAGGGCGAGGGATGGATCATCTAGACATCTTGCACTAGATGTATCAGATCATCGTGCACCAACATCAGATTCTTGTGCACCATCATCAACTCATCTTCCATCACCATCAGCGCATCGTTCACCGACATCAACTCTCCATTCATCATCACCATGTCATCGTGCACCGCAGTCTGATGTGCGTACCGATAGTGGCGACAATAGGGATATAGGTCACGACCTAGTTGAGAAGGAAGACCATTACAACTCATAGAGAAGAACATATGTTAATTTATTAGAGTATAACCAGTGGCGTAGCCAGGATTTAAACCCTATGGTGTCCTGGTTATTGTCAAAAAATATTTCTTTTGTAGTGGAAGTTGTAAAATGGTGTTGTAATATATCTTCATATTTCGTTTATATAAAAGTTGTTTAAGTGAGTTTTCCATATTAATTTTGTCAACACTTTGAAGTACTAGTATAACATAAAAAAATATAAGTAGACTAATAGATGTATTGATTAGGATATCTATTACTAGTGAACTCTAGATGTATTGATTATGATATCTATTACTAGTGAACTCGAGAGGCTATGTTGTTACGTTTAATCAGGTTTTAGTTTGAGCTTTACTGGAGTATACAAAAACTAATAGATGTGTTGATTATGACATGTATTGTTAGTGAACTCGAGAGCCTATGTTGTTACGGTTTGATCCGTAAAGAAAAATAAAAAATTATGATTTATGCAGGTCTATTTGTTTCGAAATTGAAATCTACAGCTTTCTATCTTAAGAAAAAATATAAATCAATCAATGTTATTCTTTGTAACTATTGAATAGTAATATAAGACATGTAGCAAAGCTTGAATTATAAAAATTAATAACATAGAGTCATAATAAATATTTTAGTATTTGAAACTTGAGTTCAAATACATTGTTTTATATCATCTTAATACATTGTTATATATATATATATATATATATATATAATAAAAACTATAAATAATAAATAATAAAAATTTAATTGAACACACTCCACAGCCTTTACCAGCTAGACTGATAAAGTAGAAAAATTAATTGAACATAACCCACAGCGGGGTCGCGAACCCAAGATCTGTGGGTTCCTGACTTACGGCTTTACCAACTAGCCTGAGTCATGAAGTAAAACTAAGGTACTAAAGACAATATTTATCGAGCTAGGTGGGTTCCTGGGACCCCATAGGACCCCACCTGGCTCCGCCTATGAGTGGAACCAAATTCAATTGTTTCCGGATTTTAGAGAGTACGAGGCGTACAATACTTTCATTATGATGATAAGTTTATAATTATTAAAGTAAATATGGTATTTATATTTGTATTCTTATTAAATATTTTCGCGTACAACCTCGTAGTTCTCTCGGCATCTAGGCACATTACTCGATGTTGCACATGTGGGACCTGAAAATACAACATGGAGTATAGAGTTATCTCTTATGTATTCCATCCAGACTTCTTATTGCTCATCTACCTAAGTATTATAATCGTACAATGTTGAACGAGGTATTCGTTGAATGTTGGCACCAAGAGACCAACATATTTCAGTTCAGCTTTGGGGAAATGATACTCACACTAGATGACGTCCTAGTCATGGCAGGCCTTATAGTTGTTGGTTGTATATTGGAAGTAAACTAGAAGACTATGAGAAAAGATATGTATATTGATTATGTCCAGTTTTTATGACTCATATTTGATGAGGTCCGTTTGCAGTTGGAGTCAACACGAGATGTGGGATTTGTATTAAAATCTCTTGAGGATATATTTTGAGAGGATTAATATCTTCATTTGACCAATATAGAGACCATCCGCTAGGTATCACATATATACTTATACCTTATAATATTTTTTAGGTACACTATATTGGCGGATTCTAGTCAGAAAAATGTGAAGGCTGACTTTCTTTAGGGTTTGAGGACATGGAATCTGGATTGTGAGATATAGATTACAACTAGTGCTTTGGAATTTCTTTATCATGCTCTAAGGAATCCTTTGCAATCTGTAAACCAGAACCTATGTGGTTTTGTGGTCATGCTAAACTGTTGAATATACAACGACTTTCTACTTTAAAAGCTCTGCACAACCCATCTTACATCATTCGGGAGCCCACAAATTGTTAGTTGGTTGCTAAAGAGATTGATGGGCTCTAATGTGCGACCCAACTCTAGTGCTTACGTCGTTCTTATCGATATAAAGTAGGAGAATATATGTATATAATTTTTTGCTTATTACATGTTTAAAAATATTTATAATGTTTTAATTAACATTTTTATAACATATTATATTGTTTTTTGTTTTACAGATTTTCTTTGAGCCGTAAAAACCTATGCGAGCTCAGTTTCTAGTACAAGATATTCGTTTAATCGAATATCTGATCAGAATGATGAGTACAGTCCAATATGATATGTATGATAGAGTGATACTCTAGTTTGAAATGATCCACGACGCACTGCAACCTCCCGTGTTACTAAAACTTACCTATAAGAATTAAGATCTTTCTTTTTACCTTTGACGTGGGACAATTTGGGAAGATTTTCATAATCATTTATTCCCAGAAAATCGTATGGAATTTTATATTACTTCATATAGGAGGTCGACAACGAGTATGTACACTGACTACATTGGACGATATGGATGGTACGTCATCAACCCACCCCCTCCTCCCAACCCCTTCCCGGGGAGTCTGGTGATGATAAACTGCTTAAGATTGTCTTCCTTGGTATTTCAGACTATGTTTTTCATTTTATGACTTATGTTGGTTATGTTTTCTTGATACTTTATATTATACATGGATTGTTTCATATTTTCAGACTATGTGATTTGAAGGTTCTTTTATAAAGTATTCATATTGGTTATGTTTGCAAATCATCCATTTCGTAACAGTAAAAGTTAAGTAAAACACTTAAGTTCATTAAAAAACAACGTAAATAATAATTTATGAGCAGTGTAATATTAAAATTCTTGGGCTGTAACGACATTGTCTGTCGATCCATCGATTCATCTCTTTATCTTTACGACAACCAATATAAACCACTTAAATTTATTGATAAATATCTCACAATATCCAAACTCCATATGTCAATGGGATTGTTTCGATTATTGTTTCTAGTAGTATTGCTGGAATTTTTGTAGAATTTGCGAATCACTGACATGTGACACACGATTTTACTCTTTTATTCACATCCTCCATTATTGTTGCCCAATAATAGTATTGGAGGAGAATTCTTCGAAAAAATGTCTTGTGCAACAATGAGAATTTATTTCTTCATTGTGTAATTCTTCCATAAATAAAACTACTTCGTCTATGCATAAACACTAAAGTAATGTCTTAATTAGCCATCTCTTGTACCTTGTATCCGAATTTCAAACAAATCTTTTTGATTTCATCTTTTATCTTTTTTGTTTATTTTTTTCTTTGTATGAGTTCCCTAATCTTCTTCATTAGCTTCTCATTTTATCACTCTTACACCTGTTAACGGTATTGTTGAGAGTAAAAAGTTGGGTAATCTAATATATCGATTTTCCTATAAGATTATTCCTCGGGATACAAATATATTGGTCGAAGATGTACATTAGCTGCTGAATTTTCACATCTCGTGACTTGTTTGAATTTTACATGCTCGAAATAAGAAACTTGTTGTTGAAGTTTTTTCATATACAAAATTATGTTCTCCTTTTTTGCTTCAGCTAGCCTCAATGTCTGGTTGTCAATCAACTGAGAGTCGATGATGAGTTGTACTCTACTAGCCCCATAAATCTTTGCTAGTCGAAATCCTGCAATTACAACTCATACTCGACTTCATTATTGGATGTTAGAATCCAAACTTGATGGATTGATTTAGGATATTCTGCATTGAAGATATATTCTGGACTCTTGCTCATGAGCCTTGATTATTGTTTTCTCCATCTCTTCTAACTATTTAAGTATTTTTGGATTGGTATTTTGGAAACACTAACCTTTTGGACTAAAACTTTATAAAACAATCTACTAACGTTTGGGTTTTGTTTGTCCTTCTCGGCTTAAAGTGGATATCACAATTCCCTAATTATACTAATTATTTGGTCAATCTAGGATTTTGCATGACATTTATTAAGGGAAATGAAGTTCTAACCATTACTGTATGCGCTTGGAAATATGGTCTTATTTTTTTGTCGACAACTACTAATGCTAAAGTGAGTTTTTCTAATGGTAAATATCTAGTTTTAGTTGATAAATTTAACCGTTGATTCATGATTTGTCACTCTTTTAATCATTCGTTCACATGTAGCAATTGTGAATTGGAAATTGAGATTTGATTTTTATCGTAAAAAAAATCAAAAAATATATTTCATAACTCTAGTTTTGTTCGTTTTTAAAAAATAAATGACATATTTAGATATTTTTCCAAATTAGAGTTTTTGAAAAATACTATTGTTAACAAAATTTAATAAACAAAAATAGCACGTAAATCATTTTATATGTATGAATATTAAGAGTATTAAAAATACTATTAAATAAAAAAATGTAAGTAAACATTATATAAGAATAGTATTAATAAAAAATAGTTGGGATGATGCACTCACTCTCCAGAAACCCATCTTTTTGTCTATCTATCTATCAATAGAAAACCTTAAACCCTATTTGTCAAATCTAAGCTCATTTGAGCTCAAATTGATGGCAAAATCTTGCCACCTCACCTCAAGTTTGTATCACAAACAAATCAAGATTCCCGAATATCAAAAGAGCCAATAAACCAACCACTATCAACAAATCAGGAATCTAGTGGAACAAACCAGATCTAAAAAAACCATCTTAAAATTCCCTTCAAGCTTCAATAAAAACAAAAAATAACATCACAAGAATCTGATTATTCACCGCTACCTCACACCAAGATGACTCATCTTCAACAAAGTTTTGTTCAAGTACAAGACATCAGAAACAATATAGTATTCGAAACCCAATCTTCATCGAAGATGTGAAATTTCATAATAAATGAGACTTCAGAGCTGTAATCTTCCAAGAACAAGATAAAAAAAATTCATTTCTTCTTCCATTTCTTCTTCAAAATTCACATTAGTTGCAAAATTTCCTTCTGTAAACCTAAAGTAAACGATATTTAAAACTTTTTAGAAATATCTAAGTTTACAGTTCTATTTAACATCTCCGTGTATGACTGTAGACATATATTAATAGAGTAAGAAAATATAGATGATGTGAAAAATTATGGAAAGGAAATGTTTGGAACATTAGACAGATTTCACTTAGGGTATTCAAATGGTACACAAGCTTCAGTCATAAAATTGAGTCCCCATTGACACCAGTATGGGTATCTTTCTCCAACATTCCTGAATATTTATATAATCATGATTTCATAACCCAAATTTTTAAGGTTATTAGAGTATATTTATCAATTTTGGTCCACTCAAAAAATAGATCAAGCTTTAACTGTTATAAAGCTTGATTAAAATAGGATAAATTTAAACTTCTTTCTAAAAATATCTATATTGGATTTGGGGACAAAAATAACTTCTTGCAAAATTTTACCTATGGTGATATTCCATTCTATTACCTCACATGTAGTCATTTAAGACCCAGTGATATAAATTGCAATAAGGCATCGAAAAATAAGAAAAGATAGATGAAATTAATAAACAACAACCACCTGAGTCTAAAAAAAAATCTCCAACATGAAACCACCTACCCAAAAGAAAGTTCGGATTCAAAAAATAAAACCTGTAATAATCAACAACAATCAAAACCAGAAAGTTGAAAACAAATCTTCCTCTTTTCCTAAGAGGAACAAAAATTGCAATGACACCCAAAACTTTGAGGACACTTTAGTTTCTAAAACCAACTCAATAAAATTACTCAAATGACCACATAACAAACAGAAAAGAAAGTAATAAGATTTAGGAATCTTATAATGATCAAAATCAAAATAAAAATAGTGGTAATGTTATGAAAGTACTACCTAAAACTAATTTTCTAAAGGTTACAAACAATAAAGTCATAGAAGCACTATACACACGATAGAGTTAGGTAACACTTTTACATCATCAGATAAGTTATAATACTCTTAAAATGATGAAGAGTCACTTAAAACTTCAACATTAGGCAATTTACCATTATCATTGGTCTTTGAAAAGTTAGCAACTAAAAATGAAAACAGAAAAACAATCAGTAAAAAACTAAAAAAACTTAAGCTAAAAACCACAAAGGCCTTCTCATCAAAAATGCTTTTCATTTAAAGGATCTTCTAGATCTCTTAACTCCATATTCAAATGACTTTATCAATATTATATTGGAATATTCGTATATAAAATAAAGGAACAATTTGTAGACTAAAATCAATCATTAAAACTGGAAAAAACGATTTCATTACTCTACAAAAGCCAACGATCTCTTTTGATAAACTTGAAACAATCTAAAAAAAAATAGGTTTTAATTATTGTTATGCTAAAATAAATAACAAAATCTGGATCTTCTAGAAACAATATTTACAGGTCAAAATCCTCATTAATCATGACCAATTAATCCATATGGTGGTTAGCCACTCCTCTTTGAATAAAAAGTTCTTAGTCACCATCATCAATGCTAAATGTTCAAGAATTCAAAGACAAGATCTATGGGACAAATTAAGAGAAATCTCTGCAACTAACCAATAATGGCTAGTTGTTGGGGATTCCAATGTAATAACAAATACTTTTGAGAAATTCAGGTGCTCAAAATTATGTTTAAAAAGTATTGACGAGTTTAATAGTAAGATCATGGACTCTAAGATTGAGGACTCATGATTTTTTGGTTCCAAGTTTATATGGTCCAATAATAACAAATGGAAACGTCTTGACATGACATTGTATAATGCCGCCTGAAAAGAACTTTTTGATATTAAAAAAGTCAAGCATCTAGCCAAAACTGGCTCAGATCATTCACCCATGTGTATTTCAATCTAATCTCTCACCAATAACCCAAAAACATTATTCAGATTCCTCAATATGTGAACTCGCATTTATGATTTTATTAAAACATTGGAAATTAACTGGCAGAAGAATATCTCTGGTCATCATCTCACTGTTTTTTGCCAAAGCTTAAAAGACTAAAATAAATCTTTAAAATATGAAATAGATATTTTTTTGCAAATATTTTTTTACAGTATTACCAAAGCTAAAGAAGATGTCCAATATGCTGAATCTTGTTTTGAAGAATCTAAATATTTAGATGATTAAAATAAATTTATCTAAAGCTAGAGCTATTCACCTTAGCCTTTTAGCCAAATAATAAGAATTTTGGGAACAAAAGAGTTCTTCTAACTAGTTCAAAAATGGTGATCGCAATACAAATAATTTCCACAATTATGTTAAAAAGAGACAACATAAAAACATAATTCATGGTATAAATATTGATGGTTCATGGACTAAAAGATCAATCCTTACGAGGAGACTCTGATATAGAATACTTCAAGTATCTCATATCTTGCCAATCTTGTCCCATTTATATTGGAAACTTACATGATATCATCCATAGGATCATAATTATCAAAAACAACTAAATGCTACTTGTTATACCCACTATTGATGAATTCCGAACTCAATAAACTCACTCAATCCAAAGAGTGCGGCTGGAGTTGATGGATTCAACTCCAAATTATATCAATCATGTTGGCCAATTATACACAAATACCTATGTAATGCTATCATATCCTATTTTAATGGGAACACTGCTCATAATGGAATATATAAAGCAACAATATGTCTTTTACCTAACCCACATTCTCCTAAAACTTGGCAAAAATTCATGCATATTAGCCTATGTACAATATTCAATAGAATAATGTCTAAAATTGTTAACCAAAGGCTTGCCAACTTGCTCCCTAAATTAATCTCAGATGAGAAGTGTAGCTTCGTTAAAAATAGAAACATTCATGAAAATATTCTTATTACTCATGATATTAGTAGAAAAAAACACAATCTTAAAACTGGACACTGATGAGTCCGGATTTTATCACCACTAATTATGAGGACCGGACATGGGAAATTCGGACGAGATCCACCCACTGAACCATCCGAATTGAACTAATGTATTAAAAACTTAATCACTTCATGACTAAGCTAATTACCTACCTACTTAAAAACTAATGAGTCTTTGAACTCGACCAGAATTCATAATCATGACCCGAAAGCCCATATGGCCCAAGGTTAAGGGTATAAATACCCAACGATTTTTATTTAATGAGGGTAATGAGAATTAAATACAACAAGGCAGCTCAAATCTCTCATTACAATCTACTAAACATTAAATACCCTTGAAATACCTCCAAACTTCAGACAAAATTACCCTCAGACTGAAATAATCCACACCAGACATGGCTAAAGCTTTTGACATAATATCTTTTAACTTTATATTTTCTATAATGAAATCATTTGGTTTTAGTATCCAATTCATAAATTAGTTAAAAAGGGACTATATTCTGTTAAATTTTCTGTAATTATCAATGAAACCCTACATGCCTACCTCAATTCTCTCAATGGTTTAAGTCAGGGTGATACACTATCACCCAAACTTTTTATCATTGTTAAATAATGTATTTTAAGAAGTATCAACAAGCAATTTCAAGATAATAAATCTATAAAATATCACTCAAGAAGTCCTATAAATATTTCATGTCTAGCATTTGTAGATGATGTAATCATCTTCATGAATGTAACATTAAATAATGTTAAGAAACTCTATGTGTTTCTAGATCACTATCAAAATGTATATGGCCAGCTAATTAAGAAGAAAAAAACAACATTTACATCACCATCTAATATGTCCATATATATGATCGAATCTATTGAAATAACTGCTAGTTTCAAGCATAGTTTTATACCATTCAAGTATCTTGGAATAACAATTCATCCAACTAACAAGTCATGCTACTTTGATGAATTAGTTAAAAAAATAAGGCTCACAATTTTGGAATAGGATAATAAACACTATCATTTGGTGGCAGACTGATTTTGATTCAAATCACTCTTACTTGCTATTCCTATATATTACACACAAAGTTATTTTATCCATAATACCGTAATATCTAGAATCAATAGATTATCAAATAAATTTCTTTAGAGATCTACAAAACCATAATTTGGTCCAAATGGTCCACTCTTTGTAAACGATATGAGGAAAATGTATTTAACTTTTAAAAAGATTAAAGATATTCAAAATTGATATTCTTGTAATCTCTGGGGGAACTTTAGAAAAAATAATAATTTATTGTCAAAGTGGATGCATTCAATCTATTGTCCATAAATCCATCCCGTCCAATCCATTTCCATAGTAAAAAACTCTCAAACTAGGAAAAAAAATAATCAATATTAGAGATACAACTGAAAATTTCATATTTTGGAGTGTTGGCAAAGGCAATATTGAATTATGGCTAAAACAAATGAAGCCGCACTCATCCATTAATCATTCTTGAAAACAAAGAAAATAACAATTGGTATATAGATGAAAATATCTTTGGATTTTTGGCAGAATGGTTCGTGGAATCTTTCAAACTTCAGGACAATGCCCTCTCATATGAAATTGACAGAATACTGAAATTTAACCTAAATAAAAATAAAGAAGACACTATTATTTGGAAGGCCTCTACTGATGATTGTTTCTCTTTTAATGATGCTTGGAATACTAATAGAGATAAAAGTACAACATCAATATTATTCAAGAAAATACAGAATGACACAACTCTAGAGAAATGTCCATTCATTATTTGGAGATTACTTAAAGGTCTAATATCTATGGACACTATTCTATAAAATAAAATTTTCAATTTGGCCTCTAAATATAAAAAAATGTAACAATAGTGAATCAATTAGCCATCTTTTTGTCTCATGTAATACAACTTTTGAAGTACGGAAATATTTCGCATGTCTATTTGGTCTATTAATTAGCAAACATATGTCTTTTGATCACTAAATTAGCTGTTAGTTTATGTCAACTAATAAAAACATACATATAAGAACCATTATGCCACCAATAATCTGCTAGGTATTTGGTCAGCTGGAAACAATTCAAAATTTAGTGATAAAATCATTTCAAACAATATAATAATAAGTAAATTATTGTATATCATCTTTAAACTAAACTGTTCCAACTTAATCACTAATAAGTTATGGTCCGATGATCTTAAAACAACCAATGACCTTGGCTGTTTCAGACACTAACATAATTATATGGGTATTACATTCGTCAAATGGAACATTCCTTCAAGCAACATACTAACACTAAATTGTGATGGATCCTGTTTGTCAAATAGTGACTCAAACGGATGAATAATAACTCATAACAACAAAGCAAAATTGTTGAACTCAATTGGTAGATTGTATGGTAAACAATCTCCTCTTGTAGTTGAAGCTACGACTCTCTTAGATGGCCTTTTCATTTGTAAAGAAAATGATAAAGTGGTAGATATAAAAATAGACTAATGATTTTGTTTGAAATCATGAACAATGGTAAAGCCCCATGACATCTTAAACCAATTATTTTGTGTTGTAGAAATTTAATAAAATCAACGATGTATATCAAATATATATATATATATATATATAACAGAAATTTGCTGAGTTCTCAAATTTAAAACAAATATATATTTATATATATAACAGAAATTTGCTGAGTTCTCAAATTTAAAACAAATTATGATATTTCAGTCAATCAAACCCTTGTTCCTCTTAAAACTATTATATTGCTTGAAAGTATTAATGTAGGCTATATTAGAATTGCCAACTAATTGAATTGCTACTAATCCATCTCAATGTAGGTTAACACCTGACTTTTTTATTCAATAGATCTTGATGGTTGCAGATCAAAAATACTGATTCAAGAAAGCTATGATACATCTCTCAATTTACAATGTGTTGATAAAACAAGGAAGCACCAACTGGAACATTAAAAAATAATAGCTTAAGGTCTTAAAATGGTACGAGGAAGCTGCAACACAATGTTCATAGGCTACCAACACTAGCTATTAACATTTTTTTACAATTTGCCACTTGTACCACTTTAAAACCTTAAATATTTGTGGTATCATTCAATACTATTGGAAGTAAACATTATTTAATAGTTTGATTTTTAAATAATAAAAAAATTATATATTAATTTTTGATATTAGTTATCCAAAAATATATATCCATCCAATACTTTTTGAAATTTCCGTTAGTGGATATCAATGTTTTTTAATATTTAAAAATTTAATTATCAAAAGAACCCTCGAAAATTTGCTCAAATCTCTGATCCTTTACTCCTTTAATGGTGGTTCATTTATCTATCATCTCTTCTTCTTAACTTTCTTCTGGTTGCTGTCATCTCCATCGTGGAGATATATAACAATGATATATTCGAGGAAGATGGTTTCCCTGTTCTTAACTCAAGAAACAGAGCTCAAGATAAAAATGGTGTTAGCCTAAGGACATTTGCTGATGTTATTAAAGAAAGTAAGACAGAGCTGATGAAGGATATGAGAATGGATCCGGAAAGAGTTACCAACAATATGGATCATATATGAGTTTATTTTTCTAAAGAGGTTAAAGATTACCTAAATCTTTCAGCAAGAATCACTGTCATTAGTAAATTTTCGCTTGGCTTACCAAAAAAGAGTATTATGGAACAGTTCATGTCGACTTTCAAGTTTAAACAAAGTCACAGTATATGCAAATGGGACTCGAAGAATTTAATTACGGAGTTCGACTCAAGGGATGATGTTATTAAGGTCTGGGCTAAGGGTGTTTGGCAAGTTGGAAATTCGACGATGAGGGTCCTTCGGTGGAAGCCTGAATTTGACGTTAAGTATGAGTCCCCTGTCTCTTTGGTTTGGGTGAAATTGGGGATGATTCCTGAGTTTCTTTACAACATGAAAATTCTTACTGAAGTTATGGCTACATTGGGTACTATTTACAAGATAGAATTTGCTGAAAAGAATCGAAGTTTGAATAATGCAGTGTTTGGTTTGGTTGAAATAGATGTTTCTGCAAAAATACATAACAGAATATTGGTTGGCTTCGTTATAAATGATAGTTTCTGGTTTCCTATCTCCTATAAAAATCTGCATAGTTATTGTTCATCTTGTAATCATCTAGGTCATAAAATTGAGAACTGCTTGAAGAAGAAAAAAATTCAAGAAAGTAGAAACGCTGATATGGGAAAAGATATGAATACAAATGTTATTAATTTGTCTGTAAAAGACTCTGATAATGTGAAACAGTACAAGAATAGTGAAGAAAGTTACAATGGCAAGCCTAATTACAATAAAGTTTATGTTCTTAAAGTTAAATCCATGGTGGTCGATAAGATCTGTGCGCCTACAATAGTCTCTGGAAACTTGAACACCTGTAAAGATGGATTGGGCTCCAACAAAGTTCTCCAAAGTCCTGTCGATGTTAACCTGGTTCAAGATTGTCAACAAGATTCTTTAATGATAATTCTAATCAAGTGGAATATATTGAAATAATAGATGCCTTAAAGAATCTTAATAAGGATACTAAGATTTCCCAAGATTTCATCAACCAAGAAGATACCTCACCTAAAGTTGACAATATTGGAAATAAATGAATGTCTCCTACCAACCAGAGATTCAGCAACATCCTGAAAAAGAAGCTTAAAACTGTAAGTAAAAGACCAACAAAAAGAGCTCTTAAATCTTGAACATTTCAGGGATAAAGAAAAGGTACAAGTCAACATCTGATCATGATTAATATTCTAAATTGGAATGTTCGAGGAATTAATAACATTTCTACTATTAGTATATTGAAAGATATTATCATAAATAAGCATGTTAAGATTCTTGATGTTCAAGAGCCTATGGCTAGTTTGGCTGTTATTAGTGATGTTGCTGTTAAATTAGGGTTTCCTAATTATTCCGCTAATTTCTCTAATAAGATATGGGTGTTTTGGATTAGGGATATCAACATGGATATTATAACTAATCATGATCAATGTCTTAACTTTGAGGATAACTATTCTAATACTAGTGACAGTTTCAGTTTCTTGTTAACAGTTGTATATGCTAAGTATAACAGACAGTCAAAGGGTGAGTTATGGACTGAGCTTATCAATATCTCTACTGAGAATAGAGGTTGGATTACCATGGCGGACTTTAATGTGGTTGCTGTTGAAGATGAGCAAATGGGATGCACTTCTATTTTCCAGAATAACATTCAAGATTTTGTTAACACTATTAATGAGTGTGATCTTGAAGATGTTGGTATGGTGGGTTCTAAGTTCACTTGGAACAAAAGATTAAAATGGAAAATATTAGACTGTGTGATGATAAACAACAGCTGGTCTAACCTCTTCAACTATTCTCAGGTTATTAGCATGGTCAGAACTTGCTCTGACCATGCTCATTTATTTATATATGCTTCTCTTATAAACAAGAACTTTGCTAACAAAAAGTATAGTCTTAAGTTTTTCAATGCATGGACTTATGATGATTCTTTTTTGAAAATTGTAAAGGATAATTAGGCTCAAAATATTATTGCTCATCCTAATGAAATATTTTGGTTTAAGATGAGGAGATTAAAAAGTTGTTTAAAATCTTGGAACATAAATTGTTTTGGTAATATTTTTAGCAAAGTAAAAGATGTTGAGGAAAATGTTAATAAGCTGACCATTATTCATCAAAATGAAAATAGCTTATGTTCTAATACCAATCTTAATAAAGCTATTTCTCTGCATCTAAAGGCTCTAAGATGTGAGGAGGTTTTTTGGAGCCATAAATGCTATAATGCCTGGCTTAAGGAAGGTGATGGAAATACTAAATTTTATCATGCTTATGTTAATAAGAAGCGTAGACGTAATATTATTTATGGCATAAAACATAATAATGTTTGGTTATATGATGATGCAAACATTGGTGAATCTGCTGTCTGTTATTTTAAATCTTACCTTTCTAGTGATTCATTATATAGCAAGGATGTTGAAGATGTTCCTTTGACTAATCCTATTTTAACTCCATCCCAAAGCTGGTCTCCAGAGAGGATAATGCTTCCCTTATGATGCCTGCAAGTGATCAAGAGGTTTGGAATATTATTAATAGTATGAAAGCAGACAGTGCTGCCGATTTAGATGGATATAACATTTTATTTTATAAATCTTGTTGGGAGATTATAAAGCATGATCTTTGCACTTCTATAAATGCTTTTTTTGCAGGGTGAAAGAATGCCTACTGGTATGTTTGCTACTAGGATCAGTTTGATCCCTAAAACTGTCAACCCTATTGGTTGGTCCAATTTCAGACCAATTAGCCTTTGTACTATGTTCAATTGAATCTTTGTTAGACTAATCAATACTAGAATATCTGCTATCCTTCCTAATATTATATCTAATTTTCAAGGTGCTTTTACTAAGAACAGATCTATTCATGATAGTATCCTAGTTGCTATAATAGAAAACCTAAGAAGGGTAATATCTTGATTAAGTTGGACACGTCAAAAGCTTGTGACAGAATGTCCTTCAATTTTATTTTAAATGTTCTAACACATTTTGGTTTCTCTAATAAGTTCACTACTCTTATTTCTAAGATGACTACTCAGGTTAATCTTTCTATCCTTATTAATGGAAGCAACTATGGTTATTTCAAAACTACTAGAGGTTTGAGACACGGTGATCCACTGTCTCTTAGCCTCTTCATTATTGGTGAAGAGGTTTTGATTCGTGGTTTATATAATATGTTTAGTCTGAATAATTCTATGCATTATGCTTCTAGAACAAAAAATTTGGTTCATTGTACTGCTTTTGCAGAAGACATTATCAGATATACTAATAGTCAGACTAATACTATTAATCTTCTTAGTTACTTTTTAGACAATTATCAGCAGGCTTCGGGACATAGTATAAATAAAGAAACGACTGCGATTATTACCTCTGGGAAGATGCAGCAGTGTAGAGTTCAAGCTCTTGAAACCAGCACTGGTTTCAGCATTATCAATCTGCCAACCATTTACCTTGGCATCACCTTGCACTAAATCAATAAAGCTAAGAATTACTTTCCTTTAATTGATAAGAAAATGCAAAAATTATTGAATGAGATTCAAAATATTTATCTTATGGGGGAAGACTGTCTTTGATTAAGAATATTCTTATGCCTATTTCATTCTACTGGATGCAAAATTCTGTTTTACCAACTTGTATTGTAAATAGACTTGCAAAATTTTTTAACAGATTCTTTTGGAGATCGAAATTTAATGAGAAAATGATTAATTGGGCTTCTTGGGAAAAGCTCTGTTTCCTTTTTGAAGAAGGTGGACTAAATATCAAATCTTGATGATATTCAGTCCACTTTCTCTCAAAAGCTTTGGCTTATCTATAGAAAGAAAGAGGGACTCTGGAGTAGAATCATGAATGATATCCTATAACAGAGATTCTCATCCTTTAAAGGCTAATGAAAACATTAAAGGATCACTTACATGGAAATGTCTTACTGGTATTAAGTATGTTGCAGAGGAAAACATCAAGTGGAGGCTGCGCTGTGGTGACATGGATTTCTGGACTGAGAATGGCATCATTGGCCTCCTATTATGGACTTCAAACTGGACACTAATTGCTGGTATCTTGAGGCCAAGGTGAAGTCCTTCTGGAAGGATGATTCCTGGGATGAGCTGGCCTTATCTAATGTTGTGCCTGCAGAAAGAATAAATCAAATAAGAAATTTTAAAGTTGACTCAACTAAAAAACATGTTATGTTATGAGAGCTTTCTCCTGATAGTGATTTTAATATGAAAAACACTTGGAACTCTATTAGGAAAACTAACTGTGCTTCTAGCTTTTATAAAGTCTTCTATTACCCCTAACAAGTTTGCTTTTACTTTATGGAAAATTTGTAAAAACTTTATTTTAGTAGACTCAATTTTATAAAAAAAGCACGTTCTTTTAGCTTCCAAATGTCAGTTCTGTTTTAATAGTGAGGACATAAATCATTTGTTTGTTAACTATCACTTTGCCTGGGGTATTTGGAGTCATTTCAGCATGCTTTTCAACATAAGAATTGAGAAGTTTATGACTTTAAAGCACGTTATATATAATTTTTTCTGGTTTTCTACTCTTAAAGTTCATATCACCCATGCTTTACCAGCTTTAATCTGCTGGGTGATATGGAAGAATTGAAATGATGTTAAGTTAAAAAATACTGGGTTTAGTATTCACTCCAGTATTTCTTTTATAAATAAAATTATTCAAAGTCTTGATTTCTTTAATGTCTTGACCAGTAAGCATTGGACTAATGCCTTTGCTGCTGGTCAATCTTTAGGGTGTTGTTCTTCTGAATATATATGCAGTAAGAGCAGAGTTACTTATCTGAATTGGAGGGCTCGTGCTGATGGAAGAATCAAACTCAATGTCGATGCTTCCTGCCTCAGAAACGGGGAAACTTGTGAAGCCATGATCTTTCGAGATAATGAAGGGGCTTGGGAGTTTATGGCTAATGGTTGAGGAGCTTGAGATTCTGGGGTAATGGCGAGTGCTATGTAGAATGGATTTGAGTTGCATTAGAGTTTCTGGTGAAGAAATGGACTATAAACAAGTTTTCGGATCGATTTGTTTGGCTAATTGAAGTTTTTTGATGGAATTTGGAAGTGATTTTCTTCTTCCTGTGGATTAATCTTCTGGCTATGGAGTTTGGGGCTTAATGGCAAAGGAGAAGAGAATTTTAAGGTTTTGGAGCTGGGTAGCGTAGAGGGGAAAGTGCTAGTTTCGGTACTGATTTAGGGATTAAACTTAGATTTTGGCATTTTGCCTTCTTGTCCTCCAATTTTGTTCTAAGTCTTAATTGACTCCTTAATGTTTGTAAATTTTAAATTTAGTAATAAATGTTTCTTTGCTTATTAAAAAAAAGAAAAAAACCCCTCGAAAATTTAAGGTATTAGACAAATTTAGAACCCTCTTGGTGTAAGAGAGGGGTCTAAAGGACCTTCTTACATTCTTCTTAATTCAACGCCGTCTGTTGAATCCCCCGACATTTGCACTCACTCGTCGTCAAGAAGACTACTAAAGAGAGTTTAGTTTGGTCTGGTCAGATAGAAAACGAGAGTGTGTAAGAAACAACCCGAGGAAAAAACCGATCGAAAAATGGCAGGAAGATTGAGCAGTGTAGCTTCGAAAATCATGGGCGGTAACGGCATCGTCGGCCGATCCATCGATTCATCTCTCCGTCTCCGCTCCGGTATGGGCCTTCCCGTCGGCAAACACATCGTCCCCGATAAACCCGTAAGTTTGCGTAGTCAATTTGATCTTTACATTTCGGTCATCAACTTAATTGGAATTCAAATCGATAAAAAGTGAAACGAAAAAAAACCCTAATTTGGTTTTGATTTATGTGGCTAGCTTCAAACAAACGACGAGCTGGTTTGGGACAATGGTACTGCGTACCCTGAGCCATGTATAGATCGAATTGCCGATAACGTTGGAAAGGTTGAAATCTAGTCCTTTGTTCCGTATTGTTATTTCTTGGAAGTTGGGGATTGTAATTTGATTGTTTGAAGTATATTTTTTTCCACTGTTTTGGATGTTTGAGTAGTATGAAGCATTAGGGTGGTTGTGCGGAGGCTTGAGTTTCTTTGCGGGTCTTGGTCTTTTGGCTGTCTGGAACGATAAAGCTTCGAAGGTTCGCTGTGTAAGTGAAAATTTTCATACTTAGTTTCTTTTTATTAGTGTTTATGATTCTACAACAATCTGGATTGAAGTGTAGAGTGTTGGCGGTGATTATGATGTTTGGTACATTTCTCTGTTGGTTTTAGTATTATAGCCGAAGTTTAGAATGCTGCATTTAGTTGTCTTTTGCTAGGTTAACACTCTTCCAATGGACATAGACTGAGATTCGTGTGTAGCCGTTTGATTGTGAATCTTTTCTGTTAGAACATCACTAGGTTCGCCTAAGTTCCTGGTTAAAATTCGTTTTTCAGTGAATTACGCTTTGCTCGCGGTTTGTTTTATTTCAAGCATAGGGACTTGTAGACAAACGTGCTTCAATGTAACATAGGGAAGTTTTTGAATCAGCTTTCTTACCTAGGGGAGTCCACTTTCATATTTGCTTCTATCTAGATATATGTGGGAAATTACAATCCTTGTTTTATAATTTAGTGAATCATGCTTTCTTCTATTTTAAGTTTGTTGGCTGAGCTTATTTAAGCTTAGTATGGACGTCGGAGTTCGTTCTATCATTTTTACCTGTTTCGTAGGGTGCAATGAGCTGGATTAACTGAACAGCCCATATTGAAAATGAGCCTAGAGCTGCAATTTAAACAACGCTAACTTTTGTGGCTATGAACAGTATTTACTTAAAGAACTAGTATGATAGGTTTATACCAAACACGGAACATGTTCAAATCCATTTCGAAAATCACATGTCCAACCCCTCTTCCAATGTACTCTAACAAGTGAACCTAGATTCAGTTGAGCAATGATGTACACGAGTCCGAGTTGCTTGGATGTTAGGGTCTTTTGTATTTATAATCAGTTTTTTGTGTGTTTTTTATTTTTATTTTTTAAGATACGAGAGAGGTGCTTCTGGTTGGGTTATGTGCACAATGTCATAAATTTCAGAATATTGTACTTGAACGTTTATTTTTTATCCACTTACACATTATTTGAAATAGCGTTTCTGATCTTTTAAGCTTTGTCACTATGTGCAACAATCTTCTGAAGTCACTGTAGATATAATTGTTTTCTAACCTTCGTTTCACCGGGATTACTTACCTTAAGTTTCAGGCTTCTCTTTATGTTTTCAAATAATTTTTTAAGAAGTATTTCTACTTTTATCTATATATGTGGTTATGATTGGGACTTTGGTACACTTGTAACTTTCACTTGTAATAATCACTTGAACTGATTACAAAACACGTCTTCTTAAAACTATCTAGTAAAAGTATCACGCTAGGCTGACACTAGCCCTATTTACTAATCATCCACTAAACATAGCAGATCGCTTTCTCTGAATCCTTGTCTGTTGTATTGAGTCACTAATCACTATATAGATAAGTATGCTTGTAAGGTCTACTCTTTTATGTGCAAGCTGATAGTGAGCCGCCCAAATGATATTGTGATTGCATCAATGAGCCTGATTATGTACTATGTGTGTAAATCCATAGTTTTGTACTTGACACAACATGCTGGTTATCAGTCATTGTAAAGTATGAACCAATCTTTAAAGTTTTGTATAATATCTTCCTGCATCAATGAATAAAATTAATCAATGTCTATGATCCTACACTCACCATTGGATTTGTACTTCTGTTTATCAACCTAACGCGGCACCTGGTTTTGAGCATTTCTTTCCCAGCATGCTGTACTTTCTCATCATCATTTACTTACTTGAGCACTGCTCACCGCCTCAACGATATTATTGGTTATTCATATGCTCCTTCATGTAACAAATCGGTAGATTGTTACTTAGTCTCCTTTAATATATTTGGCTAAATGTAGAGACAGTCTGTATTGTATTTATCTTGGACATCCTACGTTATCATCTACTCTTTATCTAGAAAAAATGGCTCAAAGTTTCTTTCAAAGAGTAAATCCCTGCACGAACTAAAGGAGCAATATGTAAACCTGCAGTAGAGTTTAGCATTCAATGTTGAATGTTTCTCAAACTTTGTGTACTCATGTCATGCATTTTTGTAAGGAAAATGGTGGTCGAGTACTCTGTGTTTTTTGAACTGTGCTAACTAGATTTCTCTATTTATATTTGATAAAAAATTACAAATCTCAGGCTGTTGGCTGCATGTAATCCAATACTTTAATTTCATATATTGTTTTTATTGTGTAGACCCCAAGAGTTTATCCTTATGACAACCTGAGGGTGGAGCTTGGTGGAGAGCCATAGGGGAGAATTGGCCTTTTGATTAATCAAGCCATCTGGATTTTTCGGTTTAATGAGTTGGCTTTTCAAGAATTCAGAACAGTTAGAAATAAAGGTTGTTTTTTTCTTTCATGTAATTAACAATCCGGGTTCAGCAAATGATCTTGCTATGTCTCTTCAAGGTACCTTGATGTTTGAAAGTTTGTTGTTGTTAAATGGTGAGGTGATTATGCATATTACTGTAAAATAGGATCTTCGTATTCTCTCAAACCTCGAACATCAGATGGTGGATATGATTATGCCAGAGGAAAATTATCTGAATCTTAAAATTTTGTATTTTACAATTGAATCCTCATCATCGCCAGCAGCGCAAGCAGGACTATGTGCTCGTTGCTCTATGATTCTATCGACGTTTGATTATTTCTGCTGTGGGTTTCCTTGCTTAATTTCTATATCTAGCTTAAGAACCCTCAATCACTAAACTCATCGCATGGTAAGTAGTCTATTCACCTTTTCAAAGGAAGGACTTTAGTACTCTTAATTAAAGTTGACATTGACATTCGGAAGGGTCTCCGGATTCCCTCCATTGCATGCTACTGTGACAAATACAATCCTTTTAGACTCTAGTGCAATAGTCAAGGTTCTAACGAAGCTTGTTTGGCACTTCTTTTAGTTTATAAATTTTTAGGGTCTACATATCTCGCAAAATTTAAATTAGAGTAGCCTATAGATTCAGAGTTATCCGATCTATGGTTTACCATTGCAAAATGTTTGGTACTCTTCAAATACTAGAGTACATTTTTCATTGTACTTCTATAATTTTTTTTGAATTGCGCGTATATTTTATATATTTTTACAGCATTCGTATCATAAATGATATGTTTGGTTTGGTACATATCTGGGCATACATGAGATTATCAACTCCCAAAGCATATGACACTGTTTGTATAGACTGTATTTCCAAATCAGTTTAGGGACATTAATGGAGTGACACATCTTTTCCTTTCGTTATAGGTTTCAAATAATATCAACGCAGCATGCTTTTAGTGTATACTTCTTGCTATAAACAAGATTCCCCTATCTTTACAATACGAATCTCTAACACATAGGAAGCTTTACCAAGATCTTTCATATCAATTTTTTTGACATAATTTTATTGGTAGTATGTAATGAACCTATATAGTTAGTCGCCAGGAGTATGTCATCAATGTACACAAGCTTTGATATGCTTTACCTCAAAACTAAATGAGGTGGCAATATTAAAAAACTTGTGGTATTATTGACGAGACGTTAACTTGAATCTATATATGGATTTTTTTTAGTTTACGCACCATCAATTTTGGGTCTCCAACCATAAAATGTTCATCATTTTTTATGTAAATTGTTTCTTCGATGTCTCCATTGAGAAACATTGTCTTTAACATTTATTTGGTGGAACTCTAATTCAAAATGAGAAACAAGAGTCATGATCGATTTGAATGAGTCATTTGATGATACTGAAGACAGGGTTAATCCTTTCAATTTGATTGCACCTTTTCGCTACAAGAGGAGCTTTGTATCTTTCCACTTTCCTTGAAATATCACGTTTGGTAATAAACAACCATTTGCACATAGTGTTTTTATCCTATGAGGTAGAATGGTAAGATCCCAAACTAAATCATCTTGTATCGATTTGTACTCTGCGTTCATTGCTATAATCGACAGTTTAGAGTTTGAACTCATCTTAACATCCTGAAAGGTGAATGGGTCGGCTTCCAAAATGTTTGGAATACCTTCATGTCCCTTGATAAATGCTACATAGTCCAAAGACATATGATATCTCCTCTCTCGAGTGGACATACACAATTCTGGCTTAATATGTTGTTCTAATTATTGAGGTTCCAGAATTTGTTCATGATAAATAACATCAATTTTTTCTAGTTAAGGTGGAAACATAATATCAGTTTAAGGAACTGTAACTGAACTCCCTAGCATACTGTTGATGACCGATAAACTAACTATAACCGTAACACTAATTCAGAGATTGAATTCTTCTTGAAAGATGGCAATGTTTTCAGAATCATTCCAATAAAAAGCTACATATTTGAAAAATGTTGTAGTTCCCATCTTAACTTCCGAATTCTTAACGTGAGAGTAAATTTGTTAACCTATGGAGTGGTTTGGATACCAAATGAAGTCGCAATAACTGTTATGGACTTCAAATTTTGTTCACTTGGTTTGTAAGGCTTCACTTCTATTGGACATTTACACACATGAAGATCTTTAAAGTTGGGCTTACACCCTGTGAATAGTTCACACGATTATTTAGTTGCTATTGAAGTATGTATCCTGTTTAGGATATATGCTGCACATTTAAGAAATTCATCCAATATTAATATGGTAAAGATGTTTGCAAAATTATGCTCGTTACCATATCCACTAATCTGAAGTTTCATAATTCAGATACATCATTCATAGTGGAAGAGCTCGACATGATGTATTGGCATACACTCCTGAAGATAGAGAGCGAGTGGGTCATGATGTTGTTCTTATGATCCATCATATCTTCCATAATATTTATCATAACGGTCAGATCCGACAGCCTTAATTTGTTTCCATTGTTGTAATTCAACTTTAATTTTACAAATTTAAACTTGTCAATGACCTCTAATATCTCATGAAGCAGGTATAAGTAGTCATATTGTGAAAATCCGTCTATAAAATAAATGAAGTATCTTTGGCGATTCTATGATGCTGTAGGAATAAATTGTAGATATCTGTATGGATTAACTCCAAGACGTATTTGATACTAGAGGATTCAAACCTTCTTTTCTTGGTTTTTTTCCTACTTGATACACCCAACATAATTTTAAATCAGTGTAATCAAAGAAACCTAAAATACCCTCAACAACAACCATGTCTATTCTCTTTTTATGTGTCCTCAAGTCTCTTTGCTCCCATCCATACTCAACCTGTAAAGTTATTTATTGCGATACAATATATTCACCAAGGACTTATTCATGTAAATGAGCTCCAACCGAATCTATATCCCTAACGCTATAGGTTATTCATACACCTAATAAAGCACTTCATCCTCCAAGCTCATTATGAGCTTTTAAAAACACTTTGACATCAACTTATCAGTAGATTTGTCATCAATAGTAGAAACCAATCCCTTATGTACTAGGAAACCTTAACCTTAATTATCCAGAGGTTGAAAACACTATCACCATTGAAGTTTTCTAGGTTAAACTTCACGGAACTCATCTTGGTGGTTTTCTTTGGTTTCAATTAGAAATTTCTCTCTAACCTCAAGACCAGAAATAATCTTTGCCTTTATTATTTGTATCAACAATTTAAACAGTGTTTCTCCAGATTATGCACGCTCACCGCACCACTTGTTAAGTAAAAGTTCAACCTGTAGAGCATTTATGTTTCAGAATAATCAATAACACACAAGCCTTAAAAACTACTAACCTTAAGACAACGTTAGTCGAAGACCAACTGCTTCAGCTGAAGACCGTTTAATGATAATGTCAAATATGTTACAAGAACAAGTAGATCCACACAATTTCAACTTATAATCAAATCTTAGATGTGAACCCTTAAAAAACAAACAACAAAAGAAGAAGAATATATACCCAAACATACACACAAGACAAATTTGACGTGGTTTAGATTATAAAAAAATCTTAAATAAACGGGAAACATATACTCCAGATTATATATATACACGAGGTTACAAGAGAAATATTGCATTGCCATTCAGAAATATTACATTGCATTTCGGTGCCGTAAATGATCAATCCGCTTAGACAGCCTTCACTAGTATCAATCTTCTTGCATTGGACATGTAATTCCTTTAGGTTTTATAAAACGTGTTTGTAACTAAGTCTCGACCTTGGTATTTTCTTAAAAGGTTCAGACAGTTCATGCCTCTACATATCTTCGGTTGTCCATCCAGTATTTGACAGTTCTTCTGGTATCAAGGTACTTCTAGACTACAACTAACATGATTGTTACTATAATATATTATAAGAAGATGTAACCTTCCAATGACTATACAAATTTTACTTACTAAGAGTGCATTTGTATCTTACCATACGAGAAGTCTAATGTTCATTTAAAACTTCAAAACAACATAAAATATATAATCAAGTGCAAATTAGTTTGCAAATATTCTAATTAATTTTTTTAAGTTTGGAAGTTATATATATAAAAGTGAGGTCAAGATTTCTCGGTGCTTTTATTAAGAACAAAGCTTAAACGCGATTAAGATAGAACTTCTATAGAGTGATATTATAAGTATTACATATTGGAATATTTTCAGTATGATAAACTATCATATGTTTAATCAATGAATTTGACTATCGCTAATATCAATACAATATAAATATTATATATTAAGTAAGAGAGTAATATATAAAATCTGTATCATAGAGGTAATTGTATAGACACAAGATTTATTATGATTATTATGAATGATTAAATATGAAGATAAACAACTTAAGCAAAATGATAAGTTTTGGGATGATCCCTAAGAGTTGAAACTTAACATATATTGGTTTTCATTCAGAATAATGTTTGAATTTTGAATTCAAAATTCAACACTATATAGATGAGTGTTGGTTGAAAAAAAAGAAAAAAACAAGTTTTAAAGTTTTCATTTTGAAAAATACGATGCTCGAGACACAGAGTTTGAGACAAGAACATAAAATCACATATTAAAAGACAAAGTTTCATTTATACTTCACAATGAAATCATCAAACTAAATATTAAGTTACGAACACTTTGAATATCATAACCTGGAAACAAAAAAATTTCAAGCAAGAACACAAATTCAGAATTCTGGAAACATGCCTTCATCTTGTAAGTTTTTTTTCCGTATCATATAAAATAAATTATAATTCATGAGTGTATAAGTTTAGTATTAATATGTGATTATTTCAAATAAATGGTATATGAGCGACCTAATGATAATGAGTTTATAGGATTTTAGATGTCGAATTAAAGATAATGTATGATATATTTTAAATTCTATAAAAGATACACATATTGAGATTAAATGTTGTTTGTGGCTATTAAAAATTTGTATCTAGGGTTGGAAATGCATGATATAATTTTTTTATAGAGAATGTTGTTAAGTTTGTAAGTTTCAAGTCTTAGGAAGAAGAAGACAATTTTCAACAAAGGTTTATGATTCAGTATCAGTGTTGTCGCGATAAAAGAGGTTGTCGTCGTGGGAAATGAAGTTAAAAAGTTACAGAAAGTTAAAGTAGACTTTTTGTTATGCCACTGTTGAACCTTGCCGCAAAGAAAGTATTTAATAACGCAACAACCATATTTCTTGCCATGGTAAATTATAAGGATCCATCATATCGTCAAATCAATCCTTAGTGGTGAACTGAATCATTTTAAAGTTTTAACAAATTTTGGTTAGCAAGATTGTCGACATTAATCACCCAAAAGAAATACTGATGTTTGGCATAGTTGACCATAAATATAATATTATTAACATGATTTTTTTCCTAAACTCATACATATATAAGTTAATATGTTTTTTTGATAAAATCTATTGATTTCTCATTTAAAATTTTGAAAGTTACAAGACAGGTTTAGGAGAACTCAAAATTAGCCACAATTATATTTGAAAGGCTTTTCAAATTTTACTACAATACAAGCGCCAAAATAATAACTCTTCTCCATGTCTTCCCAAATCTATCTTCTTTGCTCTGTCTTCCGCGCAGAGCTTGAGGACGACTAAATTCTATGAAAACACAGACTTTGAGCAGGATTCAATTTGGTATGTCTTCTATATCTCACCAGAAATAATATCAATCGTTATATTCAATCTTGATATACCCAGTCCCAAGGCTCTCCAAAAGGATTATGGCCCTGAGCTTGTTAGGTGGATTCTCTAAATTATAGTCAACATTAAGTCTATTCTTTATAGCTTACTTCGAAATCCAGTCAGCTGTAACATTTTGCTCACGAAAAACGTTGTTAAAATTAATTTTTGAGGTTATTAATCTCATGCAACAACTTACAAGAGATTCTGGAAACCATGGTGCACGACCTTTTAGAATCATCTCTATTAGTATACTCGAATCTGTTTCTATGTCTAGATCAGTGATTCCTTTATCCTTACTCATAATTAGACCATCAAGAAACGCTCTACCTTCTGCCACTATATGAGATTGATTTCCGTAGGATCTGCCAAACCAAACTATCATCTCTCTCTCTTTTGATCTCTGATGAGACCACCTCCACCCGATTCTACCTTATAGTTTCTAGCTCCATCGGTATTGATTTTATATCTTCTGATTTTAGGATGATTCCATTTTAAAGAGATATTAGTCCTTGGATTTTCTAAGTGATATATGCAGCCTAAATCTATAGCTGAATTTGAGTCTTTACCCGAATGCTTTATATGCAGTAATCTCCCTTGATCCAGACCAGTTACCATATTTATAATTTAGTCTATCGTTGATTTGAAGTGACTGATAGGTCATTATGATTTTGTTTATTCTTTGTAGACCAAATAACCCAAGTGATGATCACCAGTAGAATTGTCATGATGTGCACATCCTTCTTTGTAGACCAAAACTGGGACCTCAATATATGAACATGTGACATATTTCTGTTTACGCTGATTCTAAACAAAGAAGCAAAAGATGTCCAAATTTCCCAAGCCTTTTCACAGTGTATAAACATGTTTTGTATTCTCTGATTCTCCATAGTGTTGGCATTTAGACACTAACTGAAACCCTTTCATTTGAAGATTATCATATGTAGAAATCCAGTTTTGAATTACTCTCCAAGTTAAAAAGGAACATTTTTTTGGGTGTGACTGCATTCCATATCTTTTTAAACATATCTGAATTGTTGTGCTTTATTGTTATACTGTTACACATATCTTTTGTGTTATACACCCCTGATTTAGATAAAGACCATTTGATTAAATACGTTTTGTTGTAGAAAAACACAAATTCAACAAGTCCATATTCCATTTCCCATTCTCCCAGTATGATCTAACTTCATTTGTTTGATACCAAGTTCTATCAATTTCAAAGTCTAGAATGATAAAAGGTGAAAGAGAACACCACATTTCTATCTAGAATTCCATTATTCCATCACCAACTTTCCAGAATATCATTTTCTCAGCCTTGTCTCTGACTTTCAAAAGCTTATCCCATACCTTAGACCTTTTACTAGGCATTAGAGCTATCATCAAATGATAGTTCAAACTATAAATTGATACCATGAATCTTGACCACATAGATTTTTTCTCCCTGAAGTTATGCCACAACTTGAATGAGAAAACCTGCTGCATATCTTCCATCTCTCTAATGTTCAACCCACCTTCACCATAAGGCTTACATACTTTGGACCAAAATTCCCATGAGATATATTTTGTATTATCCTTTGAACCCCATACAAACTTGTTACATAAAATTTCAAGTAACGTTACAAAAGAAATTTAGGTATTAGAGAATTTTGCATAGTATAGATTGAAATTGTGTTGAGGACACTCTGAACCAGTAAAAGTCTTCCTAAAAATGATAGAGATAAACTGTCCCACTCAGGAATTTTTTACCTTAATTTGCTTACCAATTCTCCATAGTTAAATATTTATTGTTAGTACTTATTGTAGCCCCCAGATACTTCATTGGAAAATTGTTATGTGGAAAGCCCATAATCTGCTATAATCTTCTAATTCTTGTAATTGTCATTTTTTAGGTACAAAAAACTTTGACTTCTCCTTATTAACAACTTAACCAAATCAATCTCTGTAGTGTTCTAGAAAACTATTGATTCTACTTACAGATGAGGTAGAGCCATTACAAAATACAATTAGATCATCTGCAAACGCCAAACAAGGTATATGCCAACTTCCTCTATTTTTGTACCTTGCTGAAAGATACTGAGTAATTAGATATTTCATTCCCCTTATAAAGTATTCCTCTGCAATTATAAAAAGGCTAGGAGATAATGAGTCTCCCTGACTCAACCCATTTGTAGACTTGAGGTATCCTTTTTTCTCTTCATTAATAATCACAGAAAAGAAATTGTTGTTGATGTTTTTGTTAATCAATTCAAAAAAATCCTTATCGAACCCAAAAGCTTCTAAGACCCTTATAACAAATCTATGAGAAAGCTTATCAAAAGTTTTTGAGATGTCAATCTTGACCATTATATTCCCACATCTTGTCTTATAATTCAAGTCATACCTGAGGTCATTGGTGATTAATATGTTTTCATGTATACTTCTTTGTTTTAAAAAAGCCCATTGTTCTTCTGAAATGATTTTAAGAAGAATATCAGCTAACCTTTGACTTATAACTTTCAAAACTATTATGCTAAACATAGTAGTCAAACTTATTGACCTGAAATCCTTCTACCTCTTAGGAGCTTCTGTCTTTAGAATCAAACAGACAGATGTTGCATGAATCCCAGTACGAATTTGACTACCTTTAAATATTTCTTTTACTTTTGGACTGAGATCTTCTCCAATGATGCTCCAGTAAGTTTTAAAGAAGTTTCAATTATACCAATCCGGACCTGCAATACCATTAACATTTAAAGAGTTAATACCGTTTAGAATTTCATCATTTTTAGGTATTGCCATTATCATCTTGTTATCATCTATTGTTACAACCTTAGGAATGATATTCAGTTAGTTTATGCCCTAATGCTTTTGAAATAATTAGTTGCTGAATTCCCAAGAGAAGTCTAGTCTTCAATCCAGTTAACGCCATCCCATATTCTCATAATTTGGTTTCCTTGCCTCATCTTATTAACAAAATTTTGAAAGACAGTAGTGTTTATATCTCCATCCCTTAACCAGTTTGAGTGAGTCTTTTGGCCCCAATAGCCCTCCGCCCTGTCTAAAAGATCTAGGTGCATACTTTTAGCCTTATCTAGAAGTAGTTTATCATCCATGGAGTTAGAAATTAGATAGTTTCTTTCTATGAATATGATTTAATCTTCCATTTGCTTCATAGAGTTGAATAACGTTACCAAATATGGTTTTATTCCAACACTTTAATTCAGCTTTTAATCTTTTTATTTTTCTCCAAAACGTTTGAATTGAATTCCCATTTAGGTCTTCTGTCCAGTTTCTCTCTACCATATCCATGAATCCATGATGTTTGATCCACATATTGAAGAATCTAAAAGGTGTCTTAATTTGGCCATGGTTTTCTTTCAATGAGATGCAGATTGGGCATAATAAGAACAAGTCCTTGCAAGATCATTAACAGATGTATTATCAAAGTAACTACACCAGGAATTGTTGTATAATACTCTGTCAAACCACTTCCATTTCCTTTCATTAGCCCAGGTATACTTTGATCCAGAGTATCATGCATCACCCAAATGACAGTCAAGTAACATTGAGTTCAACTCATCCATATTTCTAATATCTAGAGTAGCATAGGATAATTGATCATCTAGATTAAAGATTGAAGAGTTCTAAAGTTGTCCGGGGGTGAATATGCGATGCGAAGATTGTTGACAGGTGATTTTGCGATACAGAAATATCTTAGTGACAGTTTTTAGAGAGAGAAAGTCTAGAATATTAGATTAAGTAGAGAGAGAAAGTCTCGTACTATTCATCTCGGGATTTGTGAAGCGTGTGTGGTCCTTTTATAGTACTATTGCGGACCCCACACGCTTTAACTTGGACAAATTACATATTTTGGTCCCTACACTTTATTTTCTTCTTATTTTGGCTATCTCTTTACAATTTATTCAGTTCAGCCCTTATACATTTATTTCTATACATTTTCCTCCTATCACACTTTTCCTTTGCTATTTTCTCCTGTCAAGTTTCTTCTTTGCACTTTTCTCCTTGTCTTTTATTCTTCCTTATCAAAGATAACATTAAAATCACATAGAATCATCAATTCCATAGCCTCATATTCAATTCTCTGATATTTTCCCACATATGAGATCTTTGTTCCCTTTTGTTTTTACCATATACGATTGTGACCCTCAAGCTTTTCTCAACCAGATTATGATTTACATTCAGATGCATCATTTGCTCATAATTGGCTAGAATTTCCAATTGATAGTCCATGAACCACATCACCCAAATCTTATTGTTAACATTTCCAGTGTAACCATTAAAACACAGCTTGTTAGAAATTGTAACTATATTAGAAACATAAACAAAATGTTCTTGTACAGCTATAAAAGAAAATTTCTATGTTCTTTTGATGAATTTCAATCTCTTGAGAGTCTTCTTGTTTCCAAGACCTATCACATTTCAGTTTAAATAGAGATGGTCATTTGGATTGTGTTGTGTAAGGTTTCTCAGACCCTTTCAACTACAATAATTTAATAGATACTGAGCCTTTAGTTTTCCATCCATTCGATCTTTTGATTTTTCTTTTCTAGTTTTTTTCTTTTCTTTTCTTGTCTCAATCAGCCTTAACCTTGGAGTATTTTGAAAACTTTATATATTACCTTTCCTAGATGAATTATCATTCTGTTCAATATTCAACATCTCTAAAAGATCCAAACAAGGCTTAATTTTCAATTGCTAGCACTTTTATGTTTGTGTCAGTGTTGATTACTTTTTCATTGGTATATGAAGATTTGTTTTCCTTAGCTATCAATACATCACTTAGTTTTCATATTCTACTGCATTTCATTCTTCTTACTTTGATGATTGTTTAAGTTTTTGGTGAGAGATATTCTAGAATTCCCTGAAACGATTTCATTTGTATGAGTTTTCACTACCAAAGACTTAATATTTGGAATCTGTGCTATTGTATCAGTATTTCCATTTTGTTTTCCTTAGCTATCAATACATCACTTAGTTTTCATATTCTACTGCATTCATTCTTCTTACTTTGATGATTGTTTAAGTTTTTGGTGAGACATATTCTTAAATTCCCTGAAACGATTTCATTTGTATGAGTTTTCACTACCAAAGACTTAATCTTTGGAATCTGTGCTATTGTATCAGTATTTCCATTTTGGGTTATTGGTTCTTTCTCATTAGAAATGTTGGTAGTAGGAAAATATTTGTTTTCTTGTAATCTTTTGCAGTCTTAAGACTCATTCCCCAAATGATAACATTCTTTGCAGTAAGCTATGAAATAACTATATCTGATTTCTTGACAAAACCCTTTAGACTCTCCAAAACCTATCAAAATTCTATCGGTGATATTTTTCGAAACATCCACCTGCAGCAATAGCTTACAACAGTTATGTCTAGCGCGATTATTTTCAGGGATCCACACATAAAGCGGAGAACCAATTGCTTTTCCAATAATATTTATCGTCTCCCCATTGAACATGTACTCAGGTACGTTAGGAAAACTTACCCAGACTTGAGAAATGAGACACTCAATGTTAGGGTTAAAATATGGTGTCCACTTTATGAGTCTCATGATTTTGGATCCAACATTCCATACATTGCATTTCCATAACCTCTTAATGTCTTCCTTGCAGTTAAATTCAATAAAGACATGTCGATAATCCCAGTATGAAAGGTTGTAACCTCATGAAAAATTTAAACTATCTAGGAATCTCTTGATGGTTTCTGTTGCTGGCTTTCCAATAGAAAATTTTCCTATTAAGGTTTATTTTGCGTTTCTATCAAGATTTTCTTTATGTTTGAAATCAAATGTAATTGAAATGTGATCATTCATCTTTTCAAGTGAAGGATTATCATGAATCAACTCTTCTTGCTTTGTTTTAAAAAGTTCAACAAAATATTTTTGTTGATTTATTTTGTATATGAACTTGGCATCATCTTGATATTGATCTATGGATTCTTCAAAGGTTGGGTTGTTCCTTACCTTTGTTACATTTTTATGAATCAATGAGAATTGATCACCTTTTTGTGTTGTTTGTTTGTTTTGGGAAACAAAGTCTGAATTTCTGGAAAGCAGATGAGGGAATTCTGATATAGAATGCGTTGAGATTGGTGTTGATTTGGTAGAGCTTGGTGAAGTAACCTATCGTTCTTCCATGAAGAAGATCGACACCAGATATAAAAAACTATGCTTTTCCGATGACTATAGCCATTTCAAGAATCTGATTATTTAGAGAGAACCATTTTTGGTATATTAGTTAATATGTTTGTCCAAAGATATTTTATTAATATTATAAATGTTTTTTTTTTATTTTTTATGTTCAAATTTTAAATATTATTTCAATTATATGTCATAATGATGTTTTGTGTTATGGGTTACATGTATATTTTTATAAGAAAATACGAATATCTAAAACCCAATATGAAATAATTCTCAATCCTAGATAAGACTAATTTTGAATTCTGAGAAGAGAATATGAGCATCTCATATTTCATGATTATGAATTAACATTACGAACCCAATAGAAAGTAGATTTGAAAACTTATTGTAAGTCGAGTGGGTAATTATGTGCAAGTTCGTTGCAAAAACTATCTTTTAATTTTAAAAAACAAAATAAAAATTAGGTATTGAAACTTACTGTATTTTGGGTGCGTAAATACGTTCAATTAGGTTGCAAATAAAAATAAAAATAATCCACGATTTTCTAAACAGACACACATGTAGTTCCGAGGTTACTAATTGTATTGTTTGTTGCGTAAAAAGACATACGAATCACCAAAACCAAAACACGAATAGTTCTTAGGTCATGCATATTATTTACGAACATTACAAGTTAAAATTAAAGACAAAATAATGTAATTTCTTCATGAAGATTTGATTAAATAGTTGCTTTGTGTTGAAATGGTTTATACCTCATTGAAATTTGTTACATAACTCTTAATTGGAGAGATTTGAGAGTTTTAATTTTATAAAAATAGTTTCATAATAGGGAAATTGCACCTAAAGTACCCACTCAACTATTCAATTGTCATATAGTACCCAGGAATGGGACAATTGTCACTTAATACCCAACTCAGCTACCTAATTACCACATAGTACCTAACATTATTTTAATACCCTAACTACCCTCACCATTCATGAGCTCGAAAATAAATAAATGAAAGTACCATCGCTTTTGTTTTTTAAAAATGAACAAAACTAGATCCATTGATGATATTTTTTGATTTTTTTAAGAAAATAAAATTTCACCAGGAACAATTCGCATCATATCATGAGAATTGTGTAGGAAATCCTGAGAGTTGAAAACAATTCGCATCCTATCATGAGAATTGTTCAGGAAACCCAGAGTTGCAAACAATTCGCATCCTATCATGAGAATTGTCCAGGAAATCCTGAGAGTTGCAAACAATTCGCATCCTATCATGAGAATTGTCCAGGAAATCCTGAGAGTTGCAAACAATTCGCATCCTATCATGAGAATTGTTCAGAAAACCCAGAGTTGCAAACAATTCGCATCCTATCATGAGAATTGTTCAGAAAACCCAGAGTTGCAAACAATTCACATCCTATCATGAGAATTGCAAACACCTTGAAGTACCAACGCGTATATTTGGTCGGGGGTGTTTTTGTCCAAATTTCAATTCGAGATACCAAATGACACTATCCAAAAAACGAATACCACTGGATAATTACATAGTTGAGAAGGTATTTACTGGTAACTTTCTCTTAATAATATTGCGGTTTTTTTATTTTATACCAAAAAAATTATTATTAGTAGATTTTATAAATAATTTTCATGAAACTTCAAAATCTAAATGATTTTGATATTTTTAATTTTTTCATTATTTTAGCGACTGATATAATAAAACTGATATAATAAAGTCCAAATCATTTTTAGAGACCATAGTCACGTGAAATATAGAATTTTGGGTGATAATGATGGTGGTTCGGGAAATATCAGTACTTGTTGTTCTGAAAAAGGAAAGTGGTACCACTTTCTCTAGTCACGTGAAATATAGAATTTCGGGGTGATAATGATACGATGGTTTGAGAAATGTCAATAAGAAAAATGGGACCAAGAGAGTGCACAAGGGTTGTATATGTTGAGTAAAAACACTTGATAAATTAGAGGTTTACGTTAAGGTCTACGAGGCTTAATCTATCAAATGCCGGTGGTTGGAATGCAATAAAACTCCCATTCTATCAAATATTAAATGTCGGTAGTTGGAATGCAATAACGCTTCCATTCAGAGTGTAATGAATGCGCACAAAGTAAACTCTCAGTCTGACGCGATAGTCTGCAAACCAACGCCAAAAGGTAAATCACACAAAGTGACAGGCTCACCGAAAAAGCGTAAAAGCGTAGGTAGAGGAATTCGAACTCATGACCTTTGGTCACAAGCCTGCCTCACAAGGTGACAGACAATAACGCTCCAAATGATACGAGAAGGGGTGTTTATCGGTTCGGTTCAGTCCGGGTTTTGCCAAAACCCGGACCGCTAAGTTTCCGGTTCTATGTTTTGGAACCGGACGAGACTGCTAAGTTTTCGGTTCGGTTCCGGTTCCGGTTCGGTCAGAGTTCGATTTGGTTCGGTTATAGTTCCTGTTCGGTTCGGTTCGGTTCAGTCTTGTACGGTTCATTTAAAAAATTATTTTGAATTAAAATTTAAAATTCAATTTTTTAAATAAATAATATAAAAATCAAAGTTTAGAAATTAATCTTTGATTTTTTTATATTAAAAATAGACAATTAACTATTAATTTTGACTTAATTTTGACAATATAAAGTAAAAAAATGTTAATAATAATAATAATAAATTAATCGGGTCTAACGGTTTTATTGGTTCGATTCCTTGTCGGTTCTCAATTTTACCGGTTCAGTTCCGTATCGGTTCTATTGGTTTACCGGTTTCATTAGTTAGGTTCCTAATCAGTTATATCGATTTATCGGTTTATCGATCCGGTTTCAAACTAATTTTGTTGTTTCGGTTCCTTATCGGTTTTGGTTTTTAAGATGGAATCACGAACCAGACTGTTAAGGTTCGGTCCGATTCTTATCGGTTTAGTTCCGGTCCTCGGTTCTCAAGAACCGTTGACATCCCTAGCTACGAGTACTCTTGTATGTTATCACAATATAACTCTAATGCGAATTTAACCCTTCAAACCAATATAAGAAATATAATCAACTATCTTAGAACTAATTTGTTTGGATAGCTGAGTTACAGAGTAAAACATGTTTGCGATCAAAGATTTTTAGTTCGAGTTTTTCTACACACACTTTTTTTTGTTGAACATGCCATTTCGTGTGATTTATCTTGTGACGTTGGTTGGTTTGCAGGTTGCATCATATCAAAATTTACCATCTACATACTCGTTGAGTAGATGTTGCAGTCTCTCTTGAAAAGAAGAATTCACCGATATTCTAAATTAAAGCCATAGAGTTGGAAAATCAATTGAAAATTTATTTAGAAGTAAAATATAAAAAATATAAAATATACATTTTAAATTAGAATAAGTAAAATATAAAGAATATATAGAAAATATTCAAATTGGAATGGGTTGTTTAATGTAGATTTAAAGGATTCAAATAATTTATTTGTAAATTCAATTAATAAATCAGTATATTGGATAGATTGAGTTTTATGAAATGTTTAATGTGGATATCACTTAAATTTACGTTGAATAGTGAGGAAGGGGTCTATCAAATTAGCTTTATACACTTAAGTGTCCAATATTGTTATGATTTTCGAACAAATATGAGATCGTCGAAGTATTATGTCTCAAGGTAGCTGAGTTGGTTGAGTATGACATATCCAAAGGTTATAAGTTCGAATCTTTTTACCTACGTTTTTTCGGCTGAGTCTGTCATCTTGTGTGGTTTACCTTCTTGCGTTGGTTTGCAGGCTATCGCGTTAGACCGATGATTTATCCTATGCGCATTCATTGCACTCTGAATAGCAGCTGCGGGGTTCCCTAAAAAAAAAAAGAATAAAAATATCTTATGATTAAATTAGTATAAGACAATTCTATTTAAAACCTACATTTAAACCTATCCACTATTAAGTTCAACACATTCATAAATACACAAATATAAATAGAAAAAATTAAGTATCATTTATTTTAATTTTGACACCACTTTGACACAAATCCTTGGAAAACACTAGAATAGAGTTTATGACTTGCACCACCGAAATTCATGGAGTATTCTTAGCCCCACTCCTTCAAGTGGACAGTAGAAACCATCTCGTGACCTTAAAGACCATCTATAGCCACAACATCAACCTATTTTGCTTTCAAATTAAGCATACACAATCAGGATGTGTACAACATTAACCTACTTTGCTTTCAAATTACGCATACGCAATCAGGATGTTGTTTAAACATTTTAATATAAACATGTATATTTAGATTGGTTTATGATTATTTTGACCTTTTTACAATTGATATTAGAGCTTCACGTAGATATTATTAATTTTAAAATCGTACGTATTATATTTTTCCAAACTTAATTTAATTTTATTGATTTATTGTTTGAGAAGAAAAGATTATATTTTTACTATTTGATTATATGCAGTGATGTTAAAGTGGGGTGTTTGGATTTTGGTGGAATATTATGAAAAATACATGTATTCAGAAAATCGTAATTAAGTAAAGATAGTTTGAGAGGTTGTCGCGACAAAAAGGTTAAATCCCATGATGGTAATACCGTAGGAGCCGCAACGTTCTAATACTCATATGAACATAGCACTACGATATTCACGCGTGTTTCCGTAATGATAGTCATACAATAGTCGTTATACTGCGATTATACATAACTTCCTTACGATGAGTGACGTTATGTTTATCGTGTTAAGTGTTTAAATGATATATAATTATGTTGCTTCGTTGTAAACCCGTTTGTAAGCATGCAGTGATGTGAATGTATGTGCTGATATATTATGTGTTTGTTATTTTAAGGGTTGGATTTTTAATGGTATTTGGTGATAGGTAGATTTTTAATATAGCAGAACCCAAATCATTAGAGATTTTAGCGTGTAATTTACCTAAACCCAGTACTATAAAGGGCGCACATAAGCACTGATATATGTACCGTGACCAAGGCTTAGTTGATAAAGGATTATAACACATGTTTAAGTAACACATTTATCATATTAATTCAAATCAAGATGTAATATAGTGGCTATTTATTGTGTAATAAATGTAATAGTTATAACTATAACCTGACGATAAATAATAAATTCTGACCTCAAAGCTATTGAACGTTAATATTATATCATTTTCTTCTCTATGTCATTCTCTAACTTTTCTATAAACCTGAGGGGTTGAAGGAATATTTCAAATAGTGGAGAAGACTCCAAATGTTAAATTGGCAATAAAATATTGTAATAAAAGTTTGTTAATTTAGGAATACTAATTATGACATGATTTGTAGTTGGATATACTTATCAGCTCATTCATTGAAGTTGTATGACAACCAAGAACAATTGACAAAATGATCGTTACCATATAACAAAAATATTTAGATAATTAAGTTACTTAATTCATTGCCAAAATTATAATTTCAAATTCTTTAGTATTTGTTTTTTAAAATTTATCTGAGATTTAAATCTAGATAATAGAGCAAATCGAAAGATAAGTAGAATGAAAAAAATTATAAATAAATAAATTATAAACCTATTATAGAATGAAATGACTACCACGAGACATTTTTTAACCGATAGACTATATGTCTATAAGCAACTTGCAATTTTTATGCATGCTTAGGTTTGTACAAGACATGCTATAATATTTATAATAGGAATTTAATGTAAATACTGGAGCAATGTAAAATACCATTGTACAATAGGACATGGGTGATCCATTTTTCAGTAAGAAAGCATCGCATATTGACATAAAAAAACAAACAATGGAGGAGATCATTTAAGCGTCATGAATTTATGAGTTAAATAAACGTTAGATCAAATTGACGATTTATAATTTTATATTTTACGAGAATAAATTTTGTATCACATTAAATGATATCCAATAAATAAAAGAATTTTACTTCGTCATAGCCAATAATATAATAATAGAGAAATAATAACAAACTCTATTGTTTAGTCATAAGAAATTAAAAGATTCAGCTTTCTCATTTTCACCTTCCTCCAATAAGGTTTTAGTTCTCATAATATTTCATAAATAGTATAATGGTTATTAAGATTTATTAAAGAGTTTCTTTGTAATTCAACTTGTAGTTTAAGCTCAGATTGTATTACGTTTAGTTTTAGTATATATATGATTAAGCCACGAAGATACAATACTTACTTTGCTTCTATTCCCTGATTTTTATTTTCATTTAACGATACATATTTTGTATAGTAGGACTAGTTAGAAACCGACGTGAAGTGACTACAAGATTTTATCATTTCCATGAAATTCTTTACGCGAAGTCTAATTTTATTTTGGTGGTAGTTGGAAGTGTGATTATTTAGTGAAGTGTTGCGCGCATATAAGTCACCATAATAAATTTTGTTTTCTTTACTGCAAATTATCTAATTGATAAGGCGCGTTGGATTACCTATAAAACAACAATGTTTTATACAACAAACTCTAGTGAATACATATATGTACATAAGATGACCCAAAGTAGAAGATTAAATGATATTCTAAAATTAGAATGTATCATCCGTGTAGATTTTGAATATAATTTTTTTTAATTATAAAATTAATTAATAAAATAAAATGTACAATCAATATATTGGGCTGATGGGTAATTAAATGTGTCTCATAGAATGCAGAATGATCCATCAATTTAATGCTATAGATATTAAGTCATACGAGTCAAATATAGTCAAGAACCTCAACAAACATGAGATCATTATATTGAAGTGTAATGGTCCTTACGAGTTGAGTTAGTATAGAGAAATTTTATTTAGAACCTATAGTTGAATCTATCGACTGTAAAATCCATACATTCATACGTACATGATTATAAATAAAGATACACAAAATATAAACCAATATATATTTCATTTCTTATGCCACTTTCATAGAATATTTCTCTATCTATCAAAATACTAAAACAAAGTTTATTCAGTTTACCACCACACATTGGTCCATATTCATACTATAAATAATACATCATATGTTTGGTTGTTTTTATAGATATTTTTAAGTAAATCATATAAATCACGGTGTCGTTGTCATTGGTCCCTCGTTGGTGGTTGTTTTAATGTATCGTTTGATTATTTTTTAGTTTTATGTTAAAAATGTTATAAGAAACTACTAAATTATTATAGAGAGTTATAAATCGATTATTTTATGAGTTTTGATCAAACTATGACTCAATCAATTTTGTTTAGCTAGTAGATTATATTTACTATTTAACTACCTTACTAAACTCCCGATCCATAATTTAGACGTATTCACTTGGTCCACACAAGATACAACATGTAAAGACCCTTCTAGCCACAATAGTTTGCCATAAATTATCTATCAATAACAAATGGAGACCCATAAAATGAAGGTGCATACCATTTTCCCATGATAAAATTGAACTTATAACAAAAAAAGTAAGTCCCACACATTGTGGAAGCTCGTTACCCTGTATAGAACTGCAAACCCAATATTGGTTAATAATTAAACTGGAAAGTAGATAATGTGTATGGATTTCACATTCAAAGTCCCACATATTAATCAATTGGTAGATGTACTTTTGGAAACATATACATGCATACATATAAGATATATTAATGACAAGTAAGCAAGATATAAATCATCAGGCTAACTTTAAAAAGCTTCAGACACTAAACTTAACGCTAAATATACAAAATGCACCCTCTACGTCAAGGCCGACGTATGTTTCGGATACTTGTTTAGTGAAAGGGCTATAAAAACATACCTGAAATAATTGTCAAATCTAGACGTCGTATAACCACCGTAAAGTATTAAATATTTTTAGATATTGATAAAAATGCTAGACGTTCTAAATCGATTCATTTTCAAGTAATCATACAAGTGTGACCTTATATGTTTCCCAATTATTAAAGAGAATTTGAGGCTTTAGATGGACCTAGAATGTAATACAACTTAAAAAATTAATAATTTACTTCTCATAAAGGTTTAACACGACCGAATCTATGTGACGTTCTGTATTCTTATAATTAGTAATATCCGACCATGTAGTAAGCATGATATTTGTAAATAGAAAGAGAGTTTCTTACCAAGCCATATACCATGCTATCAATCACTTATGAAGTTTTAAACAAACTAACACTACCTACATTTAAAAAAGTTAGATCTATCACTTATGAGGGTGGTTTTATTTTCAAGCACACACTCTCATCGTTTGAATCTCTTTTCCTGTCGCGAACCATATTTCATAAGCTTGTAATTTGAAGAGACTAACAAGGTGGCCAGTCCATATTTGAGACGATGATATCCAATTTAAATCGAGGACTACAATCAAAGAGCAAACCTTCTTTGATTTCCTTACCGATTTCAAATTATAGGGGCCACTCCCCACCAAATATAATTCAGAGCCATGTTGGATAGTTCTAAAAAATAATATTAGAGCTTCAGTCGTTCTTACTTATATACGAGGTGTAAAATGTGGTACGCATATTTCCAACATGTGATATCAGAGCTCTAGGACCAGATAGATAACTAGGTGGATGTAATTCTTAGATTTGAACATGATGGACCAACAACCATACTTAAGATGAATGAACTCCTCTAGAGATCGTAGTTCGTAGTGTCCTTCACTGATCAAGTAGTGTGACTTGGTTGGAGTGTATAAATGCAATGTGAGTTGATTGAATTTTCACTAAGGATCAAGACCGCATAGTCTAATAGGAGGTGATCATGTACATCTTTAGCGCTTCCATGATTTAGGTGGTCCCCAACTTGATTAGAGTGGGATGTTGTAAGTAAATTAAGAGGAGGCTAAAATGGTATTTTGTTGAGAAAATGATTTTATAGGGTGCGACCAAAGTCCAACATCCCATATCGGTTAGACATAGGAACGATCAATGATAAATAAGTAAAGAACATATCTCAACTAGCACGAGGCCATTTGGAAGTGGACTAAAAATAAAGTCGTATGTGCTCTCGAGCCCAAAGCGGACAATATCATACTAGTGTTGAGATCAGGTTGTTCATACTTATATACGAACGTGGAATATGCGTTACCCATATTCCCAACAAATGGTATTAGATCTCAATGCCCTGACATAAAACCGTGTGCGCGAAATTATCGGATGTTGAATATGATGAACCAGTAGCCATGGTAAATGTGAATGATCTGCTGTAGATATCCTAGTTTGGAGTGTCCGAGACTCATCAAGCAGTGCGACTTGATTGGAGTAATGCTAAAGAACAAGACAATGTAGTATAATAAGAGGTGATCATCTACATCTGTAGTGCCTATATAGTTCAGGTAGTCCCCAACCTATTAGTGTGGGAAAATGGAAGTCAATTGATGGAAAGCTAAAGTAATAATTTGTTCGAGATGAAGATTTATTACGGTGCGACCAAAGTCCCACATCTCACATCGGCTAAACATGGGAAGAATTAATGGTCTATAAGTAAGAACATATCTTAACTATTATGAGGCCCCTTGGAAGTGAACCAAATGTAAAACCGTACGGGCTCTTGACCCCAGAGCGAACAATATGATACTCGTACTGAGATTGGGTTGTGCATATTATATATACGGAGACTTGGATATGCGGTACCCATATTCGCAAAAAATGGTATCATAGCTCCAGGCCTAGACAAAGAACTGGGTGGGTGAAATTCTCGGATGTCGAACATGATGAACCAATACCCATTTTCAATGTAAATGATCTACTCTAGAGATCATAGCTCAAAGTACTAGTGTCTCATCAAGTGGTGCAACTTGATGGGACTGTATCAAGAATGTGGTACTTGATCAGAGTGATGCTAGGGAACAAGACAATATGGTCTAATAGGAGGTGAGCAACTACATCCTTAGTGCTTCTATGGTCAAGGTAGTTTCCAATTTGATTAGAGTGTTCGAATGTAAGTTAATTAAAAAGACGCTAAATTAGTACTTTGTCTGAGAAAAGGATTTGTTAAGGTGACGACCAAAGTCCCGCATTCCACATCAGTTAAACTTGGGAATGAACAATGATATATAAGTAAGAACATATTTCAATTTGTATGAGACATTTTGGAAGTGGACCGAAAACAAACCCGTGTAGGCCTTTGGACAAAAAACGGTCAATATCCTACTAGTGTGGAGATCAGATCGTTTATACTTATATACAAAAGTGGAATATGTGATACCCATATTTCCAAAAAATGGTATAAGATCTTTAGGCTCAGACAGAATGTGATATAGGTTAAATTTTCGAATATCGAAAATGATGAACCAACAACCGTGCTCAAGGTGAATGATATGCTCTATACGACCTAGTTCAGAGTGCATGTAGCACCATATATCAATACAGCGTGACGTGTATGGAGTGGCGCTGAGGAACATACGGTGTGATCAATGGTAATACCTAGTTCGCAGTGCCTATGAAGTGTTGCGATTGAAAAACGAGGGTGGTCTTGATTGAGCCATTTGATCCGCTGTAAAGCTCTATGACTTAGGTAGTCAATTCCTTACCTACACGTGATTAGAGTGAACATATGGAAGTCAATTTAGAGAAGTCTATAACAGTACTTTGTTCGAAAGGAGAATTTGTTAGGATCCAAACAAAGTATCACATCTGACATCTGTTAAACATGAAACAAATCAATATTAAATAAGTAAAAACACATTTAACTAATATAATTTTTTTTAGAAATGGACTAAAAACAAAATCGTACGAGTCTTCGGTCCAAAACAAACAATATCATACTGGTTTCGAAATCGATTATCATGTTAACGAAAACCAAAGTACTTGTTAGCGAAACCAATATCCAACATGAAAATTTGTATTACTATATTTTAATTTTACCGGTTATATTTTGGTAATGTAGTTAGATACTTATATAGGTGAATATTGTTATTTTTTTCCCAAGAAAGAACATATATATTGATGTTGAAGAAATGTTTTACAAGTGCTTTTATGTTTTGTTTATGAGCTGATAGCTCATTGTAAGATACAAATAAAGAAGATACAAATTAAGTTCTTCATTTTGCTAGGTATCTTCATCTTCTTGCAGCACCCTATCTTTCTACTTGTGTTCGAAAAGACAGCTTCTCCCTCCATAATGTATCTTCATCTTCGTGTAGCTCCATATCACCCTTATTGTGTCCGAGTCTACTTCTCCCTCCTTAGTGTACCTCATGGATTACTCCTGCAATCAAAAGACATTTGTAGTCAAGTTTTTCAACTTGCTAAAAGATTAGATTAACTTAAGTATATCTAATATGACCTAAACCCATAGAATCTAGCATTAATATGACAGATAGATCATTACAAGGATGATTAGTATCAATTATAAAGCTATTTTTTATTTCGAAAGCATGTTTTGCTATCCAATCCGCAGCCAAATTTTGTTCTCTATATACATGCTTGATTGTCATTTGAGGTGATATCAGCTTCCTACAGCATTGTAAAGTATTTTCTAAATACCAAAGATAATGACCAGATACTAACATGTTGAATAAAACTAGAATATATGTTAATAATGTTATTTATTGATGACATCCTTTACTATAACAGCGATATAATCGGGTCGGCAAGTTTTTCTGTCTGATCCTAGTTTACCAAGTGGACTTCCCTCTCTTCTGAGGAACTACACAAAAGGACAAATGCTGGACCATGTACAAAATTGTAACCAACACAGAATGTAAATTAAAATTCTGGTAAACTGTAGGATTCACACACAGGAACTACTCCTTCGCATCCACAAGAAAAATATAACAATAAATTACTAAAATACAGAGTGTTTAATTCTTTGAAAGAGAACTGACAACTATTTGTTCCATAAAATTCCAAATTCTGAATTTTCTGGAGCCTTATCTTCCATAACTTCGTGCTGTGAAACTTTTTGCATGCCAGGTTGTCTCATCAACTAGCTATGCAACTCCACATGCATCAGTAGCATGCAAACAAAAATCTTTCTTAATTTAAAATTAAATATAAATCGACTCTTTTTTTTTCCGGAGGAAACCCGCAACCGCTACTCAGAGTGCAATGAGTGCGCACATGATAAACCCTCCGTCTGACGCGATAGTCTACAAATCAACGCCAGAAGGTAAACCACACAAGGTGACACACTCCTCCGAGAAAACGTATGTAAAAGGACTCGAACTCATGATTTTTTAATCATAAAAATGTCATACTCAACCAACTCGGCTACCCCATTAGGGGCTTAAATCGACTCTCCGTTTTGGATAGGGCAAGTTTCTTACGTTCATTTTCGTCATCCCGGTGTTTATATAACAATCATATATAGTTATGTCGATTCGTATATTAGACGTCGGGCTTCCGTCAGCTACGGAAAATTTATGAAATTGTTTAGGTTTTTTTTATTTCGATTTCTGATTTTGTCATAGAACTAAACAAATGTTATAATTTTATTACAATAAAAGCATGATAAATATTTATATTAGGATCAGCAACTCCATGTAAACCAAAATTTTCTAATAGTTTTTTATTTTTATTATTCTATTCTCAATAAAAAAAGAAGTTGATCGTTGCCCGTTTTGAAAGCGGTAAGATTTGGAGTTCTTTTATGATAAAGTTTACCACAACATGAAGCACATAATGCAATTTTTTTTATGATATTTATCAAATTTAAGAATTATAAATAATTTACAAACAGCGAGGGTTTTAGAGATTTGTTTAGAAATCAGAAGGGATAAATATGTAAAATTTAAATTTAAAAGGCATATGATTAGTTAAATGAAGGGGATCATTATTGATACTCTATGTCTAGAGCAAAATTTGGTTCCTTTTCCTGTTCATTCTAACAAACTAGTAAAAGTTAATACAAGTAATTTAATTAAGATAATAAATAAAAATAAAAATTAAGAGATGAAATAAGAATGACTAGCTTCTTTTTGTCGGAAGCTTTTTACATCGACCGAATTATTTGTCGATTGTATTGGTTGAATATTGTTCAATTGAATCTGTTATTTGCTGAATTTTTGTTTTCGTATTCGATTTTTTTACATTTTATATTTTTATATATTGAAATATGTGTGTCAATCATCCTTGACTTTATATTAATTTTAACTTATCATAGTCGAACTATCACAAAAGACGTCTCTGACTAGGTTCGTATTAAATTGTTCATGTTCCATAAAAAACCTTCATCAACGAAACCTCCACTGAGGATAAAAAGCTCTATTTTGACAAAATGAAAGAGTACAACTAACAATTAGTATGCTGTTAGGGTATTATCTAGTCCTTATTTACTTTTGTCATTTAGCTTGAGAATGTTTTGATCCTTGTTGATTGTAGTTTAGTAGACCCATACTCCTTGATGCAAGATGAAGTAAGAACTACTTGTTAATCTGAAGTGTTGATATTGCTTTAAAAGCTTCAGGTAACTAATGACGTATTTTGGCTGAAATAATGCAATCTGAAGTGAAGGATGAGGGAAATATTATACCATTCGCGTATCTACTTCTATAACTCTTTATTGCCAAGGTTATTGGGTTGTTCCTTCGTCTTTGATTTTTCTTTTGAAACTCATTGAATAACCTCCATTGTCTTTGATGAATATTGAGGAAAGAGATGAAAACCACATTGAAATATTTCTTATTTTATTAAAAATCGAGGCTTATGCCATATGAAGTTGTAGCGTGCCAGGATATTTAAATTTAATTTGTGTGTTTAAGTGGTCAAGTTTTTAATTAAATTAGAGGGCTTGTTTGTTTAATATAGTATAAAAACAAGTGGTTCTAAAAGAGATACAAGTGAAGGAAATGTGTTTCTTTTAAGGAGATATCTACATCTTCTTTAGCTTCTGAAATCACGGTACTTCACACTTGTTTGAATTGATACTATTCATTATGCAAGTTAATTCAAACCATATAATAGATTAGGTCAACGATTGAAAATATTCATATATTTAGGTATAAATTCCTGTTTTTGTCATCAATGCGATTTCTTTTTCTCAGTTTCCTACTCGAATCTCGTTTGACCTTCTTGTTTTAGTTCTTGAGTTTCTTGAATCGATATTTAATTTGTTAAATAACACAAGTTCAGCTGGTAATAGCGATTTACTTATATGATATACTATTTTAGAGTAATTTCCAACCTCTATAATTAGTATTGCACTGACAACATAGTCTGAGACTGCAAGGTACACGTAGAAAGTTTTTCAGGGTTGATGTTTGGTTACAATTTTGGGTGAAGCGAAAAATCTATTTATTTTATTGAAACCTTCATCATATGCTATTGTCTCAGAAAAAATGTTCACACTTTTCCGAGGATCTTGACAATAACATGTTAAGTGGTTCCAGTCTTCCGGTTATGATTTAAACTTCTTTTACATTGCTTTGTAGCTCTATTTCTTCTAGATTAGAAAATTGAGTTGGATCTTATTTAGTTATTTTTTCACTCACTTTATAATCCATGAATTTTCTAGGATCTTACACTGAAGGTGCACCGTTTTGGTTTCAATTTAATATTCATTTGTCTGAGGTTGGCAAACGTCTAAGATAGTTATGGTACGTGATTTCTTTCATGAATGCTTACTAATATATCATCAATTTTGAGACTGTATATTACAACCTAATGAGTTGCAAAGATCTTGTTCACTAGCTTTATATAGGTTGCTCGAACGTACGCCAATCCAAACGAAATTACTTAATAACGATGTAACCTTTTCTTAGTGATGCAGATTGTATGTTCTTGGTCATTCTCTCACATATGGATCTGATTTTATCTTGAAAACATATCTATAAAATATAGAATTTTGTTTCCTGATTTTGCATATACTTGGTGGTCAATCTTCTCCCTTAGAAATGGGTCATTCAAGCATACTTTTTTAAGTCCATAGATTCTACGCACATCATTTACTTATCATTATTCTACTTGAACAATACATGATTAGTTGTCCATATTGTATAATGAGGCTTTCGTATGTGCCCCACGTCAGTAAGTCTATGAAAATATTCATCAATCACCTATATTTTTTGTTGGGAGCAAGATCTGTTTGTTTTTATATGATAGGCCAAAATTTATAGTTGATACACAACTGGTGGCAGATGACTTATGTAGGGATTCCTGTAATACTATGCGTACTACATGCAAACATATCTTGGTTATTTTTCTAAAAGAATAAAAATTGATTACTTGAGTTCAGTTGAAGTATATATGCCGATCTTTAAGGTCTTTTCGGATTAAATTGTTATATCTTTTACACCTTCCCCCGGTTGGACCAGACTATGCCCTTCTCCTTGGTAATCCATCCTATCCAATAGGAGACCTTGTAATATCCGATTGTTATGCTTTAAGTGTTATGGATATTGCATATTAGTTTCTTGGATTTCTTATGGTTTCCTCTAACGATGAACACTTAATCATTTACTGGGTAACTTAGGAATTGGTGAAATGAATATATTACGGCGTGCATCTGATTGGGCTTAAACCACTCTAAAATAATATTATAAGAAGACGGTTAATAATCCATATGAATAAAATTTATACATTTTTTCCGACTTCTTGCTTTTCTCGAGTAAAATTTAGAGTTAGCTCATCTAAGATAGTTTCATTTTTTCCAGTCATGCCAATAAGGATTCTATGACTCAAGGCCAACACTGGGGCTCCTATTATTCTCTCATCAGTACATCTATACAATATATTTTTCGACATATAGTTTTGAGCTTTACAATATTGATCTGTATTCTGACCATCCATAGTGTTAATACTGTATCTTTGTGTGGAGATGCCACCACTAGTAAATCCTCATCCAATAACCATAGGTTCGGATGTGGATTTTGATACAAGTATGAGGAGATGTTCCCTTGACATACTATATTTTTCTTCTGCAAATATCACTCATATTTATATTTGTATTTATGTCCAACTAACCTTCGTCTTCATCTGTTTTGGCTACTATGATAGCATCATATATTATATTATATGTTTTCAGTTGGAGCCAAAGTTTGTTTCACATTTTTTTTATAGAACCTTACCTTAATTATTTTCTTTATTTTGGCCTAACAAACATGCAAAGTTTTCGTTCATCAATTAAATTGTGGACTTGATCCTGCAAAGATAAAAATGCTCTAGTAAAATGACTAATATCATACTAGACTTACACTAATTTTTTTCTCAATGCTCCATTGCTCCATGTAACTTTTCAAGCATACTTGATGAAATCTTTTGTATTTATATATATATATATATATATATATATATATATATATATATATATATATATATATATATATATATATATATATATATATTTCCTCCAGAGTTTTAATTAGCTTTGTGAATGGTTCTCTCATGGGTACTCAGTTCTCTTGCTAATGCAACAGTCCCAGCCGCTTTTAGATCTCCTCTTATGCCATTGAGCCTGATTTGTTCTCGGCATGGACAAAGTTGAAAACTGTTTTTATTTGACGTTTCATTCTTGGGGTTTATTCAAGAAAATGTGTCTATCTTGCTGGCTAAAGGGTTATATGGCCGGAGTTTTGATATACCCCACTTTATTTGGTATAGTAATTTTGACTACTTTTATGTATCGCTCCACCTGAGCTAATAAAGAATATTTCTTTATAATTACATTGGAGAGATACATTTCTTAGAATCCTTTCATGAATGATAATTGCATGGTTTTTTCTCGGAGGGTCGTGTAAAATAGCTAGACACTTTATCTTATCAACAAGTCCACATTATTGTATATTATATTTGAACTGTTATCTATGATAATTTGAATATACTTTATCTTAATACATGTCCATCTTGTGATTCCCAAACAGTGGTGGTATTATTCTAGGGCCAATTGGAACTCTTCATTAGGCGAGTAATCTTCATTGTCATTAAAGCCATTCAAGTTATTCATGAATGAGTATATCTGTTGGAACATGGATCCTTTCTATTTTTCTAATGCCAAATTCATATTATAATTCGACATAGTTGACTGATATCTTAGGACGTGCTTATAAATTCGGCTGGATGTACCTGATAGGTACTTTTGATAACTGTAAGTCCAACTTTGGTTAGAAGGTACCCCATTCGGCATATGTTCTTATCCTTGTGCGAGGTTCAGTTGATAGTCTAACTACACTCGAAGGTTGTTTTAGCACATCAGTGAAAGAGAGGTAGAGACTTGTTGTGAGTTGTGAGGAATCCTTGGTAGGGAAACTTGAGTCTACTAGAATTTTGGTTGAATTCTAGAAAACTACTAGTACCTTGGCTAAGGAAACTATTATCCATGATGCGTTCTAGTCAGTATGGTGGTTCGAGTATAAAATTTTAGGGGAATTGTTTCTTCCTTATTCTTCGCTTCATGAGAATGCCGAAGTTATCTAGCCTTCTCCTCCCGACAGTTATATCTTGAAGTGAGAGTGCAACTTCCTTTTATGTCTGAATGATGTTTTTTTGGTTCTTATTTCGGCTTAAGGACCATGGGTCCAAATTTTCTATGCTTTATTTGTGGGAGTATTCACCTTATGTGATATATTATTCGAAATTTCATCAAATAATATATAACAAAAACACAAAAAATAATAAGAAACCTTTTTGTGGAGTCACCAAATGAATAAACAAAAGAAGAATACTTACGGGTTTGCCTGATGCTTTCAATCTAGTATTCTCTTGTTCCTTTTTCATTCTTAAGCAATTCTGTATATTGATTTAAGAAACCTGCAAAACAAGTTAGTAAAGAAAGGATTGGCTTCCAGACATTGAAGGAAGCGACGGTCTATTTGATTACAGTTTTTAATAATGAAATTCCTAAATCTAGCCCCTTACTTATAGCCTTTACAATGTGAAGCCCAATATTGTAAAGCCCATCATTTATTACTTCCTTGTGTCGATGGACCATAATCTGATGAATTGATAATTCAAATTATATCCTCGATTTATTAATTCAGGCTTAAATGTTAAGATTTGGGCCCTCTTCATCACATTGCCCAAATTCAACCAAGTTACCACAATGGAGCCTATAATGCATTTCCCCTTAAGTCCAATTTGGTTAATTAAATAATTACCTTGATTACTTTTTATTTGGACTTCCTTAAGATAATGACCGAATATGTTTATTTAGCATGTCCGTCTAAATTATTGTTGGTCCATAATTATATTAAATAAATATTATCTCAACAATCTCCCACTTGGACCGCACATGCTACTCAAGAATACATATTTAACTTTAATGAGATCCTTTTATTCATTCTCAATGGGAAAACGGTACAACGCCGTACATGACTGATAACAACAAAGTACTAAAGACCTATTTCTCATAATGTGAACAATATGATACAATAGTAATCACATTACCATTATCAATCAATTACTTAGGACATTATGGAGCGTGGCCTAAGAGTAATATGAGTTGTAATCGTACATGTCTACTCTTAAATGGTTCCTACATTTGGAGATCCAATGCATTACATATATCAATAAATAGTTCCAAGCACACACACACATATATATATATATATATATATATATATATATATATATATTGTAATAAAATTTAATGTGCACATTACTGCAAAATATAACATCAGATCCTATTACAAACTCTCCCACTGAAAATAACAATCCTCTAAATCAACTACACCCATACTGATGGTGTGTCCCTGGAAAACCTTAGGCAAAACCACCTTTATTAGATGATCTTAGCTATTATGGAGTTTGTGCTGATGTGCTCCATATTTATTTGACCCATCCAAACTATCATTTTAACTTAAAATAACTTTATGTCTTTATGTTTAGACCCAGACAAGTTCCTATTACTGTTAGAGTATTACACTGTGATATTTCGCAGTCCTAATTACCTGTTTGATGCTTCAAAGCGCGCAACAAATTCTTCCACCATGGTGGGCGATGAAATAAGTGTTTACTTTTCTACGATATTGCACCTCTAACCAATAATAATATGTTTCATGACGTGTTCTTTAATGTGTATGCGTATCTACAAAAATTCGAGCTGGCATACCTAATGATCTCCAATTTATCCGACTTTTCATATGTCAACATGTGCCAATTTATTCCTTACGGATACTAAAGTACCTTTTTAACCGCTTTCCAGTGATCCATGCTTGGGTTACTAATATATCTCCCCATCATATTTACAGCAAATGCAATGTGAAGTCTAGTAAAAACTTGAGCATACATCAAACTCTCAACTGGCGAAGCATAAATGATCGTTTTCATTTCCTCAATATCAAGCTTTGTCTTAGGACATTGATCTAGACTTAGTCTATCATAATTTTCTATAAGGATAATTATGGGTTTGCAATCTACCAATCGGTAACGTTGTAACAGACTTTCAATATATGATTTTTGTGATAATCTAAGAATATCATGAGAGTGATCCCAATGTATCTGAATTCTTAACATAAAACTGGCATCACCAAGATCCTTCTTACCAATCTTGTCTGATACAAATATTTTTGTAGTGTGTAATAATTCTTTATTGTTCGAGGCAAGCAATGTGTCGTCCACATATAATATAAGAAATATGAAATTATTCCCACTGAACTTGTTATATACACAATCCTAAACTGAGTTAATCTCAAAGTCGTAACTGACTATCACCTCAAGGAATTTGTGATACCATTAATGAGAGGCATGTTTAAGCCCATATATATATATATATTTTAGGCATGCAAACCAAATATTTGAGTTACTTTCCACAATATGTTTTAGTTTCACCACATAGATCGTTTCAATATTACCATTAAGAAAAGCGTTCTTAACATCCATCTAATGAAGCTCAATATCGAAATGTGCAACTAATGCCATGATTGTTCTAAAAGAATCTTTCGTCAATATCGGAGCAAAGGTTTCTTTAAAACGAATCCCTTTACACTGAGTATAACCTTTTGCTATAAGACATGCTTTATGCCTTTCCACATTACCCAGGGAATCACGTTTGTTTTGTAAACCCATTTACAACCAAATGCCTTTTTATCTTTAGGTAATGGGACAAGATCCCATGCTGCATTTTCCTGCATTGATTTATACTCTTCCTTCATAGCGTCAATCCACTCCGATATTTAGAGTTTTCCATTACCTGTTTGTAGGACAAAAGATCATCTACAGTTCCAACACATAACTCATCATGCTCCTGAATATATACTATAAATTCTCATGACCTTCTTAAGGGCACTATTTCCTCTTGTTACACTTCTTGAGGATGTACAGTTTGATTATTATGAATGGTGTCATTTTTATTCCCTTATGGAAGATTATCATGATGTTCCTCTTGTTCTACCTCAACCATATCTGTATTCTGTTTGGAACCCTCAACTGGAGCATCAATGTTAATTTGAGGATTACCTTGTTCTAATGGGACCAAAATGATTGACATTACAACCTAATCTTCTGATACATGAGTATCCCCATTAAAACCTTCATAAATCTCTATGTATTATTCCTCCAAATCAACATTTGTTCCCTTATTCTTCTGCCTAAACTCAAAATTCTCTAGAAACTTGGATGTTCCTGTCTCAAATATTGTACCATTGAGAGAATCATAAAACTTGAACGCTCTAGAATGTTCGGAATAACCTATGAAGAAACAACTAATTGTTTTTTTGGGTCCAGTTTCTTTTCTTGAGGTTTGTAAGGCCTCGCCTCAGCTGGAAAACCCCACACATGCAAATGCTTTAAATTGGTTCTACGCCTGTTCCAAAGATCATATGAGGTCCTAACAGTAGCCTTGGTGGGTAATCGATTGAGTATATAAGCGACACATTTGATAGCTTCCCCCTAGATAAATAATGGTTGAGATAAGGGACTTATTATGCTTCTAACCATATCTTTTAGTGTTCGATTTCGTCTCTCAGATACGCCATTCATGCGTCGTAAACCCGACATAGTGTATTGAGAGAATATTCCATACTTCTCTAGGTATTGTGCAAAGGGTCCTGGAGGGTGTTCACCCAATCCATCATATATACCATAGTATATACCACCATGGTCGGATCTAACGGTCTTAATGCATTTACCGAGTTGTTTCTCAACCTCGGTCCTAAAAGCTATGAATTTGTTCAGGTCCTTAAATTTTTTATGAAGAAGATAGAGGTAACCCAAAGGAGACTACTCTTTGATGAATGATATAAATTACCACTCACCGTTCCACGATTTATGTGGAAACAGTCCAAAAATGTCGGTATGTATCACCACTAGGACGTCGCTCGCTCTATATGCCCCTAAATTATTTAATTTGGGTTGTTTCCCTTTGATACACTCGAAACATATACCGAAGTGAAAGTAATCAAGTAGGCCCAATAAACCTTTAACAACAAGCTTTTCCATCATAACTTTGGATATATGACCTAACCGCTTGTGCCACAATTTAGAGGATCTTTCATATTTATTGATGTTGTTTGGTGTACGTTGTGTATTCATAGCAATGTTGGGATTATTAATAGTATTTATCAAATATAAATTATCATATTTAATCAAATTTTAATTTCCAACAATTCTATTATTTAGAGAGAGTGTAAAACAATTTTTTCCTATCAACAATAGTAACCTTGCAAGTCTAAAACTCGAAAAGAAATTAAGTTCCTCTGAAAAGTGGGAACATACATTACATTATCTAAATATAATACATGTCTAGTGGAAAGTTTTACAGATTATACACAAATAGCTAAACCATCACAAAAGCTCGCGTCTGCCGTGAAAATAGATCTTTCATGCTCAATTAACATCCTGCTCTTTGACATACTCTGCAGTCGAATCAACCCACCAAGTATTTATTTTCACATAAACTATATTACTTTCTGAAACAACCAAAGATGTGGGAATACCTTTATTAACAAATAAGCCATAATTTTCTCATAATCCTTCTTCAGATGTCCTCTCTCCTTGCAGAAAAAGCATCGACCAACAATTGATTCCTCAAGATTTTTCTTCTTAACTGGACCTTGACCAGATCCTTTACCATCAGCCTTCCACTTAGGCCCTTCCCTTTTTACAGATGTAATCACATTAACCTTAGGTGTTGTACCTTTAAGTTTCCCCTCCGCATGTGCAACGTTAGAAATCAACTCATTGATATTCCACTTTTCCAGTATGCAGTTATACGTGGGCTGGAAATACTTAAATCAGCCTGGCAGTGAATGAAATGTGAACCCCACTATGCATTCCTCAGGTAAGTCTCAACCGATTTCCTTTAACATTTGGCCAATCATCAATATTTTAAGAATGTGCTCTCAGATTTTACCTTTTCCATTATACTTTTTTTGTAGCTAGCTCGATGAGCAAACGCTGAATCTCAACCTTCTCATTTTTTGCCAATGGCTTTCTCGACCTCCGATAGAAAAACCGAGGCAGTGGTAACAACTTAAGGGACAACCCCAAATAATGCTACTGGTAAGACTTGTAACAAGAGATCCATGCAAAACTTATTTGACTTATTCCACCTTTCATCGACCTTATTTTCCCCCGGTGTACTTTTCGGACTAAGGGAGGATGGTTTGAATGTTGACAATGCATGGTCATAATCATATACACACAAAATTAGCAACATAGCTTTCTTCCACAATTGGAAGTCCGAATAATCCAACATGGGTCGACGATTCCCTAATAGATTATACCAGTGGATACTATAATAAGAACAAACAACACATAAAGGACATTTAGTATATTGACATACAATTGGAAACATATGCATGAACATGATAAATACATGTAAAACATAAGAATCCTTGATAATGGATACAAGAGAGCAAATCGTACGAATATGTAATTTTATAAGTTTGAGAAAAATACCATTATCATTATTTTAATTTTCTAAGTATCAATGAGACCTTCCAAAGGGTCGATGTCATTTACTTAAATTAAAATAACCATAATTTGATTTTCTTAAGTACGAGTGACACCTTTCGGAGGACCAATTTCACTATTTAAAATCAAAAAATTGCAAGGATGAATTTAATTTATAGTAAGTACTAATGAAACCTTACAGAGGGCCGATTCCATCTACTTAAAATTAAATTCAACAGAGGGACCATTTTCAGTAATGTTATCCCGTTCATGATTAATTTAAACCCAAACATGAACCTTTCGAAGGGCCGGTAATATTTGAATTTATATTAATCCCCGAACCTTTCGAAGCTTAGGATCCATAAGAAAATTAATTTTAACCTTCTGGAGGGACGATTAAATTAATTCCTTAGTTTCACTTACGAGTCTACGAAACCTTAGTCATGCATTACCATTTAATCATTCAAGTACATCATATTTGTAATAGCAAAACACATCATATTTGTAATACCAAAACACATCATACGAGTCTACGAAACCTTAGTCGTGCATTACCATTTAATTCACAAATAAACATACAACAATTATAATACCAAAACACATCATATTTGTGAAATAAATAATTTTAAACATTTTACATTAATTAAAAAAAATATTGTTCATCAGCCGGAAAATATTGTTCACCTCATGAAAAAAAACAGGTTGCACAACCTTTTCTGATGAATAGTATTTTCGAAAAATAGGGTTTCTGATGAATAGTTCTTTCGATGAATATTGTTTGTTTAAAGTATCAGTATCCATCCTTCAAAAATAGTGTTCACACGCTGTTCGGATCCAAAAAACACTATTCAACACTCATAGTGGATTGCAGATTACCTTGCAAGTTGCAGTGTTCATCCACAATTTCAGCAGGTCACTGGTCATTGTGAACATCGTCGGACAACCTTTGATCAGCGTTAACATCATGGGTTAAGCCGTCGATGAGCCGTTGGCCCAATATTTTGAATTTATTCAAAACAAATAGAAAACATATAAAATCGAATAAATCAAAACTCATGCTTTTCAAATAATTCCAAAATTCATACCCTAACCAGCTTAATCAACATATAATCCCAATGGCGTGGATTCTTTATAAACATATAATCCCAATGGCGTGGATTCTTTATAGTGAATAAGAAAAGCATTCATCAATATATATTCTCATACAATTTGATTATTCCATCGAATCTAAAAATGGTTTTACTGGCTTTCATACCAATTGTTATATATTATACAAAATTGCATCAAATAATATGTAACAAAAACGCAGAAAATAATTAGAAACTTTTTTGTGGATTCACCTAATGAATAAACAAAAAGAAGAACACTTACGGGTTTGTCTGCAGCTTTGCATCTATTTGTCTGCAGCTTTGCATATAGTATTCTCTTGTTCCTTTTCGTTCTTCAGTGATTATGTATATTGATTTAAGAAACATGCAGAAGGAGTTAGTAAAGAAAGGAATGGCTTCAAGACACCGAAAGAAGCATCCGTCTGTTTAATTAGGGTTTAGGATGATGAAATTCCTAAACCTAGCCCCTTACTTATAGTCTTTACAATGTGAAGCCCGACATTATAAACCCATAGTTTATTACTTCCTTGCGTTTGCGGACCATAACCTCATAAATTGGATAATTCAATTTATATCTATGTTTTGAGCCATCTTCGTTACTATACCCAAATTTAACCTGATTACCATAATTGGGCCTATACCGCATTTTCATTTATAGATCCAATTTAGTTAATCAAATAATTAACTTGACAACTTTTAATTTGAATTTTGTTATGTTTATTTAACCAGTCTTGTTCAAATTATGGTTAGTCTATAAATATATTAAATAAATATATTCCAACAATTAAAAATAAATAAATAAATAATTATTGTTAGTCTACCTACAGAATTTGCGGTTAAAAAAATATGTCCGACATATTTTATGTTATTTTTCCTTAACTGCTAAAATATTTTAGGTTAGCATATCTTTAATCAATTCTTTCTGTTTTTTAAATACTTAAGTTTGCTCATAGCCGATGTAGACAAATAAGACTATCTACACCATTCTCACATCTATTAAGAATTTCGTTTACAATGCCAAAACCATTCTTTATTATTAATTACAAAAATCATTATTATAGATTTACTTTTATTAATAAATAATCATAATAATAAATGTCAACATTTTATTTATTAACTAAATGAATAACTCATCCATACATTAACATCACAAATACTGATTTTGAAATCAATAATATGTACAAAATAAATATTTTCACTTGAGCGGGGCGGATCTGGGAGGTGGTCATGTATGTCATGGACCATCCCAATTTTAAAAATAAGTTTGGTACAGCGGTAGGAGTGCTCAGTTTCTAAACTTGAGGTCTTGGACCCCCTAAAATATTTTTTGGCACACCAGACATAGTTCGCATCTAAAATGATGCTAGTATGAAATAACTTATTAACCCATAATTGACTGAATAATTCATAATTGTGTTCCTTCTAACTTGATACGGTTTCCAGCTACTGAAACTGTATTCAGCTCACACTAGTACCGCAGATATTTTCTATTATTCTGAGTATCCATCTATAAAAGCTTAATGCCCACAACACCAATCTCTCACACCTTTCCTTCCCAATAATCTCTATCTAATAACCAAACCCTTCAACAACATAATGGCTTCCATGGCTCCCCTTCTCTTGTTACTTAACATTCTCTTCTTCACTTTGGTTAGCTCCTCTTATGTGCCATGCCCACCACCACCACCTAAGAAGTGCCCTCCAAACAAAAGCCCACCTATTAAGCCCCCCGCCCCAAAATCAAAACCTCCACCAACTCCGATATTGCCTCCCACCCCTATAACCCCACCAACAACTCCTACAGCTCCAATAACTCCTCCAGAACAACAGACCTGCCCAATAGATGTACTAAAACTTGCTACTTGCGCTAATGTGTTGGGTTTGGTAAACGTTTTATTAGGTAGCCCTGCAAACACCCCTTGTTGTGCCCTTCTTGGTGGTCTAGTTGATCTCGACGCTGCCGTTTGCCTTTGCACTGCCATTAAAGCTGATGTTTTGGGTATCAACCTAAACGTACCGGTGTCACTGAGTCTGCTTCTGAACTTCTGCGGCAAGGATGCCTCTGGTTTCAAATGTGAATAGATTATTCATCCAATCTATGGCTCATCTTTTTTTTATGTAATATTATTATTCCTATTGTTTCCATTTTGTTTTTGTAATGCTCTATAACTCTTTGTGTTTTCATGGTGTCAAGTGTGTTATTATTGTTTTCTAGTACATCGGTGTAACATATGTATTATACATATTGATTGAAATGAGGAAAAATTCCTCATCATTTTATGTTTGTTTAAATACAATAATGAAACGTTTTGTTTCTTATGATAATGTTGAAATGTTGCCCATGTCTCTCTTGGAACTTATTAGTGTAAAATTACCGATCTCCAAACTATAGGAAATTTTAAAATCTGAATTAATTTTTCTTAAAAATAAAAAATACTCCTTTAATATTTCTAATTATATATTTTATTATTTTTTTAGAACAAAATTATTTCTTTTGCATTCTAATTATAAATTTATTTTTTTAAACAAAAATATCCTTTTAACATTCGAAGTATACATTTTATTATTTTTCAAAAATAAAAATATTTTACTTATATTATAATTCAGTATTTTTAAAATACAATAATACCCATCTTACATTATAATTGTATGCTTTATTATTTTTCAAAGATAAAAATACATCAGTAACATCTTAATTGTTTACTTTCTTATTTTTTAAGACAAAAATACCCCTTTAACATTCTAATGGTATACTTTATAATCTTTCAAAGATAAAAATACATCTATAACATTCTAATTGTACAATTTATTATTTTTTCAAATACAAAAATATATAATTATGTATTTTATTATTTTTCAAAAAAAATTACCCCTCTGATATTCTAATTATATAATTTATTATAAACTTCACCACATCATAAAAATTAAAAATGATAACGTTATTAAAAACCACTTAATCATAAAAGTAATAGTTTTATTATTATTATTATTATTATTATTATTATTATTATTATTATTATTATGTTGTTTTATAGAATTAATAGTTTTAGGGATGGCAATGGGTCGGGATGGGTGCGGGTATAGCTAAACCCGTAACCCATCCCGTCTATGTTTTTCCAAACCCATACCCTAACCCGTACCCGTCGGGTAGTAATATTTTTTTCCCACACCCAAACCCGTCGGGTTCGGGTACCCATCCGCGGGTACCCATGGAAGTTTTTTTAGTAGAACAAAGATACAGAAACGAATAAGAATAAAGTTTACCTTTCGTAGCTTCTAGGCTTTCTTCTTATTTACTTGGAATTGATAGAAACGGCGAGAGAACGTTGATAATACTAGATAGAGGGCCGAGTCGTCTCCTTGTCTTATTGAGTTTGATTTTGTCTTATGGGGTTTGATTTAGGGTTACGGTAGAAAAGAAAATAATTAACTCTTTCTCTTATCACTCCAGAACCCTAAGCATATAGATTTATTTTAGCTGTAAATTAGGTTTTATAAATTACAATTTAAGTTGTATTATCAATCTTGGAGAGAAAAATGAAACTTTTTTATTTTAATTAAATTTATAAAGATATATTGAATTCGATACTAATTCCACAAGTCTTGTATAAAAAAACGGAAAAATATGTAGAAGATTTTATTTTTGAAAATATATTGTATGTTAATATGCAAATATTTTGTTATCTTTTTATAATTTATATATAGTTTTGGTATATGTTAGTAAATATTTTTATTTTAATTTGATTAAAAATATTATTAGATCTTCTAGAATTTTATATTAATTCCGAAAAATAAAGGAAACATGTTTAAAAATATCAAATTTAAATATACTTATTAAATCTTTTTTAATAATTAATATTTGGTTTCGTTATATGTCAATAAATATTTTTTAATTTAATTAATAATATTATTAATGGATAGAAAATTAAAAAAATATTTTCAAAAGAGGTATTGAAAAATCAAATTCAACATTTAAATGTAGAATGATATTTGTCAAAATATACTATAATCATTAATAAGTAGCAAATATTTTGTTTAAATGTAGAATGATATTTTGTTTAATTAACAAATTTAGAATGATATTTTTCAAAATAAATTTTGGCATTACAATATCTGTAATTTTATTTTAAAGTTTGTTAAATAATATTAGATTATTTATTTTTTTATACAATATTAATTTAGCGGGTACCCGTCGGGTATTACCCAATGGGTCGGGTTCGGGTTGGGTACCCGTGGGAAATTTCTTAAACCCATAACCCATCCCAAACCCGGCGGGTAGTAAATTTTCAAACCCACGACCCATCCACGGAATTTTTTTTAAACCCATAACCCATCCCATCGGGTCGGCTCGGGTCGGGTACCCGCGGGTTTGGGAAAAATTGCCATCCCTAAATAGTTTTATTACCGTTATTCCTCAATGACTAACATTATTAACTTTGGTATTTTTAAATGAATAACAAATGAAATAAATTTATTTACAAAAACATAATTGATTTTTGTGGGTTGATATATCTACGAATAACATTTTTATTATTTTAATTCTTAGTAAAGTGACTTCCTTATTATTGATATTCCTAATGTATATATTTTTTATATTTTAGATGAGTATAACGATAAATTTCGTTAATTTAAACAGCTAAAACAATTTTTTATATAAAAATAAATAACATGATTGATTTTGGTTGAATACCTATAAAGAACATTCTTATTACTCTAATATTTAATATATTTAATAAAGTAACACTCATTACTGATATTCTTAATATTCCTAATATGATTAATTATAATTTTTAATGAATAAAAATATTTATTTTCGTAATTTAAATATTAAAAATAATTCTCCTATGGAAACTGAATAACATTATTTATTTTCGTTAATCTAAACGAATTATAGATTTTTTTTATATAAAAAATGAATAACATGATTGATTTTAATTAATCGAAGTAATTAAGAATAATAGTGTTATTAATATTATTATTAATAGAATAATAGTCCTATTAATGATATTCCTAATAAAACGAACCTACTTAATTTTTATTTTTAAATGAATAACATGATTTATTTTCGTTAATCTAAACAATTTATAAATTTTTTTTATATAAGAAATTAATAACATGAGTGATTTTAATTAATCAATATACATAAAATTACAGTCTTATTATTGGTATTTTTAATAAAATAACAGTATTCTTACTAATATTCGATGAACATGATTAATATTTTTATATTTAAATTAATAACAATATTTATATTCATTAATTTAAACAACTAAAATAAATTTTTGTAAAACAATTCAATAGCATGATTGAGGTGGTCGTGTTCGTGGTAATGGTGGTGGTGGTAGTGGTGATGTTGATGGTGGTGGTGGTGTTTGTCGTGGTGGTGGTGGTAGTGGTAGTAATGTTGATCATGATGGTGGAGGTGATTGTAGTGGTGGTGGTGTTTGGCATGGTGGTGGTGGTAGTGGTAATAATGTTGATCATGACGGTGGAGGTGATCGTAGTGGTGGTGGTCATCGTCATAATGGTGGTGGTTTTGGTGGTCTTGGTTGTTGTGGTGGTGGTGGTAATGGCGGTGACGATAATGATGCTGGTGATAATGGTCGTGGTGGTGAGGTCTTTGTCGTGCTGGTGGTTGTAGTGGTGGCGGTGGTAGTGGTAGTGGTGGTTATGGTCATTGTAGTGATAATCATTGTCATGGTGGTGGTCGTCGTAGTCATCATCGTCTTGATGGTGATGATGGTGGTGGTTGTTGTTATTTATTTTAGTGTAATTGGATCGACTAGTCGACCAATACCCCTGGCTGGGGTCGAGCTAAATTTCGGCTATTGTTGCAAGTCAACAGAATTTCGAAACTGAAAATTTGAACGTTTTATTCAAATTAAAAATTTCAGTCGTTTTATTACAAAACCAGTTTCGAGACCTTAAATGCCCTAACTTCCAAACTGTTTTTTGGTTGGTCGAATTGATTAAAAATGGGTTCTGTTGAAAAAGGAGATCATATCATTTTTCATCCTCTCTGTTCAATAGAATATCTCTGATTTTATCCAATTGATTTTTTTGGAGAACCCCAAAAATATTTCAATAAGAAATTGTTTACAAGACTTCAGAGACTATCCGGAATTGAAACACTGTTTTCTATATTTTATTGAAATATTCTGGTATTGTTGATGAAGATAGAGATGACGAACAAAGGAGAATCTGCGAAGGAGATGACAAGTAAATTCGCTAAGTTGGACAAGTTCGAAGGACATGATTTCAGACGATGGCAGAAAAAGATGTATTTTCTGTTGACTACCCTCAAGGTTGTGTATGTCCTGAGTACCCCCTGGCGAGAGATCACTGAGAATGAAACATTAGAACAAACGAGTAGGCGCAGCAAGTGGGAGAATGATGACTATATTTTCCGAGGCCATATATTAAACGGTATGTCTGATACTTTGTTTGATGTATACCAAAATGTCGAATCTGCAAAAGAGTTATGGGATTCCATAGAATCAAAATACATGGCAGAAGATGCTTCTAGTAGGAAGTTCCTGGTTAGTAATTTCATAAATTACAAAATGGTTGACTCTAGACCTGTAATGGAACAATATAATGAACTACTAAGAATTCTGGGTCAATTCGTTCAACACAATATGAAAATGGACGAATGTATTTCGGTTTCTTCTGCTATTGATAAATTGATTCCTTCATGGAAGGATTTTAAACACATACTAAAACACAACAAGGAAGAAATGACTCTAGTCGAACTTGGTAGTTATTTTAAGATTGAAGAGTCTCTAAGGGCTCAAGATGAAATAAGTAATCCCAAGGGTAAAAACCAAGTGGGAAACTCATCTGTAAATATGACTGAAAGCAGTGGATTCTTGTAGAATGGAAATACAGATAAGGGGAATAAACGAAAGTTTAAAGGAAACAACAAAAGCAATAATTTTAACAACAAAAAGCCTAAAATGGCATGCTGGAAATGTGGCAAACCTGGTCACTTTAAAAGGGATTGTCGAGTTGGAAAAGGCAAAAATAATGTTGGTCCAAGTGGGAACAATGCTGGTTCAAGTGGAAACAATGCTGGTTCAAGTGGATCTAAGGATCCTGAAAAGCAACAAGGTCAGATTTTATTTCAGAATTCTAATGCTGGTCAAAATTATATATCTCTAATATCTGAAGTATTTTATGTGCAGGATGATGATGTTGCTTGGTGGGTTGATTCGGGACCAACAAGTCATGTATGTAAAGATCTTCGATGGTTTAGTAATTTTCAACCGATTGAAGATGGACCTTCACTTAAGATGGGAAATGTTGCTACTGAACCAATCAAAGGACTAGGAAATGTTAAATTACTGTTTACTTCTGGAAAGTACATATTATTGAACAATGTATTGTATGTTCCTGGGATTCGAAAGAATCTTTTGTCTGGTGTTGTTTTAACAATTATGGTTTCAAACAAGTGTACGAAAGTGGCAAATATGTATTGTCAAAACATGGTGTATTTATGGGATTCAGATATTTATGTAATGGTATGTTTATGTTAAATATTAATGTTTCGTTCGAAAATGATTCTGTTTGCATGACTTCTACTAGTGCGTGTAGAAATAAGAATACAACAGAATTATGGCATGCTAGATTAGGACATGTTCATTATGGAAGAATAAAAGACATGTCCAAAATGAGCCTTATTCCTCATGTTGATGCAAATAATGAAAAATGTAAAACTTGAATGTTAACTAAGATAACTAGAAAACCTTTCAATAATGTCAACCGAGTTTCCAAAATATTGGAAGTAGTACATAGTGATTTATATGATTTCCATGCTACACCTTCGTTAGGAAATAAAAAGTATGTTATTACTTTTATTAATGATGATCTAGATACTGGTACATTTATTTGTTGCATGCTAAAAATGAAGCTCTTGATAAGTTTAAAATCTATAAGGAAGAAGTTGAGATACATAAGAATGATTTGATTAAAAATCTTCCTACGGATAGAGGAGGTGAATATTATGATCCTATATATTTCAGTTTACGGGTATAATTCATAAAACCACGGCTCCTTATACACCACAACAAAATGGTATAGATGAAAGGAAGAATAGGACTTTGAAAGGAATGGTCAATTCCAAGTTGTCCTATTCGGGTTTGAGTGAAGGATTCTGGGGTGAGGCTATGTTAACAGCCTATTATTTATTGAATCGTGTTCCTACTAAAAGGAATAAGATGACCCCGTATGAGCTTTGGTTTAAGAAGCCTCCAAAACTGAATTATCTGAGAGTTTGGGGTTGTAGAGCAGTTGTAAGACTCACTGAACCTAAAAGGAAAAATTTGGGTGAAAGAGGTATAGATTGTATCTTCATTGGGTATGCTGAGCATTCCATTGCATATAGGTTCTATGTGTTAGAATCCAATGACTATGTGTCAGTGAGCACAGTTATCGAGTCAAGAGATGCAATATTTGATGAAGAGAGATTTACTTCTATACCTAGACCTAGAGATTTGATTCAAAACTCTTTGAATAGGAACTCAAGTGAAATTGAAAATATATCAAGTGGTACCAATTGTGTACCTGAACCTTCTGAACCAAGGAGAAGTACTAGAGCCAGAAAAGCTAAGACGTACGGATTTGATTTTCAACTATATTTAGTTGAAGGGTCAAGAGATAAGATTAACTATCAATATCAATACCGTTTTGTTATTGAAGATGATCGAAGGACTTTTAGTGATGCTATGGCATCAAGGGATGCTGTATTCTGGAAAGAAGTTATCTAGGATGAAATAGAGTCTATCATGCATAATAATATATGGGAGTTGGCTGATTTACCTCCATGGTGCAAATCATTGGGAAATAGATGGATATTTAAACGAAAAATGAAAGTAGATGGTACTATTGAAAGGTATAAAGCTAGATTGGTTATCTAGGGATTTAGACAAAGAGAAGGAATTGACTTCTTTGATACTTATGCTCCGGTTGCTAGGATTTCCACTATTAGATTGTTGATTGCACTTGCATCTGTATACAATCTTGTAATTCATCAAATGGATGTTAAAACCGCATTCTTGAATGGTGATTTGGATGAAGAGATTTATATGAAACAACCGGAAGGGTTTATGATGCCTGGTTGTGAAAACAAGGTATGTAAGTTGAAAAAGTCTTTGTATGGTTTGAAACAAGCACCAAAAGATTGGAATAAAAAATTTGATAATGTGATATTGTCTAATGAATTTATTCTTAACCAAGCATACAAGTGTGTATATAGAAAATTTGATAATTCTGGTAAAGGAGTTATGATTTTTCTATATGTGGATGATATGTTGACTTTTGGTACTGACCAAAATCAGGTTAATGAAACGAAGAAATTTTTATCATCTAATTTTGAGATGAAGGATTTGGGGGAAGCTGAAATGATTCTTGGTATAAGAATCAACCGAAAGAACAATAGTATATTGATTTCTCAATCTCACTATATTGAGAAAATATTAAATAAATTTAATTTTAAAGATTGTTCTCCGGTAAGCACACCTATAGATCCTAGTCTTAAGCTTCTACCTAATAAAGGTATTGATATATCTCAACTTGAATACTCGAGAGCCATCGGGTGTCTTATGTATGCCATGACTAGCACTAGGCCGGATATTGCCTTTGCTGATGGAAAACTTAGTAGGTATACTAGCAATTCCAGTTCACATCATTGGCAAGCTTTAAATCGAGTATTCAAGTATTTGAAAGGAACCATGAATTATGGTTTAACTTATACCAGATTTCCTTCTGTACTTGAAGGATATTCAGACGCGAGTTACATTTCCAATATGGAACATCATTCTTCCACAAGTGGATGGGTATTTCTACTTGGATAATTGTCTAACGTCCTCATGAAGCCATAGGTAATGGACCCACCAAATTGAAACCCTATTTATAAAAAAGAAGTGCTTCAAAAATTATGTGTACATGCACAATTGGTATGCGAATGATATTTGCAAATATTTGACAAATGTCCCGACTTCAAACCAAATTTTTAGCATCACATTATGGTAGGCCAATAGTATCCCACAAATAATACTTTTTTTGCTACAGCTTTAAAACCACAATGTGCTGAGCCTTCCCCATCGTGCAATTCAGACAAAATTCCATCATATGTGTTTTTCCCAAATATCTCAATAATGGTCAACTCAAAGATTTGTTATACAAGATTTCCATATGAAATGTGTACACATGCGCACTAAATTTCAATAATTAAACTAACATTTTATCAAATGGTAACATACATTTACGTAAAAATTATATTATATCAAACCTAGATTCTTTTTGCTCTTTGTCGGTAGCCACAAATACCTCCTCAGAATATTGGTAGTTTTGGGATTTTATCATTATAAATGGACTTTCTAATAATAAAATCCAAGGATACCCATCAGAATAAGCAATGGTTTCCAAAGAATCCAAAACAATGTTTTCTCCTTGGTCAATATTCTCAATCGTCATTTTGTCAAACAAGATTGCAAATCCCCTTAATTCTAAAAAATACTTGATAAGTTGATCCTTTGTAGCCTCAAATATTCCCATTGTATGATTCACAAGTCTTTATCCAGCTAACAACGCCTCGTATTCTGCCTCATTATTTGATGCACTAAATCTGAACCGTATTGCTTAATACATAGCCTCATCAAATAGAGCTATTAACTAGACTACCGAACCTGATCTCAAAATACTGGAGCCTCCATGAGTTCTAACCACCCATTCGTCTATTGTTGGTAATGTACTTATATATTTTCTTCCTATTTAGAATGACCCAAATGGAATTGGACAAAAGAGTTTGCTAAATCTTAGGCCTTAAAATTTGTTCGATGAGTAAAGTCAATATCATAGTCTTCCAATTCCATGAACCACTTTGTTATCCTCTCTGAAATATCTGGTATTTGTAGTACGTTTTTAATTGAAATGACTATCTTACAATAATAAAATAGGCTTAGAATTAAGGATGTTTTTTTTCTCTAGTAGCTACAACAAAAGCCAGAGCCATTTTTTCTAACTTCAAATATCATTTTCCGACGTAAGCAAACTCTTACTCACATAAAATTCCGGTCGTGTATATCTATCTACTTCCCTTACTAACATGGTACTTACAATATAATCCGAGATGACGATATACAATAATAATTACTCACCTAAAAACAGTTTAGACAAAACTTCCGGGGAGGATAAATTTTCTTTAATTTTTGAGAACACTACATCGCACTCTGGTGTCCATGAAAATTCCTTCGATTTTCTCAACACTTGAAAAAATAGAGCACATTTGTCTCAAGATCTGAATCTCAATCTATTTAGAGATGTCAACTTACCTATAAAAAATTGGGCTTCTTTAATTGACCGAGGTGAAGTCATTGTTATCAACGCTTTCAACTGCTATGGATCAACTGCACAAGTTTTGACCAACATTTCATATATGTAAACTTCCATATTCCACTTGATTTGAGTGGAAAAATATTTGTTTACTAGTCTTTGATATGTACCTCTATCATTCTTAAAACCAAAATGCACAACTCAATAATAATGAAATCCTCTATAAGTATGTTGTACTTTCTTGATCATTCGGGTTCATCTAGATCTAATTATATCCTGGAAAAGCATTTATGAAAGAAAGAAGCTTATTACCTGATGTTGAATGAACAAGTTGATCAATCATTAAAACAGGAAATAGATCCTTTAGACATGCTCTATTTAGATCAGTAAAATCGACACACATCCTTTGTTATGTGTTCTTTTTTTACAAGCACATGATTTGCAGCCCATAATGAATAATGTTCTTCTGAGATATGTCCTACTTTAGATAACTGATCTACTTCTACTACTATTGCCTCAAACGTTTCTACCAAAAAAGTCCTTTCTTTTTTAATGATAGGTTTAATTTTTAGGTTCACTTCCAAGCTATGTAAAATCACCTCGGAGGGACCCCCCACAACATCTTCAGTTTTGCAAGCAAAAAGCTCCATTTTTTTAGAAAAGGTTTTTAATAGTTGATAACGTAATGATGGCGATAAAAACGCTCATATTCGTAAACTTTTTCCATTAAGAAAGACATAAACCTCCAAAGTTTCATCGTTAATTAATGAACCAGGGGTCTCCCTTAGATTATCCACTCTGCCCACATTCGAGGGAAGGCCCCCCTAACTGCTATTCTGCGATTCTATCAATTGTTACACCTTTCTTACTAGCTGTTGTATAACACTCCACGACCACTTGTAGGTTGCTTCAAAGGACCCATACATGATCCTCAGTTACATATTTTGGACACTGATGGATTGTAAAAGCTACAACATTCATTTTGATAGCCATGATCTCCTAAAAATAACATAATAGCTTGTCAAAAAATCTACTACCACAAACAAAACTTGAACTTTTTTCTTAAACGAACCATGACCTAGTACAACCTCACCTTCAAATTATCCAATAACTTGTGTCGTTAGACCAGTAAATCCCACTATGGTACACTTAGATTGGAGAATTACATGTGAATTTTGTTTTTTCTCATATGTTGATAAAAACAACACATTGGCCGAACTGCCAGTGTCAACAAGTATCATTCGGATCTTAGTGCTTGTTATTTCCGTTCCATTCACCACTGCATCTTCATGAGGTCGTTCTATTTCTCTTAGATCATCTTCATCAAATAATATAAATGCTGTAACACTCTTTCCATAAAGATGAGTAGAAATTCTTCATTCTAATTGAGTAGTTGAATTCACCACATGTCTTTTCCTATAAGTATTAGTGTTTCCAACTATAATGTTTCCTAAAATTTCCAAAGACATAAAATACTCCCATAAGCTTAGAGTTCTTCCTTGTATTACTAGTTCATTCACAACCAACACTACCCTCTAATTTGGATCATGATCAAGGCATTCAGAAGGATACATAGATGCTTTCACTAGGCCCAGCTATCACCAATGTATTTTCATGCTTCTGAGATAACTTGACAATCTACTGTGCAGGTGGATTAACATTCAAAATATATCGATCACTTAGTTTCCCTTTGACAAAAGTAGTTAGCTTTCGATTATCTATCATAATATGAAATTGTTTCTTTAGAGCTATACAATCTGTGATATCATGCTCAGTGTCATTATGGTATTTACAAAACGTATTAATTCGCTCAATTTTTGCCTATACATTGGTGGAGGTTTTTGAAAATGGACATGATTCTTAGTTATTTCAAAAATTACTATCACATTTTCAATTAAATATGCAAAATAATCTAGTCTCACTCTTTGATTCAACCTAGTTCGAGGTGGTTGGTAATTAGAACCTAACACCTATGATGGTCCAGATTAAGGATGAAAATTAGTGGATACCCTCGGTCTAGAAAATCTTTGAAAATACGAAGTACTACCCTGATAGCCTTGACTGATGGGATCATTTCCTTATCCTTAGTGGCTTAGAGATAAACTAGGCCCTATCCGAACCCTTGTTAATTCATCTACTTTAATATGTTTTTCTATTTGAGCCATTAAAGCCCCAAAAATAAATACTCTTCATCTTGTAGTTTCATTTGCTAAATCTTCAGGAAGCAATCCTTGTCTAAAAGCTCCACATGTTACCTGCTCATCACAACCATCTAACTCAATCTTTGTTAAACATAAAATGTATAGTATAATCTTTCAAATTTTCTCCAATTACCTGCTTGCATTGAATTATGGTATCCCTATTAACTCACATTTCTTTGTTCCCTACAAAATGTCTTTGGAAAGCTGTGTAGAATCATCCCAAAATTAGTTATCGATCCCCTCAAAATCTTGTGTACCACTTAAATATTGTGCCTCTGAAAGTTTGTGAAAATGCTCTACACACCAACTTGTCATCATTCTCAAAATTCATTATATAATCTATAAATTGCTCGATATCGTCTTCAAAATATTATTGCCAATTTTTTTTTTTAAATTTAGTTATGTCGAAGCGCTTTGGAAACGATATCGATATTATTTCAGCTGGTAAAGAAGAAGTATTCCAATATACCCCTTGATTGTATTGATTAACTCCTGTATCACTTCCAATGATTACATACAAGCCTTGATCTACGAGATTGATGGATTAATTATCGATATTATATTCAAAAAAGGATTCTCAATCATGAATCTAGAGTCATTAGGTTTTTTTAGACTTATGCTTCTTTTAATATTTCCAACGCCAACTATCATGCCTCTTTTAAGGATGCCTTGAGAGAGCGGTGACGATCGAGACAAACAATGAACTGAAGTGTTTACCTAGGGCTAAGTCTATACGCACGATGGGTATGTGTTTCGGGTCAAAGAACCAAGACTTGGGCCATGACATGCTGGACCCAATGCCTATCACTAAAGCCTCACAAGACTAATGCCCATGTGCTATTCATGTATCCAAACACCCTATATATTAATAAATGAATTGTGTAATAAACTATGGAATATTCTATAGTTTGTTACAGCATGAACTTGTATTTAAACCAAGTTTTACACTGAATCAAAGATAAAAAGAAAATTACAAATCAAATCTCTCTCACTCACTCTTTTTCTTTTCTATTTGGTATCAGAGCCATTATGATCCGTTGAACGACAAATTCTGCTGAATCTCCATCTCTATCTTCAGACTCCATAGGGTCTATCTTTCCCAACAATCTATCTACTGCTCCAAGGAATCTTCAGCTGCATTCAATCAACAATGCAAACAATATCAGGCTTGATAGAAGTATTTACCTCATATGGAAAACAGTTGTGTTACCAATGATCAAAGGTAACAAACTAGGTGGCTAAATATCAGGTGAGAAGACTTGCCCTCCTAAGTTTTCTACTGATAATGAGGGAAATGTCTATGAGAATCCATATCATGAAGAGTGGATCTCAAAAGACCAACTGCTGCTTGGTTGGTTGTATTCTACCATGAGCCCTGAGATAATAGCTCAATTGATGGAAAAGGAGACCTCTAAAGGTCTTTGGAAAGAAGCTGGTAAATTGTCTGGCCCACAGACAAGATACAGAGTCACCTATTATAAAGCAGAGTTCCAAAGAACTTGCAAAAGGACTACTGCTATGATAGAGTACTTGAACATAATGAAAATGATCTTTGATAACCTCATTCTTGCATGGTGTCTTACCTTAATGGATGATCTGGTCACTCAGGTTCTTGTTGGACTTGATGGTGATTACACACCAATAGTAGTGAGCCTTGCTAACAAAAAAGGCATGACTTGGCTTGATCTACAAACCAGTCTTCTAACCTTTGAGAGCAGGTTAGAACAACTTAATGACCTGCAAAATACAATGTCAACCATTAGCATATCAAGTGCTAATTATGTTCAAATAAATTATACAAAACAACAAGTCAGTAATGCAAGTGCAAGAGGACAGAACACAAACTTTAACATAAATTATAGAGGCAGGTTTAGTTCTAACTATAGAGGTTGAGGTAGTTTCTACAGGGGTAGAGGTGGAAGATTTTCTCAGAACAAACCAACCTGTCAAATTTGTAGCAAGTATGATCATTATGATATAGTCTTCTACTATAGAGATGACCCATCGGTTATGGGATCAACATCCTCAAAGCATCATAAGTCTGAAGGAGATCATAATCCTTTGCTTACTGCTCAAGAAACAACAATAGAGGGAGTGTGGTATGCTGACAGTGGTGCCAACCACCATGTCACAGGTAGTACCAGTCAAATGACTCAGAAACATGACTACTCAGGTAATAAGCATGTCCTAGTTGGTAGTGGTGAGAGACTTCCAATCTCTCACATTGGTGAAACCTCACTGCAATCCCTAACTAAACAGCCTATTATTCTTAAACCTATAATTCATGTTCCTAAAATTAATAAGAATCTCCTATCTATTTCTCAGCTTACAAGTTATAACCATGTTTTTGCTGAATTTCACAAAGATTTTTGTCTTGTGAAGGACAATGTAACAGGGAATCTACTGCTCAAAGGGAGGTCTGAAGATGGGTTATACAGGATGGACACTCTTTCTAAACCTCTACCTATCAAGTCAGTCAGTCAGTCACAGTCCACAAGTTTGTTTGTCTAATGTTTCTTTGAGTCCTTCTAATGTGTTTACTACTAGTATTTTGAGTATTCTAAAGATGGATGGCATAGGAATCTTGGCCATCCATCTCAGCATGTTCTAGCTAATGTTCTCAAGTCATGTAATCTTCAGTCTATCTCAAGAAATGATAGCAGCTTTTGTCAGGCTTGCCAGCTAGGAAAGTCCCACAGTGTTTCATACTCTACATCTACTTCTCATGCTAGTAATGTTTTAGACCTTCTTCATACTGATGTCTGGGGGCCTTCTCCTATTTTATCCACTGAGGGGTTTAGATACTATGTGCTGTTTCTTGATGAATTTTCTAGGTATTCTTGGGTTTATCCTATCAAAACCAAAGGACAAGTCCTTGAGGTGTTTAAGGCCTTTAAGGTTCTTGTTGAAACTCAGTTTGAGAGAATAATTAAAGGTTTCCAAAGTGACTGGGGGGGGAGTTTAGTACTTTGGCTACCTTAGCTAAAGAGAGTGGTTTTTTGTTAAGAAGATCCTGCCCTTACACATTAGCCCAGAATAGTACGGCTGAGCGCAAACACAGGAATCTGGTGAAAACTGGCCTAACTTTACTTGCTCAGTCTCACATACCTTATAAATTCTGGGTTGAAGCCTTTGAAACCAGTGTGTATCTTATCAATAGAATACCCACCCCCACTCTCCAAAATGTTTCACCTTTTGAAGTATTATTTCACAAAAAACCCAACTATTTAGTTCTAAAGACCTTTGGATATGCCTGGTTCCCTTGTCTCAGGCCTTACCAAACACACAAATTTCAATTTCATTCCCTCAAATGTGTCTTTCTGGGCTATATCACAGTCACAAAGGGTACAAATGTCTAAGTCCTACAAGGAGAGTCTATTTTTTTAGAGATGTATTTTATGAGACTCATCTTCCTTCTTACTTCAGGGTTTCTTAACTACCCTAAAAGCAGTCAGTCTCATGTTCCGTCTGTTAATCTTTGGCTTCCTACTTCATCGACTGATCTGGTCTCTGAAAGAGTGACTCCTAGCACTAATCCTACTTTTGATCCTCCAACTGAGCAGTACACTTCTCAGTATGTTACACAGTAAGAGCATCAGACTAATATCCTTGACTCTCCAACACTCACCTCACCACCCACACTATCTAACCTTCACGCAGACATCCCACAATATTCACCCACAGACTCACATATTGACAACTATTTCCACAAATAGACTAATACTACATCTAGTCATACACCCACTCTTGTCATAGACCTACCTTTTTCTAACACCGAATCCTTAACACTTCCTCCACAACAAACAAATTCACACAACATGAAGACAAGACACATAAGTGGCATTCATAAACCTAAACTACCCTACATTGGAACTCTACTACTACCAACAGGGACATGATTGAACCCTCTAGTTTCTCTGAGGCTGCTGGGAATCCTAATTGGGAAGGTGCTATGAATGCTGAATATAGTGCTCTTATGGCCAATAACACTTGGTCAATAGGTTGCAAATGGGTGTATAGGGTTAAACATGCTATGGATGGGTCTGTTCAGCGTTACAAGGCTAGGTTAGTGGCCAATGGGTTTCATCAGACCCCTGGAATTGACTTCTATGATACCTTTAGTCCTGTTGTGAAGGCCTCCACAGTCAGGCTTATTCTTACCATTGTCGTATCAAAGAACTGGCCAGTCAGGTAGCTTGATATCAATAATGCTTTCCTAAATGGGGAGCTACAAGAGATGGTTTACATGAAACAACCTCAGGGTTTTGAAGATGTCAGTCATCCTACCTATTTTTGGGTGTTCTTGTTTTCCATGCCTAAGACCATATGGTTGCCAAAGCCAACCCGAGTTTGTCTCTCATAAAATGAAAACTGGTGTGAGACAATGGCTTCGTTAAGAGGTTTGCAATCTGATCATACGATGGAACGTGTTGAATGCCTTGCTTGGATTGAAGAACTTGATCTCGAACAAAGTGGATGTCAAGCTCGATGAGCTTTGTTTGAGCATGGAAGACCGGATTCGGAGCGCGCGAGCTAGCTCCAAAATTATTGTACAGAATGATTAGTGGTTGAGGAAAAATGAATTTCAGTTCTTAAAGAACAGAACGAAGCCAAATGAGTTCTGCAAAGAGATTAGCAAGAGGACGGTACTGGGATTCAGTGCTCGATCGAGCAACCACTTGCTTTTTCTTTGAGTACCAGGACACGAGAGTATCGCTAAAATAGACACAGTAACCATCGACAAATCTTCTATCGTTAGACGAAGAGGCCCAATCAGCATCAGTATACCCACTGAGTTGAAGATTGAGACTCAGTTTGATATGAAGACCAATCGTCAGACTTAAGTATCTTAGAACTCTTTTTACTTCTTGTAGATAAGTGTTGGTTGGTTTTTGTTAAAACTGACTAAATTTGTTAACAGCAAACACTATGTTAGCCCTCATATAAATTAAGTACTGGAGAGATTCTAACAAACTGCAATACGTTTTTGGTTGCAGGAGTAGAGTACCTTCATTGATGAAGAGCAGGGAAAAACACGCATTGGAGTGGTGCAAGGATTTGCTGAGGTGAGTTATTCTCCTGCAAGTAAATTTTAGATGTATGCTTCATGTGTTAAATAAAAACCAGTTGAATCCCTGGTGACTTCAATACCCAAGAAGTAGTGTAGATCACCCATGTATTTTAGAGCAAACATCAGGTTTAGCTTCTGGATAAAATCGTGTATATAGTTAGGATCATTATAACTTTGTTAATTACAATGAAAAACATAGAAATGTTAGTCTTTGAGTTTGTAAAGCCCCACGTAGTTAGAATATCCAATAGTTTAGAAAACTAGGCTCTTGGAGCCTGTTTAAGACCTCAGAAAGCTTTGTTAAGTTTCCAGACATGAGACACATGTCTATAACTCACAAATCCTTATGGTTGAGTCATATATAGGTACTCAGTGACTTCTCTATAGAGAAAAACATTATTGATATCTAATTGTCGAACAACCGAGTGTTTGGAAACAACCAATGGCAACACTAGCCTAATTGTAGAGTGTTAAATCACTGGACTGGAAGTTTCAATGAAATCAACCCCTGGGGTTTGATAAAACCCTTTTGCTGCCAACCTTGCCTTATACCTCGGTATAGAACCATCAGAGATATATTTAACAATGTAGACTCACTTACACCCAACAACATTCATATTAGGTTTGTAAGGAACATATATCCAAATTTTATTCTTGATGAGAGCAGTAAATTCCGTTTCCATAGCCTGAACCCACTTAGGATTTGTGACAGCAAGACAAAACTAGTAGTTTATGATAGGAAGACTGAGTGAGTAGTAGTCAGAGCAGTGTAGGTTTCCTTAGGTTTATAAGGTATCTAGAAGTTAAGAAGGCTTTAGGAAACAAATAGTAGTGTAATTAGGCTTGAGCTAAGAGTGTGAGACCTGTTTCAACAATAGGTTTATGTCATCTCTCAGCTCTGCCCTTCTGGAAAGAGGTGTGAGGGCAAGATGTGCGTAGCAGGATCCCACACTCGTTAGCTAAAGGAGAAAAAGCTTGAAACTCTCCTCCCCAATCAAACTGAAAACATTTAATCCTGCCTCTGAAGTTGTTAGATCGACCTTGATAACCTATAGATTTAGAATCATATGATCTCCTGTAATTGTTATTGTAGCCACTGACATATCTACTGTCACCATTAAACATTCTTTGTCTGTTAGTAGCATGATTGGCAAACACAAAATTAAGATTAGCAATAATGTTGCTTCGTGTTTTCCATTGATCACATCTACTCTCATAAGTGAGAAGAGTAGATTGTAAATAAATCCAGTTTGCGACGTCTCTCTCTATCAAACTTACTGTGATATGATTATACTCAGCATCTAACCCTTTTAGAACATGTGACACCAAATAATCCAAGGGTAGAGGAGATCCAGCTAAATTAAGATTTTCAAAAATAGTTTTCATAGTATTTAGATACTCTTCCATAAAAATGTTCCATTTTCTAGTTATTTGAAATTCAGATCTAAGATAGTTCAACCTAGACCTGTTTAGGGTTCCAGATAATCTGGTCACAGAGTCCCATAACTCTTTTACTGTGGTTGCCTCCATCAATTGAGAGGCAATTTCAGTAGTGATAATACTGTATAACCAACCTAACAACAGTTAATATTTGCCTACCCAAGATACATACTCAGGATTTTTAATGGTATATCCATTTGAGTGTATTAATAATTTAGATGGACAAGACTCTTCATTTATGATAAAGTCACCAAGATGTTTGCCTCAAAAGATTGGCAACACCATAGTTTTCCACAACAAATAGTCGTTTCTATCTAGCTTCACTGAATTGAAAGCGTTCATGTGATTTTTCTTCAGGTCTCCAATGTTGCTGCTGTTGAGAATATCACTATTGAAGGTGGCATTTATCTCAGACCCCAATGCTGAATCTTGATTAGCCATTTAAATTGAAGGCTCTGATACCAAGTTAAAATTTGAGAGAGTTTTAGTGTTTGAATTTCAATGTATTTTATGTATATTAATTCTCTCAAGATTTCTGTTTTGCACGGATGCACGTATTGATAAAATGAGAAAAATATAGATAACCACGATGTTAATTATATAAAATATAAGGCCTAAATTGTGTATTTAGTGATTAAGGACCAAGAGAATCACGACTTTTATTACTGGAAGGGGTTTGCACTATTACAAGGTGATGCCATTCGGATTAGAAAACGTTGGGGCAACATATCAACGCTTGGTGAACAAAGCTTTTCAGAGTCAGATTGACAAAAATGTTGAGGTCTACATCGATAACATGCTAGTTAAAAGCCTCAAAGACGAGAATAATTTAGTTGACTTGGAAGAAACGTTTGCCAATTTGATCAAGGTAAATTTGAAATTGAACCCAGAGAAGTGCACGTTCGGGGAAAGATCTGGAACTGGTTTAGGCTATATAGTCAGTGAACAGAGTATTGAAGCCGATCCAATACATCTAAATGCTCTGTTTACTATGGCCCCACCAAGAATAATTAAAGAGGTACAAATCTTAACTGGAAGATTGGCAGCGTTAAACAGATTTATATGGAGGTCCTCGGACAAATGCGCCCCTTTTTCCCAGGTACTGAGAACAGAAAATTGCTTCGATTGCACTCAAGAATGTTCAAATGCTTTTAACTAGATTAAATGATACCTTTGGCAGTGTCAGATTATGTGGTGAGCGCGGTCTTGATCCGAGAGAAGTCAAATGTCCTGAAGCTGGTTTATTATGTAAGTAAGAGTCTTCTGGATGTAGAGAAGCAGTACCTCAAGTTAGAAAAATGGGCACTTGTATTGGTAATATCTGCACGAAAAATGAGGCCTTACTTGCAGGTTCATTCAATCATGGTACAAATATCTTTTACATTAAAGAACATGCTACAAAGGCCCGATGTATGAGGAAGAATGATAAAGTGGTCGGTAGAGCTTGAAGGCTTCGACATTGAATTTGAACCATGAACTGCTATTAAAGCACAATCATTAGCTGATTTTTAGTTGAGTTCCATTCCAATCGGAACAAAGTGGATATTGATAAAGAATAATCTGGCTGAGAGTGGGTAGTCCGAACTGACGGGGGATCATGCTCATCTGGTTGTAGTGCAAGAGTACAATTGACATCTCCAAAAGGAATTCCTATGTATCAATTAGAGTAGGAAACATTTTTGGTTGTCTTAAGACTTGCAAACATTTGTGGAGCCAAAAGAGTCAGGTTGATAAGTGATTCATAACTTCTGGTGAACCATGCTTCTAGACGGTCAGGGGCAAGAAAATATCACTTAGTAAAATACTTGGGGTTTTGAAGGCGTTAACCTTGAGTTTCGAGGATGTCAAATTCGAACATGTTCATAGGGATAGGAATTCAGTGGCTGATTCTTTGGCCAGAGAATCTTACTCAGAGGAGTACCCATGGATCGTTGTCTAAGAAAACCCATCAATTGTTAATGGATCTGAATCAATTGAAGGAGGTGTCGAGGCCTTCCAAATTTCTCCAACTATAGTGAAAGACTGGAGAAGTGAGATACAAGAAATCTTAGACCATGATATATTACCAATTGATAAAGTAATGGATAAAATAATATGATTCAAGGCATATGGGTATGTGGTAAGAAATGTATTGTATAAGCAATCTTTTAGCCGGCCTTTACTTCATTGCTTAAGGAAGGATGAGTCGCAATTGATACTTTCAGAGCTGCATGAAGGGGAAGGGTCAGCATACTGTGGTTATAAAGCAGTGATACGAAAAGTTCTCTTGGCTGGTTATTATTGGCCGACCATCTCCTCTGATACAAAGGAATTAGTGCAGAAGTGCGAAACTTGCCAAAGATTCGCTAACTCGATCCATACACCCGACGTACCCCTCGCATCAATATTAGAGACTTTTCCATTTGACCGATGGGGTATTGATCTAGTCGGGCCACTCCCGATGGCTTCAGGAGGTCGTCAAGTGATCATTTTTGCAATAGATTACTTTTCCAAGTAGATGGAAGCTGAGCTGTTATCAGGAACAAAAGCGAAATATGTGATGAGGTTTATCATTTCCAACATCTGTTTTCGCTTTGGGGTACCAAGGAAAATTAAAATGGATAATGGACCGCAATTCGATAACAATGAGATGAAAGCTTTTTGTGCATCCAAAGGTATACATCAATGGTTCTCAACACATTTTCACCCTCAAGTGAATGGCCACGTCGAAGTAACTAATCAGACAATCTTAGATGGGCTGAGGAAAAATTTGGACGGTAAGGCCGGAAAATAACCGGATTACCTGCAAGAAGTCTTATGGGCTTACATGACAACTCCTCCGACTGCAACGCACGAGTCGCCATTTGCACTCGTTTATGGAATGGATGCGGTGGTACCATTAGAAACAATGTTCCCATCGTACGGGTTAAGTGAATTCTTAGAGGAAACACATAGTAGAGGAAAGCGCACCGAGTTGGACCTAATAGAAGAAAAGAGAAGAAGGGCGCAGTTAAACTCTTTACACTGCCGGACTTTGATAAGGAGTTGGTACACATCAAAAGTTAGACGAAGAGAGTTCAAAATTGGGGACAGAGCTTTAAGGAAAGTCTTCATTCACACAAAAGAAAAGAGGCTCGGAAAGTTAGCTCCCAATTGGGAAGGTCCGTACATGGTAACCAAGAAGATAAAGTCGGGGACATACAGATTAAAAGATAAAGAAGGAAGAGATCTTCCCCACTCTTTGAACATTGAGCACCTCAAAGTTTATTTAGAGTAAACGTGTAAATATTTAAATATTTCATTTACGAGTTTATTTAAGTATCGGTGGCATACTCTTTCCTATCCTGGGCGCAGGAAGGTTTAATGAGCTACCATAATAGCCGAATTATATATAAAATTCTATTGCCTTCTTAAAATGATTTGCAAAATGTTCATCTTTTTGAACTAAAAAGCACTCCAAAAACGTTTGGACCAGATTTTTCATCTTTTTTAACTCAAAAAGCACTCCAAAAACGTTTGGACCAGAATATTCATCTTTTTTTTAAACTCAAAACGCATTCCAAAGAAGTTTGGACAAGAAAGTTCATCTTTTTGAACTCAAAACACATTCTAATGAAGTTTGTACAAGAATTCATCTTTTTGAATGACAAGTTTGGACAAGAATTCATCTTATTGCTTATTAACATAAAATATTTTCACATAAATAATTTCTTAGGTAAGAAACAAATTGAGTCAAAGAAACAAATTGAGTCAAATATAGGAATTTTAAAAATATTTCACGTTAAGAAACCTTTTGTCCGATAAAAGTTGTTTTAGGTTAAACAACTTGGCTTCTTAAAATTGTTGTAAACTCTCAATTTTGGTATAACAGTTTTAAGTGCTTAAACAAAATTAATATTTTATTAATCATACTGCTGCATAGTCATGAAAGGGTGATAGGGTATCCAAAGTGGTTAGTTATCCTGACCCTTTTCTCTTTCGACGCAAACGTTTTAACACATTGTTGATGATCATGATTAATAAGACAACAAATTGTAGCAGCGAAAATATGTGTTTGAGAATCTTAAGATAATGTTTAGTTGATAGTCTATTAATATAATTAGCGTAATTTATATTGTAGAAATAAAGTTTATGGCAGTTCCACCATAAACTATACAATTTTTAAAATCAGCGAACAGTGTGATATTATAAATTTATATTAGTCTTCGTAACAGGACAAATAGGTTTTTTGGATGATATATATCAACATGGATTGCATGGTTACCAACGTCAACTTAATCTGCTAGGAAATGTGTGATTGGCAAATTAATGTTCAAGGCACACTATATCTATCACATTCTTCTGCATACTCTCTATTATTCTTACCTCACTTGTCAAACATACAATTCTAGACTTATATGCATTACTCTAATAATTATACTATATATTATTCCGACTATGCATCTATAAAAGCTCAATACTCAATTCACCAATCTCTCACACCTCTCCTTCACAATAAGCTCTATCAAGCTACGTATACAAAACATTATAATGGCTTCCAAGGCCGCCCTTCTCTTCTTACTTAACATTCTCTTCTTCACTTTGGTTAGCTCCACTTATGTGCCATGCCCACCACCGCCACCTAAGAACTCCCACCCTCACAAAAGCCCACCATTACCGGCACCTATCAAGCCCCCAACCACCAAAACACCACCAACTCCGATATCGCCTCCCACCCACGTAAGCCCACCCACTCCGATATTGCCCCCCACCCCTATAGCTCCACCGACTCCGATATTGCCACCGACCCCTAAAACCCCCACAACCCCACCAGCTCCGATATTGCCACCGACCCCTATAACCCCACCAACTCCGATATTGCCTCCTACCCCTATAACCCCTATAACCCCACCAACACCGATATTGCCTCCTACCCCTATAACCCCTATAACCCCACCAACACCGATATTGCCCCCCACCCCTATAGCCCCAATAACTCCTCCCAACCAACAGTCTTGCCCAATAGATACTCTTAAACTTGGTGCTTGTGCCAATTTGCTGGGTTTGGTAAACGTTTTACTTGGGAGCCCTGCAAACACCCCTTGTTGTACTCTTATCGGTGGTCTAGCCGATCTCGATGCTGCTGTCTGCCTTTGCACTGCCATTAAAGCTAATGTGTTGGGTATCAATCTAAATATACCGGTTTCATTGAGCGTGCTTCTCAACTTTTGTGGCAAAAATGTACCCTCTGGTTTCCAATGTGCCTAGAGTTCATTTGATGTATCGCTCGTCAGCAAGCCCTATGTTTTCCTAATCGTAATCTTTGATGTTTTTGTATCATTAATGTTGTTTATTACTTATCATGTGTTATGAGTATCTTTGAGTACTTTATCGGTGTAAGCAATATTTGAAACGTGAAAAGCTCCATATTATGTTATGTTTATATCATACCGTAATGAAACTTTTGTTTTTTATCATAAAATAAAAAGGTGTAAAGATACGATTTACATAACATCATGCTTTATAAATTTATTGATAACATCGTGTTTATATACACATTTATTTATCATAAAAAACACGTTTAATTTAATTTCTAGACACTAACTTCGGACAATGTAATACCGTATTTGTTTATGTCATAGGTCTCAAAATCACTATACACTCTAATGTACTCCAATCCTCAATTACTTCTTTTAGAAAGAAAATACCCCAAAAATAACTACTCATAAACTATAGTGGTTTTAATACTGATTATTATTTATATTTACTTAAAATCTATTTTAACTAAATAACTTATCAAATAGCTACTCTAATACTCATATTTTATCGACCAATCACGTAGTTATTTTTAATTTTTAAACTAGTTTATTTTTTTATATCTTTTTAAAGATTCATACCTATCAAACCGGAGGTCAGAATAGTTTTCCAAGATATGAGCTATTTTTTTTAAAGATAAACAAAACTAGATCTGTCAATGATATTTTTTTGAATTTAAAAAGAAAAACAATTGCACCAGTAATTCGCGAGTTCAATCATTTGAGTTTTGTAAACTTTTAATCATACGCGTTTATTGAATATTAGATATTATAGTTCTTCATTATAATCCAACCGTTATAGTTCTTCATTAGATTCTTATAGTTCCAACCATGAACTTTCTGTACATTTTTAACCATGAGAGTTCTGTACATTATGTTTCCGAGAATAAGAGTTTCGTACATTAATATTGAATTTACTCGAATAAAAAAACAAATAAATGTTTATTAATTTTTTAATTAATATATTTTAATTGATTCATATTTTATTTTTTACTTAAAAGAAATTTATTTTTTATATTTAAAAAGCCATAAAAAAATATTTCTAAAAATTTAATGGTTTAAGTTCCTTCTAGAGGAACAATCGTTCAAAGGAGATTGCAAAGCAGTATAAAGAATGTGAAAATATAGTTTCTTTTTATGTGGGATAAAAAGAACATCATAAAAGTAGAAGAAGGAATCGAAACCCTATTTTCGAACATAAACACAAGAAGGCGAAGATTAGGAAACCTCGACAAGGTCATGAAAAGAAACGTGAAGCAAAAACATTTTACTCGTTGGAAACGCTAAAGCACCACCAGTAACTAGAGCGCAGTCGGAATACCCGATGCCCTCGTTAGGTTATCCCTCATCTTCACCAAGTTACTCTCAGACCTCTGGATAGCATCAACTCTTTCACTTAAATCAGGTTGTCCCACTAAGGATGTCGCAAAATATCTCGGGACCACAAGTGGTTTATTCATCGAACCCTACACAAGGGTAGCAACAATAAAGTTATGTCCCTGGCTGATTTAAGCATATCCGCAATACTCATCAGGGTAAATTCGCCAAGATCCGCGTTATCAATCATAAAGATCAATAAAAAATAAAAATGTAGGAGTTGAAAAGTGGAAAGAACTAGGATCCCAGTTAGTATAACCATTCATGAATTATTTTAACAACTATTATGAGGATGATGATGCATATCATAATAAATTCCTATTGGCACAAAATATATTATATTGCACAATGACACCATATTATAATAACCACAAAATTGACAAATACTATTATAAAGGAGATTTGAAGTACCACATCTAGTGGGTTAAAAACGAGATGTTATATTATGGAACTCACAATGCATAAATGATTAAAAGATGACAATTATATAATCCATGAACCTTTGAGGAACTTAAGTGCAATGATTGAAAATCTCTTTAAAGGATACATTTTATAGGATAAAAAAATGAGGATTATGGAATCCATTTTAAGCAGAGAGCCAAAGAAAATTTGAGGAAATACATAAAGTACTTTGTTAAAACAAATTACTAGTTACAAAGTCGTTATAAGAAAAGTAAGGACTCTAGTGCTTCAAGGCCTACACCACTTCATAAAACTCCTTGTCATAGGTCCTGTAATTGACTTTAGCTCCCCTTGACTTTTCACTGAAGTAGGCCACAAGTCGTCCCTCTAGGCTGATCACAACTCCAATTCCCAATCCGGACGCATCATAATCCAGTTCAAACCGTGTAGCAAAATATGATATAACTAGAAGATGTGCACTAGTTAGTCTTATCTTAATCTCTTCAAACACAGTAGCTTTATAAGGGTCCAGCTTCATATAACCAGAATATGTGCACTAGTGAGTCTTATCTTAATATATTGCCTCAAAACAACCAATACTTCGCGTAAACTTTAGAGGTGCAGCTCCTCGTAGTACTATATATCAAAATATTTTTAAAATATACAACTAAAAACTTTCCAATTAAGGGATGAAATACTTGGTTCATAACCCTCATTAAAATATGCTAAGAGCATTGGAAAGGCCGAATTGCATGATCATTCATTCAAACAAACCTTCACGGGTCTTAAATGTTGTTTTCCATTAATCTCTCATTTGAATGCGAATCTGGTGATATCCACTCTTCAAATCCAGTTTTGTAAATATTGTAGCATTACTCAACTGATCTAATAAGTCATCAAGGGGAGGAATCGGAAACCGATACTTGAGTATGATCTTGTAGATTGTCAGGCAATCCACACATATCCTCATTGAGCCATCTTTCTTTGGTCTTAATAGTGTTGGAACCGCATAAGGACTACGGCTCTCGCGAATGTGTCCTTTGGTCAATAATTCTTCTACTAAACTCTTCATGCTCCTACGAAATCATTCAGTAGTGTGGTCGCTTTGGCAGACTTGCACCCGACACTAGGTTAATATATTGTTGCATGTCTCGTAATGTAGGAAGATTTGTAGGTAGATTGTCAAGAAACACAATAAGAAATTCTATACATAGTGGGCACACGCACTCAGGTATCACTGGCATGCTCTATAAATGTTTTACAAGCTTAATACAAGTCGACTGGAAAATTTTGTTTCGCATTCAATCATCACCTTCACTTCTTGCCTTAAGCGTAAAATAGACACGCTTAGAACCAACGCCTTCCCAACATCCCATACGGTAAACAGTTACGACTGAACCTCATTAAAAATATCCTCCGGTTCCTCATCAAAGTGTTGCTCACCTTCCATATCGAAATCAGTAGTTCCGATGAACAAACCCCTCGACTATTGTGGTTGTTGTCATAATTTTGGACATTGTGACGCAACGCGCCCTAGTTCGTGACAATGGTAGCACTTGATCTGCGAGGAAGTACTTGCGCGACAACAGACCTATGATTAAGAACCTGTACGAATATGGGTTGCATTTTATACTACTAGGGTTAGGACCTTAAATCGTCTTTTTTGGAAACCCCATTAGTGTTATCCTAACAATGTATCCTCCATATGGCCTTCGCGAAAGGGATTTCTCTAGATGCAATGCACACTGATGTACTTCAAACACATTTACAAGGTCAAATATATTCAACTGATTCTGGAAGTGTTGTCTTATTCCACCTATGTAGTGAGATACTAATTGATCCGCTAAATCAGCAAAATCTACACGGTTTTACAACTTGAAAAATTTGTTACTGTATTCATCAATAATCTTTCACCCTTGTTTAAGGTATTGGATCTGATGGTATATTATTCATGCATAATGGTAGGGAAAAAACACAACCCTCAAGTTCTTCATAAATTTAAGACAAGTTGTTATTTTCGACTTACCTTGCCTCGACCTGGTCTGCTTTAGCTACTGCCCGAAGATGCAACTCGGCCTCAAAACTTAGTGTCAACCAACTATACCCTTTTTGCATATGGACCTCATTTAAATCAAGAACTTCTTCTTTCGATGTGATCCAATCTAAAAAATCCTCCAATTCGAGACTCCTCTGGAACTTTGGAATCTCATGTCTGAATCCTGATTCCCACCGATTGTTTGCATTCTGATCACAATATCTCGTTGGCGACCGCTCAAAGACCTACTCACGGTAGTCTTGGGGATAATATGGAACTCTAGCATGTTCCCTCGGAAGAGAAAATAGATTATGTTCTTTGTCAGTCTCTTTCTCAGATCTCGATAGTTGGTTACTTCCACCTAGAGCTTGAAATCCATTGGTATGGTTGTTCAACAGCCATGCATAGCCTCATGTACACTTCTTATCTTGTCTCTCGTCAAATTCATATGTTCACCCATCTGGGAAAATTGACTTTCCATCTCCTCCCGATCAATTGGTTCTACGATTGGAGCAATGAACTCCCATCTAGTTGTTCTCTTAGGTGGCATATCTCTTTAACCCACGTAGTATAAGCTCTGACGTTGTAATGCCAATTATGATGAAAGTGAATAACGCAAACAGAATTGACGGCTACAAGAACTCAAAACAGTAGAAGAAGAGTAAACTCAGAGAATTTATTCCCAAAATTTTAATCGATCAAAGTATGATTGCAAAATAGAGTTTGAGAGCCTTTTATAGAATATCTCAAAACTATACAAAAAATAACTACTTTTTTAAATGTATAATAAAATAAAGTTCGGCCAAATTTCAAAGTGATTGGAACTATTTAAGTATTTTAAATAAATCCCACAAAATAGAATATGCTGAAAACACAAAAAATACATCAATGAGACCCTAAACGCTGGATTTTTGGCCCTTAACTTCATCGGTTCGTTTTGCCCCGTGATGCTTTCGAAAATTGTTGGGCTTCTCGACACGTCCGATTTGAGTAGTCACATCAACTGCCACAAGATAGTTGATATAAATCAGAGATAGCGTTGTGAGGAGTTAGACCATCAACTACCAAAACAATTACTCTGGATAATATGATATCTATCCAGATCATGATCCAAATACTTTGAATCCTTATAAATTTATACTCTTCGAGCAATAGTATTTTCTTCTCTGGGTGCCACTCTGATGGCGTTTTTCGAGCAATAAATGTTTCCACTTGTGTCTCACTCGTCTATGGCAACAATCTCTTGCGCACTTGTGTTTTAACAAAATTGGTTATTTTTCCATTCTCAATTAAATTTTTGGATCTCTTACTTTAAAGCAATGAAATATTTGGTATTATGCCCCACATCATTATGATACATAAAAAATCAGGTATTCTGATTTACCTTTGTGGTTTGAATGAGGGGTGTCCTCAAAACTGCATGAAATGTTTTGACGTGTATAATCGTTGTAAAATTTTCAGTTAGCTCTGCACAATAACCAGGTCGTACCCACTAATTTCCTCTAGGTCCAAATGTGTTTAACCTAGAGAATATTGATTAGCCTTAGATTGATGGGAATTCTATCTGCAATCTTCCAGACGATAATTGGTCATATTTTGTTGTTGAAAGGCTAAAATACTACTCATAGACTAACTCGACAGCTTGAATCTCTTCGTTTCTTCTACAATAATTGGTTTCCCAAATTGGGATAATAGACCTTCTTAAGTCAATTCTTTCTTATGGGTAACAATATCAGTTAGTTCCCCAGGTAGGAGCCCTTGTGTAAAAGTGGCTATGGCTACTTCTTCGAAGTAGTCTTTCAAGCCATCTTTAGTTTTACAAAATTCTTGGTATACTCCTTCAAGGTTTTGTCAGCAAGCTATTAAGAATGAATTATATTGTCTATATATCCTATAAGCTCTATGTTTCCCATAAACGGGCGTTGGAAAGCCATCCAAAACATATTAAAGTTTTTTATTGACCTTTGTGGAAGTCGATTATACCACTTTAAGGCACTATCCTTAAAGGTTTGAGAAAAATACATGCACAATAACTTATAATCATCATTATCAAAATTTATCTTGAAATTCTTGAACTGTTCAAGATCGTTATCTGGGTGTTTACTCCCATTGAAATTTTCCATCTTTGAGATATCAAATCATCTAGGTAAATGACCAAAGATAATTTCATCACATAAAGATAAGTGGCTCCAATTATAACATTGGCTAAACTAATGATCTCTATTGGAAGTAATAAACATACATGGTTAAGATAAGATAGCAAATTGATCACTCACCACATGATCCATATCATGATCCCCTGGCCTCTTCTTTTTTTCTTTTCTTTTTTCTTTTGGTGTTTCTGTCTATCTGAAGAGTCTAGTTTACTTGACTTGTGATGTAGGTTCAAACATTTCTTTAAATGGCACTTTTTATGGTGAATATTTATCTTCTTATGACAATAACTACTACCGAAGAAGATGAGGAAACTTGAAACTTAGAAAAGAACTTGAAAAATCCATACTTCTACGTTCCTTTTTTTTAGGCCTGATGAATTTTTTGAGAGTGATGATCTTCCTCTTGTCCATCTTAGTTTTGAGTTTCTGGTTGAACTTTAGCCTTAAGATCCATCTCAGCTTCTCTTTGAGACCTCAGTGTCTCAGTTTCTCCTCGTAATTGGTCTCGCTCATCTCACATGAGAATCTTTTCCTAGTTTTAAACATTTGTATTCGGTGTCTCGAGAGATTCTTCTTCGATTCTGACTCCCTTAATCTCTAGGATATGATCTATTTGTATTTTTGGATTCATGCTTCAGAGGGTTCCGAAGGGAAATGTTTTAATGTCAGGTTTTGGATTTTTTTATTCGGGCACGTTTGATAGGCTGCCACCATGGTCACCAATTTGGTATGGATAAATTTAATTTGAGGGGTTATTTGGTAAAATAGAAAAAAGAATTTAATTCTAGGTAGAGAGTGGAGGGATAATGAAGCTGCTTTTGTAAATGGTTAGAGTGCAAAAAGTATGATTTTAGAACAAAATGATTTTCCCCATTAACTATTCTTAAAATAACGTTTTATAAGTTGAATCTCCTTAATGAACTAATGGGCCGAACCGATTTTATGAACAAATTTTAATTACCCAAGGCCATGGTCTGAAACTCATTTAAGACCTATTTTTTTAATTAATAAAATAATTACATTTAAATAATAATAATAAATAACGAAATGAATATCGGTCTTTAGTCCGATTTGTCCTCCAAATATTTTCCTCATCAAAGTTCATCAGACAAATATACTCTATTTGATCAAGTTCTGAGAAAAGAAAACTGTCTCAATTAGACATTGGAGTATGCTGAGGCTTTTATGAGGATGAAAGAGAACACATATATATATATAGTAAAATTTAATCAAGCCAAGTGTGGGATAAAAATAATTAATCTACATTGTAGTATCAAAGTATCCAATAAGCACAATAATAGTTTAAGAAGTTGGAAAATATCTTCGTCAGATGCTTCAAAGAATTAATAACGAAGCAGAGAACGAAGTAACATGGGTAGAGTTGCGACTTGCACAAAGTTTTGGTGCAAAAAACGTTTGCTTAATAAGTGATTCACAACTTCTAATCAACCATGCGTCGTGGCAGGACGAGACAAAAAAGAACATTTAGTAAAATATCCAAAGGTTATAAGAACTAACAACGTTTTTAAAATTTATTTAGTGTGAACACGTTCATATGACTGAAAGTTTTTATTGTCGGCTCTTTGGAAACTATATCATACATCGAAGGTTATCCTTAGATACTCGAACAAGAACACCCCTCGATAAAAAGAAATTTTAAGTTAGACAAGGAAAACGCTTTATAGATTTTAATAAGTACAAAACAAGATTGGAGGCGTGAGATTTGATAATTTATGGTTAAGGGGATTGCACAGAATTATAAAGCGTTGGCTAAAAAGTTAACAGTTAAGGCACATGGCTTTATGGTCTTTAGAGGTGTTCTTTATAAAAAAAAATTTAAGAAAAAATCTATAGCAGTTGCTTAGAACAAATGAATCATCACAGGTGATAAGGGTGTGATTTATCCAAACCGGATCCAGGTCAGTTGAATATTGTGTGGGTTTGGTTAACACATATGTGTAACATTAATGACATATGATATAATAATAAATGTGTGTGGGTGACATTAGTAGAATAGTGGATGGAATAACCTAAAATAAATCAACCATGTGATTTTGGGACCATCACATACATTATATAAAGTAACATTTCTTTTTAAAAAAAGGGTGAACAATTATTCTAGTATTACCACTTTTGATATTTTTTATCTCTACCTCCCGTGTTTATCTTTATAGAATTAGTACCAAAGATATTTGAGTGTTGAATTCACCTTAGATTTTTCTCAAACAATCAAAAGGTATTATACAAACTATTTCTAGAATTAGTACCAAAGATATTTGAGTGTTGTATTCACCTAAGATATTTCTCAAACAATCAAAAGGTATTATACAAACTATATGATGGTGAGACATCACCTCATCGTGGGTTAACATATTGGCAAGAAGGGTTTTGTGGCGGATGTTATTTAGAACTCTATCATGATTGATTACAACGAGTTAGTAACAAAATGTGATACATGTAAACAATTTACCAACACCATATAGATTACAATTTTACCACTCGAATCAATCTATGAAGAATTACCAACACTAGTTAGTCATGTCTGAATGGTTATAACAATGGTTGGTTATGGTCGGTAAATACCGAGAACTAGTATTGTTAAAATTATAAAGAACTTCCGTAACCAGTTGGGTACTCATCACCTTCGACACGATAAAATACAAAACAAATGACCTTATATGAAAAAATTATATGGTAAACAAATATATTTGCATTTATGAAATGTCACATAAAGAACATACAATGCCTTGGTCGTAGAGGGACTTGCAATAAAAAAACATGGAAAAAGCGAGATAACATGGGAAATACCAAAAACCAGCTATTCAATTTCGTCCGAATCCTCTTTGAACTATTCTCTCGCGATCCTCCGCTAGTGGAACCACCGCTATCACGATCATTCTCTAATTATTTTTCTTCCTCAATTATATTTTCAAATTATTTTTCATCATCTGCAAATCAATTATCAACGGGACGCTTCTCCTTCATAACCGTATCACAATAACAACCCAACTCTAACTCTTGAAACTTTGGTGAAAACCAAGAACTATAGCATATAAGTCCTCAACATCATGCCGAATTAGGGTCGCCATCCATTTTATACCATAAACATTAAGATCAAATGCCCCGTCTTTTTAAGCATGGACCTTGTAAGCGACCAAACCTATGTAGTATTTTTCTTATGTTCTTATGCCTTGTTTTAATTCTTCAACCTCTTTTAATAACACATCGATCCTCATATAATTCTCTCTCAAGGTTGCAATATACGTTGATCCTATCTTTAACATGAAAATCGTATGCTCATTCATATCAATTTGGAACACATAATTTTATTATATGAGCTATTTTTTGACATACCGCCCAATCTTCATTTCTGACTGCTTTAAATTTTTTATGCAAAGCACTCTGTCGCAGATAGCCAAACCTTTTACAAAAAACCTTAACGTTATCTACTAGTTCCGAAGTGACATTCTTAAGGCAGCCAACTAACTCTTTAGCTTTATTCAACTCTATTTTGCTATTTCACCCTCCTTTTAAACTTTGGAATGGGGAAACCTAGATCTCATAGTGTTGTGGTAAATGAATTCATTTTGAGGAGTTTCTTAGGTAGCTTGCGGTAAATCAACATGCCCGTCATCAGGTCAGTTATCATGGTAGCTTTCCTTGTCTCTTCTTTGGCATGTTTCTTAGTGTTTTTTTCCACACACTCATGGTTTCCTTCTGAACGATTTTGCTAAGAATTCTCTTCTTGGTGGGAAGATAAACATAGGCATCAGGTATAGCCAGTCATT